>OZ014533.1:94649741-95056925 GCA_963966105.1 Volucella zonaria | reverse complement strand
ACACAATTCGCTTGTGGTTTTGCCGGAGTTAGGTTGAGTAACATAGGCAAGATGAAAACTGGAAACACACCAAGTTTGTCAAGAAAGGTCCATAGAATCGCAGCAGGATAATATGTATCACTCGTCATCTTAAGTATTATCTTTACAAAAGGGCATCAGATTGTTTCCTGTGGTTTTTTTTTTACCACTCTAGCCGCTGCAGTAATGTGCTCTGGCCCATAAAGGAAGTCTGACAACAAGTGTTTTAAATGCATCTTATTCTCCGTATGATTTCAAAATTTTACCTATGGTGAAACAGTTCATTATCCAAGAGTGAAGGTGCCTTCCTTATTCTGGCCTTCATAGGAGAGCTTTACTGAAGATGCTATTTCATTCATTGGCAACTACATCCTTGATGTACCCTATCAATCGCAGCACGAAAGCGATTAGGCTGTATCAAAATATATTTGAGTCGAATTAATCACAGCAGTGCCTAAAAACTGGAAGATACGCTTTCCACACTGAGCTATCGATTTAGGCAAATGAACAACCTCTTTCTTTTCGATTAATATACGGCTGAAACTTATTAAAAAGAAAATTCGAAAATCCTGTGCCAGGATATCAGAACCCCACTTGCAGCAAATCTGTATGAATTGGTTTCGTGGCAACACTTGGTCACTGAATTCGATTCGGCTCTGTTGGTCTCTTGACTATTGTCTATTGCTGCCAAGGTAGATACGAGTATACGAGTGAGGATGTGACCTTTCGCTTTTTGCCAGCAAGGAGAGCTTGCTGGTGGATATATTTTTAAGTGCAAGGTAAATCGTCCACCTGTTCCACACTCGCTATAAAACTGCTTTTTCTCCATCGTTAATCCTGCATTCTTGTCCAGATGGTGTCAACGATTTTTATTGCAATTATACGGGGTGTTACGGATAATGTGTCGAAGAATTCAAAGGCACAGTCCTTGACATATTTTGAGAAAAAAATTGATGGTCAGTGACGCATCCCATGTTACATACAAAGGTTTTAAGCAAAGCTGTATTCTGTCCTGTTTTGACTCCTATTGAAAATAACATCTTTTTATTAAAGGGGGTATCCTTAAACTCGTTATTATGAGTACTTTAATTGTTTCAAAGTTACTCGTAATGTTGTCCTAAAACTATTGTGTCGAAAGTTATTGAGAATCAAAAGCAATTTACGTTTTTTAAGCTTAAAAGTTTGAATTTTGAACCTCTACTTTTTGCAACTATGAAACGTGTACCAGTCAGCAGTTTTTATGGTACCCGTGCGTTGGATTGAGTATTAAACTCAAAAGTGGGGTATTCATTTACATTACAACCCTATAAAATTAACTAGTTAACTATTGTTTTGAACTTTTTCTCCCCCCGTAAAATAACTTTATTTTAGCGCAGTGTAAATCCAGTAAATAGTTTTTCAAAAAAAGGTTAATTTTATGAGTCCTAAAAAGGGAAAAAGGGACCACTTAGAATAGGAGATACCCATTTTGCAGGTCAAAATAAAAAATTACACGTCCTTTTTCCTGGAAAAAAATCAAGCAGATCTCTTATGAAATATTATAAAGAGAACGCAAAATTATTTGCATAACCAGTTTAGGGTTTTTAACCCAGATAGTGACGTTTAATTCATAATATCCTCGATGATGTATTTTTCAATACAAAAATACGCAGACATGGTTTATATCAACGGTAACAGTCAGTGAGGGAGCGAGATTGGAATATTTAAGACGACGATAGTCCGATAGGACTTCCCTAAGTGTCAGGACATTTATTAGAACACTATTTCTAAAGTTGAAGGAGACGGGATAAATGCGAAAATCTCCGAGAGACTCACATCCTGCTTCAGCAGAAGGCATTCGCAGCTACGAAGGCGTTTTGCGTTACGTCAAACACCATCCAAATACTAGTCTTAGGTAAAAAAGCAGAATTCTATTGGGTCTACAAGTAAGTTTCCAGCGTTTTTTTTCCAAAATTTGAAGTTTTTTTATGAAAACATAGTTACAATGCTTTATTCAAAGTATAGTCCATCGGAAGCTACAACTTTCCCCCATTTTTCTGGCAAATTATGAATTCCGGACCAAAAAAATTTCTCGTCTTTCGAGCCCAAGAACGTATCGAGCCAATTTTTGATTTCCTCTACTGAGCTGAAGCGTATTCCCGTAAGAGCGTTCTGCATGGAACGAAACAAGTGGTAGTCAGATGGTGCCAAGTCTGGACTGTAAGGCGGGTGAGGCAGAATTTCCCATCCACTATTTTCCAAATAGTTTTTCACCGAAACCGCAACATGTGGCCGAGCCTGGTCCCATATTCTGGCCGTTTTTCTTTTAATGCCCGCTTCGAACGAATTAGTTGGGTTCGATATAATGGCCCTTTTATGGTTTCACCACTCGGAAGCAGTTCGTGGTATACGACACCCTTTTGATCCCACCATATGCAGAGCATGACCTTATTCACGTGAATATTTCGTTTCGGCGTCGATTGAGCGGGCTCGCCGGGCTTTGTATACGATTTTCTGCGTTTAGGATAATACGATGCCAAAAAGATTTATTTTTATACCGCTGCAGTAACATTTCGGACATGCAAAATTGCCGTTCGACGTCTCTTGGCTTCAATTCAATGATGCAGCAAGTTCTTCTTGAATCTGACACGGATCCTCATCCAGTAAAGCATCCAATTCCTCGTCTTCAAAACTTTTCGGCTTTCCGGGGCGATCTTTGTCTTCAACTCCAAAACCACCACTTTTGAACCGTTTGAACCACTCGCGGCACGTCGATTCACCAATACATTCCGCCCCATAAGTTTCCGAAAGCAAACGATAGGCCTCAGCCGCACTTTTCTTCATATTAAAGAATAAAAGCAGCGCTTCCCGCAAATGACGTTTATTTGGCTGGAAACTTGCCATGATTTTGCTCGATAAAATGTACGACACCGGTAGAACTGCTCAAATATAACGCTGCAAAGTTGTTGACAGATACAAAACCTACAAATAAAACACATGGGGTCTGACATTTCTGCCCGGGATCCACTGGTGGCGCCATCTCTGACAAACGCTGGAAACTTACTTGTAGACCCAATACATTAAGAAGGCATGAATGCATTCTATGATATACCAGTACAGGAGCTACAACCCGGTGACTCAGAGAAGCGTTTGGAATTCTGCAATTACGTTCTGGAAAAATACTTTGCGGAAGACAACTTAATTGGCCGGATTCTATAGGCAAATGAGTTCCAATTCACAAGGGATGAAATTACTAATTTCCGCAAACAGAAAGCAACCGGCACCCCATGAAACATAGGGCTTTTCAGCATACTGTTAAGTTCAACGTCGAAATGTTGGCAGGTACAAGCCCTTTCTGGCCAGTTTGCCAGCCTTTTCATTCCTCTTAATGCCCTCATGACCAGGAACCGACCACAGTTTGGTTTTGTTCCTAGAGATTAAGTTTTGAAGGGTTTTGAAGGAGTACATGACTGATTTGGTGTCAATGGTATGCGAGCTAAGGGCTTTATAGCTGCTTGACTGTCCGTGAATATATGGATGTGAGCGATTTTTTTCCCAGAGTTGTAAATATGGGTAGCACATTCTTGAACGGCGTGGAGCTCTGTCTGAAATACACTGGGACTTTTGTCTATTGCTATGGTAATATTTACCACTTCTGTATAACACTTTATGCCATTTTCGCTGTTTGGTGGGTTATTGCTAACCCATGCTTCATTGCTAGGAGTCTCCTTAGAGAAGCTTTTATTGAAGAATTCTGTTTTCTGAAAGCGGTCTGTTACTGCGCAGATCATATAAAGTTCTGGTATTTCGGCAAGCAGGTTCCTTAGGTCCGGGTGATCGCTAAGACTTAACACAGCACTTGCTGTGCTGCATAATGCCACTTTGTTAATATACACCCTGAATGACTCGAACTGCAACCAACTTCAGACTGCTATAATTTCCAAACCGTTCATGACAGTGAGCTCAAGTTTTGACACATGACAGATAATTTTATTATTTACAAGCCTTTTAAATGATTTGCGTCTCAGTTGTGTTGAAAAATTTTTATCCGCGATGGAATTCAAACGTGATAGTGTGATTGCTTTATATTTGGATGGAAAACCACAAGTAACTATCGTTAGAGCCCTCCAGCACCTCAACGTCAATAAATCATTTGTGTCTCGAGCCATAGCTCGTTACCGTGATACTGGCAGCGTTGCAAAACGCTATGGAGGTGGTCATAAAAAAACAGCAACATCGACAGAAATGGGTCGGAAAATGAAGGCTCGAGTTGAGCGAAATCCGCGTCGAAATGGAAGAAAAATGGCTCGTAAGTTCAATATATCGTTGGAACGGATGCAACGCATACTGAAAAATGAGCTTGGGCTCAAGCCATTGAAGTTTCAAAAAGCACACGATCTTACACCGCAACAGAAAAAAGTTAGAGTCGAAAGAGCGAAGGAGTTGCTACTCTTGCACGAAAGTGGTGAGTTGCCGAATTTGGGTTTGGTTTTTTCCGATGAGTCGCCATTTGTTATCGAGCAATATGTCAACAAACAAAATGACCGAGGTTACTTGCCAGAGAGGTGCTATGAAAATTTACACCTTCTCACGGCCACCAGAAAGCAGGCGGCAGCACCGATGGTGATGGTTTGGGCCGCCATAACCGCCGATGGTCGCCACCGCTCGTAATTTTGGACCGTGGCGTCCAAATTAATGCGGTCGTATACCGTGAAACTGTCTTAGAAGCAGTATTGAAGCCTTGAGCAAACAGTCATTTCGGTCGGAGACCGTGGACATTTCAACAAGACTCGGCACCGTCTCACAAAGCGCGCGTCAACCAAGATTGGTTAAAAAACAATGTTCCACACTTCATTTCTTCGACACAATGGATTGCAAATTCTCCGGTTGCAAATCCGTTGGATTTCTCTGTCTTGTGTATTTTGAAGGCGAAGGTTGGCACTAAAAAATACCAAAGTTTGGACCACCTCAAACAAGCACTTCGCCGGGAATGGGCCAAAATACCGCAGAGCCACTTGCGTGCCGCGTGCGATGCTTTCTTCAGCTGTCTCAAGGCCATTATTCGCGCCAACGGTGGACATATTGAAAACTACTGATACAATTTGAAAAGTGATGTATTTCCCAACATTTTTTGCTTTGGCACAATAAAATTTATCAAAAAATAAAAAAATTATAGTATTTTAAAAAGTTGGAGTTCGAGTCTTTCACCCTGTATAAGTGTTAATATATTTTTTCTGTCGCAGGCGTGGGGCATGTCCGAAAGGCTTCGGAAATGCTCAGGCATGCAAGACGCTGTACACTATTGATCTTTAAGATGGCGACCTTTTGCGTGCTTTTAGTCCACTAAACTATAGAAGTATATGTTATGATCGGCCTGACCATCATTGTATAAATCCAGTGAGTGATCTTTCGAGTGGTCACCCATGTGCTGCAACACATGCGACGGCAGGCCAACAGTGGGAGTTCCAGTTGAGCCTTTTGTCTAGGATGACTCCTAGATATTTTACTACGCCGGAGTACTCAACGATCGTATCGCTAATTGAAACTGTACCTTAGTTCATGTTTCTACTTTTAGTGAAAGGAACTATGACAGCCTTATTTCGGTTTATGGGGAGATTCTCTCTGGTACACCAGTCTAGGACTATCTTAAGGGCGTTTTGCATGCAGTGACTTCGTTAGTCTCTCTGTTCCTAATGATGATTACTAGGTCATTGGCATAACCAATTGTGTTGTAGCCTAAGGTGTTTAGTTTATTAAGCAGATCTTCATGACCAAAGACCTCAGGAGGGGCTTTAATACGTCTCTCTACGGGAAGCCACTTACTGCTGATACTGATACCGAAGTCGGCCCTGATGAGATAGTAATCATCCGGCTTTCAAGCATCGGTTTGACTCAGTTAAGGGTAGGTTAATCGATGTTTCTATGGAGCAAAATATTTGAAACGGAGTCATATCCAGTATTGTCGAAAGCACCCTCTATGTCAAGAAATGCGAAAATTGCAGTTTCTTTACAGCGAAATGAGCTTTTGATTTCAGCTGTCTGCTTTAGCGGAGCTCCTTCTGTCGATTTACCTTTCTGATAGGCGAACTAACATGGGTGCACAGGCAAGCTATTTTCTAAGCTTTCACTGATATGGACGTCAATATTTCTTTCCATTGTTTTGAGAAAAAAACGATGTCAAGCTTATAGGACGGTATGATTTAGGTAGTTCCCTGGGCTTGTTGCCTGGTTTAGTGATAAACACCACGTTGACCTCCCTCCAAGTGCGTAGTATGTAGCTCAATTCGAAGCTATTACAGTAGGTACAAGGAAGTCCAGACATTTTTGTAGCAGAGCTGGAAAAATTCCGTCTATGCCTGGCGCCTTGTATGGCTTCAGTGAGTTGATAGCCCACTTAACCTTATCTGGGCTGAAAAGTTTTCCGGATAAACTATTGATTCTGTTGAGTTTTCTTGGTAGGGAAACCTTCATTGACTGTCCATAAGACATGTCAATATTAAAAGACCCTGCGAAGTGAACCTGAAGCAAGGTTTTCAGGGTTTCATCACAATAGCGTGTAATTGTGCCATCTAGTTTGATTAACAATCCCATGCAATTGGAATGATCTTAGGCGAGGGATTTATGGAGTCATGCTACTGCAGAAAGTTCTTTAAGTTTCCCGAAGTAAGTTCTCATTGATCTCCGCAATTGGTGTTTGTAGTAGGTTAAAACCGATCTATATTGTTCCCAAATCCCGGTGCGTTTGGCTTTGTTGAAAACCTTCCTCGCACTTTACCGAATTGCTTCTAAACTTCCATTCCACTATGGACGCAACGTTTTTCCACAGTTCGCTTGACTGTACAGCTGTTTCACAAGATGATAGAATGATCTCGTGTAGCTGGTATTGGGTCTCGTCGAAGTCCACGGTTGTTAGCCGCGCGGACGGCAACAATACAACTTTGACGGCAAAATTTTCGCGATATGTTCTCCAGGTCGTAAGTTTCTTGTCATGTCGGACCGGCGGGTGTTTGTTGCTGCATCTGATAAAGATGCC
This sequence comes from Volucella zonaria, assembly GCA_963966105.1. Taxonomy (NCBI): domain Eukaryota; kingdom Metazoa; phylum Arthropoda; class Insecta; order Diptera; family Syrphidae; genus Volucella; species Volucella zonaria. Next base: position 95,049,895 of record OZ014533.1, on the reverse strand, counting down.
TTCCACCATATTTTGTGGAAATTGAGGAGAGAGTGAGGTCCAGGGCTTCTTCTCTTATAGAGTTTCTAAATGTGGGTTTGCTTCTATTATTTAGTATAACTTGGTTTTTGGTATAAAGAAATTCTGAGTGACTCACCTCATTTGTTCGTATTACGGCTGCCCCAAATCGTATCGTACCAGACATGTTGATGTATTGGTGTGGAAGATACTTCATCAGTATCTCCAGCAAATTACGCCGATGTGCATACAAATCTATGCAGTTCCAGGCCGTTGCGGCGTTCAATTTCTACTACCACCAGGTCCCTAGTTATGAAACCTGGAGTAAGAGGGAATTTTATATTATTCGCAATAGAAAGGACTGCCGTCGGTCTAAAAAGACGTTTGCCAAAAATCATCTCTGTGGTTTTGCTTAATCATGGACAAGTCCAACAGCGATGGTCTCTTCAGCACATCGGTGGTTAAACGTGTGCACTCATATCTCGGTGCAGGTTTGCTTGCAGCAAGCTCAAAAGGGATGTCATTTCTTGAGTGCATAATCAAGGTTCCGTGCTCTTTAAGGTTTTTTTGTCACCTCTACGTCCTACGGCACCCAGTCGAGAGAGACCATCTCGTCTATCTCTGGGACCGTTAGTAAGTGCTCTAATGTGGCCACCTACTTGATTCGCCGTCTGATTTGGCTTAAATCGGTTCTGGTTGGTGGAGTTACCAGTTTTGGCTATAGTGCTGTGCTATGCTGTGGTTTTTGCAGAAGGAGTTTTTCGCATTCTTGAACTACAGCGCTTGTGGTAGCGTTGGCGCTAGCCTTAGGTGTGATGCTTTTTACGCATACTCTAGCTCTTTCTGACGGCGCACTCGTCGCATTTAGGTTCGCTGATTTCGAGCTCTATGAGGAACTTTATAGCGCTTTTGTTGTTATTTGAAGGAACAGGTGGGCAATATACCTATCGCTCCATCTTTGCAGAACTCTCCACGTTCTTATGTCCAGTTATTTGTTTTGACCATCAAGAATTGACAGTATTCTTTCGCTAACTGTCCTGGTACTTTTTGGGAAGAACCCTCTGATGGAAGATTTTCTTCCTCGACAAGCATCACCTCTAAACCACATTTCTCGTTAAGTTTAGCGAAGCTGTTCGTGATCCGCTATGCAGTGGAGTCATTCGCACAAACGGCCAAAAGCCAACCGGCTTTGAAGATCACACCGCGAAATGTTGGCTCCTTTTACTCATCACCTAGCTCGATCGTGATATCCATAATCCTTACTTATAGCTGAACCCTTTTATTCATTTGTGAGAGGTTTACGATCGAGATCAACCGGTACGACTCCCTGACATAGCTTGTTATATTTGTATAGGAGACATTGTCGACGGTTTTTCAAATTCTCTTCTAGTTCTTCGATCTCCGAGAAATTACTTGATGACTCCGCCCGATTGGCAGATGTCTGGTCGGCATCGACAGGGTGTTCTAAAACATCAAAACCTGATGATGCAATTGTATAGGCACCATTCTCTGTTGTTTTTGGGATGAAATTATCAATTTTGGTTCCCACGGGTGAGCGGGATAATCTGTCGCCCATGGTCTATCCGTCTAGCCATAGGAAGGATATCTTTAAGTCGGAGGCCGCCTGGTTTTCGAAATTCGCAAACTAGCGATTAACACCTTCTTAGTCATGCACTATTCAATCACTACTTGCTGTTTCACCACTGGATTTGGGATTTTCTTTATCGCGATTTACTTCTCCTGTTCCCAGTGGGACGCCCCTCCTCCTTTACCCAGGCTTACCCAGGGGGAGTTGAACAAATGTTCAATCAACACCTTTGTTGAAGCCATAGAGGTGCGCGATACGCTGGGATGGCGTTAACCGTCGGTGCGGTAGATTCCCTACATGAGCTACTTCAACGTATTCGGAGCTAAGGTCCAATTGGCAGGCCAATCCTTAATGAGTCAATCGTAGCACTCAGATCACCGAAGCGGGTTACTGACACCAGAATATCCGACTTCCTTGGAATAATTCGGATTTGCTCATGGAATGGTCAGCAATTGATCAGACTACGAGCAGGCAAACAACTTGGGGGACCTTAGATTTCTATAATGTAACATAGATATCACCGTCAATCAGGAAATGTGTTTGCATATTCCGGAGAAAATGTCACTATAGCTGGCACATGGTTTGCCCACATCAATAATCACATAGAAACATGACTCTCACCTGATCATAATCAAAATGAGGAGGTTGCTACCTACGCAAGGCACTCATTTAATAGATGTCCGAATGTTCCGAGTGGTCTTAAGCCGGGTAAGTCAACAATATTCACACGACGGTAGATCTTAGAGAAAATCCAATAATTTAATTCGACGTCCCGTTAGCAGAACGCCGCGAGTTATCACTCTATATGAAGCCCTTGCCATTATTGACCTACTTATAAGGATCGCGATAGTCTTCCATAGAATTAGTGAACGGCGCTCTAGATAACTTTGGTTTTGTTGGACGTTGTTCAGCGACGTCAACCTTTTCAGAAATATATTCGTTGATTGATTCCTATCCAAAGGAATAACGTGTTAGAGACCTTGACCGCGTTAACCGAAGTGGGGTAAGTAATTGGGATTTTTCAAACCTTTCTTTTCATTCCATCGGTCCATCGGTCCATCGGTCCATCGGTCCATCGGTCCATCGGTCCATCGGTCCATCGGTCCATCGGTCCATCGGTCCATCGGTCCATCGGTCCATCGGTCCATCGGTCCATCGGTCCATCGGTCCATCGGTCCATCGGTCCATCGGTCCATCGGTCCATCGGTCCATCGGTCCATCGGTCCATCGGTCCATCGGTCCATCGGTCCATCGGTCCATCGGTCCATCGGTCCATCGGTCCATCGGTCCATCGGTCCATCGGTCCATCGGTCCATCGGTCCATCGGTCCATCGGTCCATCGGTCCATCGGTCCATCGGTCCATCGGTCCATCGGTCCATCGGTCCATCGGTCCATCGGTCCATCGGTCCATCGGTCCATCGGTCCATCGGTCCATCGGTCCATCGGTCCATCGGTCCATCGGTCCATCGGTCCATCGGTCCATCGGTCCATCGGTCCATCGGTCCATCGGTCCATCGGTCCATCGGTCCATCGGTCCATCGGTCCATCGGTCCATCAGGACTAGTCCTTTTCTTGTAAAGAATGCAATATCTACATATACGAATATAGTCACAGCCTTCCATAGATACTCGCACATATTTTTCCGAATCTCAAAATGTCCCAAGGGATATTATACATTAAGCGATGGGAATTTTCGGTCGATACCCCCCGCGATCACTGCTCAGGTCATGTTTTTGTTTGCATTTAATTTCGTTTAATATTTCGGCGTCGTTATTGTTTTATTTATGCGGTGTTTGGTGTTTTACGGATTTTGTATCTATGCTATTACACAGTGGGTGGTGGTGACCTTGTCGCCCATCCGGGTGGTAAAACAAATTTATTTTCTCATATTTACGGAGTATTGCAAGCCAAATTGGCTTTTAATGATGTTTGAACGAACAGTTTTCCCACTAGGGCCGACAATGGCGTAAATGTGTGTATATTTACGGTTCAGCGAACCAAAATAAATGGCGAATGACTTTCCGAAATACGGATATCCACACTTAATTGACATTTAAAATTTATAACAGTTTGACAGGTTGAATGCGTTCATTAGAACCTAATTGTTCTTTTTGGGTGTTTTGGCGCGCAATTTCATTCGGATGCAGTGAGATAGTATTTGAATGAGATTTAGAGGGTGGTGAATGGCAGCTGCGGACGTTGGATTTTGTAGATTATGCAAATGGGATTTTGTACTGTCGGAAGTCATTTGAAGGATTAATGATGAAATTTGGATTAACATTGATACAATGGAATTACCATAGTTACGAGTACACAATATTTCCAAAAATCCGTAAACATCAAATAATTTTGACGTGTAATTTGCTAGTTGCCTGCGACTATATTATATAGTAGGTACAACATTGTAGTTCATCCAAATTGGATCCACTGTAAGCAAGATTGACTTATTCAATTTGATGATTCGGTGGAGCTTGAGATTAAAATGGCAGTACTCCAAGTAAATGTCCTTACTAAGCATTTGATTTTAGTTCAGAGAACTAGGTATGGCGTTGAGCTCATGGTGGTATCTTCGAATATTTAATATTTGTCTACAGATATGTATAATATAGTAATTTAAGGACTAATAGCTGGACACTTGGTCTCAGGTGGCTGACCATGTATTGGGTTTCCATTTGATGCTGTCTTTTTGTAAAGAACTTAACACTCAAGTGGGTATAAATACACTTATAATGCCTCAGCATGAATTAAGTTTTTTTGAAAAAGGGATAGAGAGAGAAAGCAAGATGTTTGGGCTCAGTGGTTATATCGCTTCATGGGTGGCACTTAATGGGGAGACTAAATTCTTAGTGGAAGTTGGCTTGATGTTGATTCCTAGTCAACTACTCATCTTACTTGATTTTCGTTAACTGAATAAATGGATGATATGTCTTTCGGGCAAGGCTGGGATCCGAACACCGAACCTTTCGATTTGGAAGCCAGTCCACTACCATTTGAGCCACGGCCACCCACAAATTTCAAGTCTAACTCTTGATTTTCTCTGAAGATCTGGTAGCTTTGAAGTTGGTATGCGAAGGCTACGCATGTATTATAACACAATGCCTACTGCAGCTGCCAATAATGAATGTCGAAGTTGAAGTCCATAAAACGATAGCGAAATCGCGATGTCATTCTGTTGAAACAAATTAAAAGAAACTGATTGTTGTATATGTATCTAAGCATTTTATTTGGGTGTCCTCTTCGTTGGCGAGTTATATTTGGAATGAACAAAAGGCAAAAAAACAACACGTACATACCTATATTACCTACTAGTAGCATTATAAGAGCACAGTATGTAATTGGAAGAAGATGTGTCTGATGATGTATGTTCAACATCCTCCCCTCTCTCATTGAAGACACATCTAAGATCGTTTGATTCCAAATGAGGTTCTTAACGATGTAAAAATTGGAGTTTCAAGGGCCGTGGTAAAGATATCTGCCAGCTGCTTGTCTGTAGATATATGCTTTATATCAGTTTGCTCTTCCTTCTGTTGCGTGTAAATCACGCCCCAAAAATCCTCCACTCCCTTGTCCATCTTTTGTCCGAGGACCTCTTCTTTTCTCCTCTACGTTCTGGTGTTGTCTTTTTCTTCACGTCATGCTCTGGATGCCACGGTACAGGTGGGATTCACTGAATAGAGTTCCCTCTCTCGGACGGTTTGCCCTCCTTGATATCCACCCAACCTGATATTGTTTACTTTTACCCTTATAAATTTGTAAAATCCCACTACCAAATTCTAAATACAAGATTATAAAGGAAAGCCCACAATTTCCCGCGGTCGTTCTTTGGCCTCATATATTTGCAAGAAGGCTTACGGGCCTCCCATGGTACCCCTAGTAAAATAAGTGTTCTTCCCTCCCCGGCGGTCTCAATTGAAGCTCTCAACCTTAGCTTCGGTTTCGAGTCAGAGGTCTGGCTTCGAACCAAAGCAATCACTTGGACGACCAAACAAACAGAACTAACAAACCCACAAACCTAGAATATCGACTTGTACGATTGGCTGAGAAGATCTTGGAGCTCTGGATGTGATTCCCTTTGCTCTAACAGCTGAATTGTCGGAACCCCATGTGTGTCTCTGTGTGTGTGTGTGAATGACGGCGATAGCCAAAAATCGTTGTAAGTTCATTCGACAGGTTATTGTCTTACTGGCAAGAGCCAACAAAAAACCGGTAAAAAACAACGACAAGGAACAAAAAAAAAACTGAAACACAAAACAAAATAAAATTAACAAGAATGAGAACGAGAACACGAACAACAAAATTAAGGGGTTAGCCCACTCTAGAGGCCGTAAAAATAGGCTTTTTGTGATTTTTTTTTCAGGAAAAATATAAAATAAATCGATTGTAGAATAATTTATTTAAAAATAGCGGCTGTGCAGCGTTTCTCAGATTACCTATCTTTCTTGGAAGGGTCTACGGCCGTAACAAGAGCTCATGTAAATTTTGAATTGTGATGGGTCCCTAATTTTTTTTTATTGTACATAACAACAGCTAGAGAAGCAAGTTGGATTTTTTTTGATATATTGAGTTTTAGCTGAATGTTGCACTTCCAATGTCAAACTTGCAAAATTCGCAGAAAAATCGAAAGCAATAAAAAAAAAAATCGATTTTCTGAAAATCATAGGTCTAACCCCTTAAATAAGCCGACGAGAAACACACCAGCGTACAAACTAGACAAAAATAACAACAATACCCAACGAAAGGACTACGAACAAGTGATGGTGGCTTATGCTACTAAATCAACGGAGACCCCAGCTAGAGAGAGACCTCGCACAGGCAGGAAAACCCCAAACAAGATAGATAGAAGAATTGCTCCTAAAAGCAATTGGATCCCTAAAAAAACTCGAACTCTTGTGGCTTTGATAATATTTCAAATATACTTATTAAACAAATAGCATGCTACTCGTATGTGATTAACGTCCTGGCAGTCATTTTTAATCGCAAATGCGCCGACGTAATTCTGCTGTTTAAAAAAGGCTCTGTAGACGATATGAAAAACCATAGGCCAATTTCACTTCTGCTCACTTTTAGCAAAATATTCGAAAAAGTTATTAAAAAAATTGAGTTTTTCAATCCAATGCAATTTGATTTTCAGCAGGGTAAATCTACCGAAGACGCTCTTCTAAATTTTTGCTCAAATATTTTCTCTAACCTTGATGGTACAAAATTCACGGCTGCGGCTGGTTTATTTGTTGACATCACAAAAGCCTTTGACATAGTCAATCATACTATACTGTTGGATAAAATGGAAAAAGCGGGTTTTCGTTGGTTCATACTAGAGTGGCTTAGATCATACCTATCAAATAGAAGATTGATGGTATGATAAGTGAGATTCGTTTCTTCAGTTTGGGAGTTCCTCAAGATTCTATGTTGGGACCCATTTTATTTCTAATTTATATGCATTCACTGTTTTCACTAAACTTCAGAAGTAGAATTATGGCGTTAGCAGATGATGTTGGCTGCTCATATGGCTCTGAAAGTGTCTTGGATTTAATCTCCGACATTAATTGGGATCTTAGTTTATTAAGAATTTGGTTCGCAGAGCACAATTTGAACATTAAAGCCAAAAATAATGTTTTTTAACTTAGCTTCCCCAATGAGTATGAATGCGGACGTTTACTTCCACGCATCAGAATGCCAAGGGTATGGATTAGTAGGTTGTAATTGTGATTCTAGTCAAACACTTCCAACATTTTGTAGCAGTCTTAACTGTAGTGATAATTGCTTTTTAATTGAGGAAGTAGACGAGTTTAAGTATCTTGGGCTAACAATCGATTCTAGGATGTCATTTGCAAGCCACACAGAGTCGCTAAGGAAATACCCTGTGACACTAAATGTTTGTTCAAAGCAATTATTAAAAATCATTTATTATGGTGTCTTTCACGCTAAACTCCAGTATGGAATTGTTTGTTAGGGGGGACGCGTATCTGAATAAAATCAAGCCCTTACTAGTCTTACAAAAAATTGTAGTGAGGAAAATCTGTAACAAGAATCGGCGTCATCCAAGTTTCAAATTGTTTTGTGATATGAAAATTCTTCCAGTTCGTCATTTGTATTGTTTTAAAGTGTTGAAAACATTCTTTCAGAGATCAGGAAATTTAAATTACAGACTTATATCTGATCACAATCTACGGAGAAACTTTTCTTATGTTGTGACTGTACCCGTTTTCCGTACAACTGCATTTCGTAATTTTTATAATATCTCTTCATGTCGACTATTTAACAAGCTCCCTTTAAATATTAAAATGATAAGAATTTCTGGAATATTTGAAAGGTCCATAAGGTCTTGGCTTTTTAATTATGATTCACAGAACGTGGAATACTTTCTCTCTGATATTCTGGTGTAAATAATGTTTTTTGTTTTTTCTTCTAACTTCCTGTTAACTTTTCTTTATTTTTATGTAGTTCTTTTATTTTGATTTGCATCCTTCACTTTTCTTTGTAAATATACAATAATTGTATCTCAAATTAACTTGTTCTTTGAATGTAATTAAACGGGTCACCCCACCCACATATTAATAATATTAAAACCCATTGAAGTGGCATTTGGCACTATTTTAATACTTTATGTATAGAAAATATAAAATGTCACTATATTATTTCTATTATATATATATTTTTTTTAATATACTTAATGAATCATTGTGTTCAAATCATGTACATTTTACACATGTGTTATATATAATGAAATAAAAAATACTACTACTATTACACTACTAAGGACTGAAGCGAGTAAAATTTGGAAACTTCAAAGTAAAAAAAAAAATATTTTCATAAATCATGTAAATTTTTTTTATTTGCTTTAAAACTCTGTTTTTATTAAATTCATTCACAATTATAAAAAAATAAAAAAAATTATTTGGGTTCCCATTCTTTCCTCAACTTCTTTCGAATGTCCTTCATAAGGTTGGTGACAGTTACATCTGTGATCTTTTTGGACGCTCTTTTCCATTTAGCACTAAAATCGTTTACGTCCTTTGCACACTGCTCGCTTTTCCTCAATTTAGCTTTGACTAAAGCCCAATACCTTTCAATGGGACGGCACTGTGGAACATTGAGTGGATTCATGTCTTTTGGGACAAAGTCGACATATTTAGCAACAGGAAAGCTCAACGTCGCAAGGAATCAACCATTTTTCGTTAATGTACACTTCTCCGTTAATTGTTCCCGTTGTAATAAGCGATGAGCTTCTGTGTCCACATTGGTATGGCCTGACAAACGAGATAGTTTGACTCGAATTTTTCCATCCCAATCGATGTTGTTGATTGCGGAAGAATCTCAGCTTCAAACGAGTTGTAAAACTGCGCACCTAGAAGAGTAGTAAAGTCGGCTTTGACATAAGTTTCGTCATCCAAAACCAAGCACCCCTTCTTGTTGCCGATCAACTCGTATAGCTTTCGGGCTCGTGTTTTTATGACTTTTGTTTGCTTTACAGTAACTTTTGGTATTTTTTTAGACCGTGTTTTTAGATCTTTGTACCATTGTTTGGTTGGTATTATTGTACATTTCCGAGCAACATTTCTGGATGACATAGTCCGGTTTTTTACGATGGTACCCACTATTTTCCTGCCCAAATTTGTATCATGTGCTCCACTTTTAGCTCCACTTTTCTGTTTTCGTTTAACTGTCAACGTCTCCAAATATCGTTTAATAACAGAATCTACTATACTGCGTGCTATGTTTAAACTTTTTGCGATGAAATGGTTTGAACGCGAAGTATTTTCGAGCCATGTGTCAATGATCTTTTTACGGCGTTCCTCTTGACTCATATTTTATAAATATTTTAAACCGCACCGAACTAAAATCAATAACAAACTGAAACTAGAGAATATACAGGCTAATTTGGGTACAAAATGGGATTGTAATTTTCACGCATTGGAAGTATAGCCCGTATTAAAATTTACAGGTTTTATTTGTTTCAGTCCTGATAGGTCGTTTACTTGAGCAAAATATATACATCACACATTATTAGTCTCAAATATCAACGAAAATGTTATCTTTCATGTGTCTTATATATACAGGGTGTCCCAAAAATCAATGTCAAGCCGGAAACAGGTGATTGGTCCAGTGGTGTCGGTTATCACAAAATTATAAAAAAAACTAAGTCATGTACTTTTAAAATTATTGGCACTCAAAGAAAATCGAGAAATCTGGGACCCTGTGACGATCTTTCAAGTACTGTGACCGCAAATCTTTACTTTTCTTCGATTTTTTTTATTGTCACGTAACCCTGAGTAACTCTTCTGTAAATTACGGTCCAAAATTCAAACATAGCTATAGTAGATAGGTAGATATTTATTGCGGCACAAATTTACAGTCTTTTAGATACAATTATCACTTTATAGAGATTTGGTTTAAAGTACCTTACACTAAAATATTTATATAATTTTTTTAAATGTATTATCACAGTTTTTATTGAAATTTTGAAGGAAAATCCACTAAAACCTCCATTAAAGATAGCATTATGTCTCAGCGAGGAAGAGAGAAGTGGTTACAACACTTGATTTTAAGGAATTTTAACATTGAGTGACAATATAAGTAAATTACAAAATGAATAAATAAATTAATAGATAAACGTAGAAATAGATTAGTAACAACAAAAAATAAATAACAACAAAGGAACAACTAAATAAAAAAAAATGAATAAATAAATAGATATATAAATAAATTTAGAATTATATTAATAAATAAATAATTCAATAAATAAATAAATAAGAAAACAAATAAATAAATAATTAACAAGTGAATAAATAAATAAATTCAAAATAATTAAGTCATACTCTCATGAGGCTAAGCTGGAAATCAAGACATTATCCGACGATAAGCAAGAGATATTATATTGGGAATAAAGTTTTTCGATTCTATTTGTAACCATTTCTACATTAGCCATTATATGTAATTCCTTTGTTGAAAAAAACGAGGGAAGATTAAGCATCATTTTGAGCAGTTTGTTTTGTGCTATTTGGAGTTTGCGCAGATGACTTATTGCACACATGCCCCAAACAGGAGAGCCGTAGAATATAATTGCTTGGAAGATCGATTTGAAAATTAATAATTTATTGGCATAATTCAATTTTGAATTTTTGCATATGAATGGGTAAAGGATCCTGTGAGGCTTGAATGTTAACCGTTTATCTAAGTGAATGCCAAGATACTTTACATTCGACTTCCACTCGACTTGTACACCGTTGATTTGAAGACTGCTACTTGGAAGTAAACAAGCTTTCATTTTACGTGTGTAAAAAATAGCTTGAGTGTTGTAGGATTAATTTTAATTTTCCATTTACTACAATAAGCTTCGACAGAATTTAAGCCTGATTGCAGGTTAGTTTCAACATTGAAACCGATTGCATCTGAGGAATAAATACACGTATCGTCAGCAAATAAGGCAATATCACAGTTGTTTAAGTTGGGGAAATCCGACGTATATATATATTGAAGAGCACTGGTCCAAGAACAGATCCCTGAGGAACTCCAGCATGCATCAGTTCATTGTTTGAGAGGCTCCCGTTAATGGATACCTTGAAACTTCGGGAGGATAGAAATGACTGGATGATTTTAATTAAATGTAAAGGAAAGTTAAAATTCACTAGCTTATGAATCAAACTTTCATGCCAAACAGTATCGAACGCTTTTTCTATGTCCAAGACGGCCATGCCAGTACTTTTATCCTCTGACGGATTTTATTTTAACATGATTTATGATCCGATGCACTTGATGAGTAGTGCTGTGAAAAGCTCTAAATCCGAATTGCTCTGTTCTCTGTTCTTTATAATTTTTTCCAGGCACTTACTAAGTGAACTTAGCAGACTAATTGGCCTGTAACTACAAGGTAAGTCAGGTGCTTCCCCAGGTTTTAAAATTGGAATTACTTTAGCAGTTTTCCAGGCATTGGGGAAGTATCCCAATCTAAGACAGTTGTTAAAGAGATCCGTCAATTTATTAAGAGCAAAATCTGGGAGATTTTTGAGATAGAGGTTTCTTATTCCATCAAAATCGGAGGCTTTCCTCGTTTTTAAATTACTCATAATATCTTTTAGTTCCTTAAGGGGTATTAGAGTAATATCATTAAAAGAGGAATGTGAATTAACAAAGTTCACTGACTGGTCAACGGAAGATTGATAGGCGAAGCCCTACTAGCTATAGAATGATTTTTAAAAAAGTTAACTGCAAACGAGTTTGCTTTTTCGGGGCAAGAAAACATTACAGAGCTACCAAACTTTAGTGAAGGAATATAGATATTTTTTTTTTCTTTATTATTTTAATGACATTCCAGAATGGTTGGCTTCCCTTATCTAAACCTTGTAGTCTTTTGTTCCACGATTGGTTTCTAAAGTTGGCTATAGCATATTTAACTAGAGCATTCATTTGTTTATATTGTCCGAGATAGAAGTCATTTCTTGTACGTCTCCATCTGGATCTGCAAGTGTTTTTTAGTGCTATCGTTTCAAGAATATAATGCGGAAGAACATTGGAAGCATGTCTTACGACCGTTCTTTTTGGCACTGACTGTTCAATTCCAAAATGGCATGTGTAAAAGAATTGACATTCTTATCGATGTGAGATGGGCTGTTATTTTCAACCAGAGAATTTTCTTAGTCAGGCTCCTAAACAAGTTCCAGTTTGCATTTCCAAAGTCATAGACTTGGTTTGTGAATTGCACTGGAGAAGCTATTACACTACACTTAACAGGTAAATGGTCGGAACTTAGTTCATTAAGGGTTATAGGCGGAGTAAAGAGGTCAGGAATGTTTGTTAGAAATAGATCTAATGTTGATGGGTTTCTATTTCTGCTAGACGGAATGTAAGAAGGATTAGGTGGAAAAAGAATGTCAAAAGGATGTCTTAAATTTAGGTCAGCTAGAATGTCACCCAAAGCATTTGCTCTAAGGCAGTTTTGGGTGTCATGCTAGCTGATACACTTCGATTTAATGGTAGTGGGGGAAAATCCATGATGTTGGCTTCAAAAGACATAACTACAGTATATCGGTTTTAATTAAAATATTGCTTTTTTCTCCATCCGTGTATCTGAAAATCATTGATCACCTAACTTGAACTGACTGTACTGACAAAAAAATGTACTATGCCATTTTGGTAAGTAACTTTAAAAGATGGCGTATTGAGTCTGGATTCCAAAATGGTATCACACTTGCTAGACTAACGCTGAATTGAGGACAAACAAGATATTTTGTTAAAGAAACCCCGTTCATAGTTAATTCTATTTAATAAGTTTAAATGAGTACCAAGACAGACAGTGACATCGGATAAACACGCGATTTCAACTAGTGTGAGTGAAACAGATAGAGATGCCACCTTTGCCATTTCATTTCATTTGTTTCCCATCACAGATCACACAGAACACCACATTCTCTTGGTGTATACTCTCAGGATCGCCATCTACCGATCTAGTATCTTACAACAAATCTGCAAACTGTTTGCCTTCAGGGGTAATGCGAGCTCTGCATCTTCTTACAAATGATCTGGTAATAAGACGGGCATATCTTCTGGAGTTTATGTCATCAACGGCTTCTGCAATTTTTTTGGCGCACCTCGTTTAAATTTTCTATCGGCTTAGAATAAACTTTTTCTTTTACTGCTCTCCAGTAAAAAAAATCGTGTGGATTTAAATCAGGTGAACGGGCTGGCCACGAAATTGTACCAGACCGCCCTATCCACCTGTTGGAGTATTCCCAATCGAGGAACTCTCGTACTGTGCGAGCACAATGCGCTGGGCAGTCATCTAGTTGATATCACATGCATGCATCAATATTTAGTAGCACGTCTTCCAATAAATTTGGTAAGTGGTTCTCCAAAAAATTTAAATAAACCTCGGCATTCAAATTCTGCGGCAGCTCGAATGGGCCAATAATTCTACCATTCAAAATTCCCTTTCAAATGTTTACTTTAAAAAGGTTCTGTGATCTATCTTCCTGCATCAAATGTGGATTTTCCACGTGCCGCTCGTGCAAATTGGGGAGGTTCATGTAACCTTCTGACATCATCGTCTGACAAAATTGCACTCTTTCTGGATAATCTCGGGGTAGCAGACTTTGGACTCGTTGTACATGGTACAGATTGAGATGGTTTTTACTTTGAATTCGGTGGGCTGTATTTTTGGGCACTCATATGCTTTCTTCAATTTCACGTACTGAGGTACTAGGGTCTTGTGCGACTGATTGTAAGACTTCGTCCTCGTAGGGCATGACGGGTCTTCCCTCACTAACCATTCGATTTGGAGAGCGACCCTGTGGGAATGACCGGTGCACATTTACAAACACTCGATGATCCTGATGACGCTGAACATTTGGGTATCTCTCATGATAAAGTCTGGCTGCAGCACTAGCATTACACCTGCATTCCCCATAAATGAGATGCATGTTAGCATATTCCTGAGCAGTGTATCGAGATGGCATGATGGCATTTACACTATACAATCACGAGATCAACGATCAACACTAGTCCAGAAGAAATCCAGGTTCGACAGAAACGGTCAGATAGCAAACCAAAGTCGCAATGCAATGAAGTCCAATAAAGAAAGCCAAAGGCAACACGAATACAGAATAACACGCTGTAAGCGAAGGAGCGTAACGTACTAAACACGCAATCTTTTAAAGTTACTTGCCCCAATGGCATAGTACATTTTTTTGTCAGTACAGTCAGTTCAAGTTAGGTGATCAATGATTTTCAGATACACGGATGGACAAAAAGGCAATATTTTAGTTAAAACCGATATAGTTATGTTTCAATTTCAGACCGTAATTTACAGAAGAGTTACTCAGGGTTACGTGATAACAAAAAAATTGAAGAAAAGTAAAGATTTGCGGTCACAGTACTTGAAAGATCGTCACAGGCTGTCAGATTTCTCGATTTTTTTGAGTGCCAATAATTTTAAAAGTACATGACTTAGTTTTTTTATAATTTTGTGATAACCGACACCACTGGACCTATCACCTGTTTCCGGCTTGACATTGATTTTTGGGACGCCCTGTATATGTGGCAGTTTTACCATTCTCAGTTGAAGAACATCCATCAGAGCATTTGTCGGGGAAGCGTATTTTGCATATTCTAAAATAAAAATTGGTGATCAAGATAGACGTTGGGCACAGGGTGTGCAAACAGTGTGTTGAGAGTTTACGGATGTGGACAAAGGAACACGAAATAAATTGCAATTTGGTATACTTATGATTTGGCCGGGCCCAAAGATCATTCAAGTGACTGTTGCTTTTCTATATTGAAAACGTCCGGATATAACAAGAAAAACAAATGTAAAATAGGGCCATACGCTCAGTACCTCATGCAGCTGTAATTCCAGTGACAGTTTTCAGAGAACTAGCTTCTTTATTACAATAATACGGGTATGGTGGAGATCAAAGTGATACCAACGATGAAGATTTTGAAATGGAAGATGACTCCATTCGTAAGGAATTTGATCAGAAAGTGTTAAGTGATTTGGCTTCAGGGCTCTTAGCATCAACACATCACGAGAAAAACTTGCTTGAAAAAGGAGCTAAGGTATCCTACTTTCGATCAAGAGAAATTGCATTTCGGCAATACTTTCGTAGTGACGGTGAATTTGTGTATTGCCACAACATAAATGGTTTAATGGAGGAGTTGGGAATTTTAGCCTATAGCGCAACTGATTTTTTTTTTTTTTTTTTTTTTTTTCCGGCGAGGGCAGGTGAAAATCTTCCATCAGACACTATGAGGATCAGAAGCGCGTGCTCATAGTAGTGTGAGATTCTTACTCACTAAAAACACCTCCCTTCATTGTTGATTTTAATACCGCAACTAAGTAGAACTTATCAAGCAGTTTTTATTTCATAAGTTAGTCACGATTGGTAGGACACTTTCCAATGGAAGACCCTACATATTCCGCTTTCTTAATGCGGTTTCAATTTATCGCGCAAGGTCCAACGGTTTAGTTCGTTGAAGACGGCGTAGTATGTTTCGTTCGTCCAAGACTTCTAGGACTGTATTGTTGATATGGCCGCTTAACCGGACTTTATGTTTTCGTGCGCAGTTCCTGACTTCATGTTCCACGAAAGGAACTCCGAGGTCTCGATGCAGGTCATTATTTCTTATAAACCATGGGGCACGCACAAATTGTCGTAGCACTTTATTTTCAAAAGTTTGTATTATATTTACATTTGATTTCTTAGAACAACCCCAGAGTTGTATACCATAGGTCCACACCGGCTTTAGCACTTGCTTATAAAGAAGAAGCTTGTTTTCTAAGCTTAGCTTGGAATATTTACCAAGTAGCCAGTACATTTCTCTATATTTGGCCTCTAGTTCTTTTCGTTTCTTTCTAACATGCGTTTTCCATTTAAGCTTCGCGTCAAGTGTCATTCCCAAATACTTAGCCTCGTTTGCAAAGGGGATACACACCGAGTTTATAGAAATGGGCAAGTGATTTATCTTTCTGTAGGTGAAGTCAACATGTACAGATTTTGTCTCATTAAGGGTAATTCGCCAGATCTTTGTTCACTCGTAGACTTTATTTAAAGCAGTCTGAAGTTTCGCCGTTGAGTCTTCTATTGATTCTCCAACCGCTAAGATAGCGGTGTCGTCAGCAAAAGTAGCGAGAACAGTATCCTCGACGTGTGGTATATCTCTTGTATATAAAAGGTACAAAAGTGGGCCCAGTACGCTTCCCTGCGGTACTCCGGCTAGGATATCTTTAAATTTCGAAACATCATTTCCGTATCGAACGCGAAAAATTCTATTTTCAAAATAGCTTGACAATATATTATAAAGCTTTAATGGCAAAATTCGTCGCAGTTTGAACTTCAAACCTTCATGCCATACTTTGTCAAAAGCTTGTGAGACGTCAAGAAATACGCTCGAACAAATCTTTTTTTCTTCCAGGGATCTTTCAATTACATCAGTAATTCTATGCACCTGATCAATTGTTGAATGCTTAGTCCGAAATCCAAATTGATGGCTGGGAATAAGATTTTGGTTTTCGATAATTGGGAGAAGACGTTTTAGCAAAATCCTCTCAAAGATTTTCGACAGGATCGGTAGAAGAGAAATGGGTCTGTATGATTTTTTATCGTTTGGAGGTTTTCCTGGTTTTAGTACCATAATGACTTCTGCAACTTTCCACTGGCTTGGCACGTATTCAAGCCTCAGAGCCGCGTTAATAATGTGTAAGAGCTTTATAAGTGCTTTTTGAGGTAGCATTTTCAGAACTTCTCCGGTAATAAGGTCATACCCCGGAGCCTTCTTTGGTTTTAATTTCCTTATTACAGTTTTGATTTCAGCATGAGTTGCATTTGTCATTACAAAATTACTATATGCTATTTCTAAAGAACTGGTGCCGGGTGCCAGTGTCGGGCCGTCGGAGGGCTTGAAAATTTCTTCAAGATAGTCGGCAAAAACCTCCGCTTTTTCCTTATCCCCCTTAGCCCATTCGTTATTGCCGACCTTGATTGGTGGCGCGGGGATTTTGGGCCTTTTTAAGCATTTTAAAGCTTTCCAAAGCGAGTAATTTGTTTCTTTTCCTGCCGTCAGGTTTTGAACATTGTATTTACTTCGCAACTGAATGGCGACTGTTTATTGATAGCTCAAATCGGAGCTTGAAGTGTGTCTTCCTCCACAGCGGAAACTTATTTGGTGCAGCCGCAATAGGTCACTCAGTTTATTTGCGTGAAGAATATGAAGACATAAAGAGAGTCATTGATTTGTTGCAATACCACATGCACAAATTGATCATCTGTGTTAACTATAAAATGGTATGCTTCCCTCTTTTCTTTTTTTGTATGTGGAACAGCAGACCTCGTGAGAAACATTGGCTACAGTCGAATTGGCAGCCAAGATCTGAACTCAAACCTGGTGATCCAAACATTCTACATCCACCGTTTGTTGACAGAAACAGTGTTATATTTCCATCTCTGCATATAAAACTAGGCCTCATGAAGCAGTTTGTTAAAGCTTTGCCAACTGAATGAGACTGAGGTACTTACCTCATTTCAGCATTTCCTCGCCTGTCTTTTGAAAAGAAAAAGGTCGTTGTGTTTGACGGTCCACAGATTCGGCAGCTCATTAAAGATGAACATTTTATTGGGACAATGACAGCACCCCAAAAGAATGCTTGGGTGGCATTCAGAAACGTTGTCAAAAACTTGCTTGGGAGTACCGCGAGCAGAGAATTACACAGAAATTGTCCAGCAACTTTTAGAAAACTTCAAAATGCTTGGTTGCAACTTGAGCATCAGGGTTCATTTTCTACATAGCCATCTTGCTGACTTTCCGCAAAATCTAGGTGCAGTTAGTGATGAGCAGGTGAGCGATTAAACCAAGATCTAAGGATCATGGAGGCACGGTACCAAGGTAGATGGGATGTACATATTACAATGGCTGACATCTATTGGTAATTGTTTCCTTAATTTATTATTGTATTCACATTTTGTATGTTATTTGGAACGAAAAGATGATATCGTGTAACTTATACTACTTGACGTGTATTGCAGTAAAATGGCGTCATGAACATGGTTTAAACGCATCCAAAACGAAAATGATGCACGTAATAAACCCGCAGGTCAAGGCTACCGAACAAGAAATATACTATAGGAATGATTCCTGCCGTACCTCTACTAGCTGCCCTATAGATATAGTAGAAAGCTACAAATATCTAGGAACCATAATCGACAGTAACTTCCTATGGGATACGCATATTGATGAGTTGCGTACGAGTCTTAAAAAAAGCACTATACGCGCTAACTCATCTGCAGTACCATGCTACAACATCTGTGCTAAGACAAGTGTACTTTGCGTCAGTGGAATCCATGTTAAAATATGGAATATTGCATCAGTAACTCAGACCAAAAAAACTTCAAAAACTTCAAACTGTAGCACTAAGAAAGATATACGTATTTACTCATCGAAATATTGCTGGACGAGGAACGTTTAATGTCCTTCAAGTGGAAGACATCTTCAAGATGAAGCTCATATTAGAGTATTACGACGACACACGATTCATCACACCAATTAACCCCAACAAGACGGGCAAAGGGTATGCTCCAAGAACCCCGATCTTACAAAAACTATGGAAGAAGGCAGTTGAAGTGCAGTGTGCCTGAAATTTTCAACACAGTTCCACAATAACTTTATTTTTTTATTTATTTATTATTATTTATTATTTGTTTTAAAAATAAAACGATGGTCGAGTATAAAAAAGATTTTATTTAAATCAAAGAGAGTGTTCTTCACTCTATTGTCCACAATGGTCGAGGAAGAAATGAGTAGAGAAAGAGATACACGAGTATAAAACCAGTATTATATTTGACAAGGCTTAATATTGATTAAGATGTAAACACAATTGATTTATAGTATATAGAATTCAGTACAATATTTCCTCCTCAATATTAATACAGTCAAAATTCATTCCAAATTGTTTAAAACAAAGCAAATGTTTCTCTTTAGGAACAACTTTTGTAAGAGCATCTGAGACCATGGCTTCGGTTGGAAGGAACTTCACATCAACGGCTCCCTGCTCTATTGCTTCTCTCACAAAGTGATATTTGTAGTGTATATGTTTGGTTCTCGAATGCTTCACTCCATACTTTGCGATGTGTTCTGCGCTCTGGTTGTCGCAGTAGATGTCAATCGGCTAGTCACACCCGAGTTTTAGCTTCTTTTTAAGCTTCCGTAAGTACGATGTAAGTATTCTGCTTCGGCGCTGGAGGTTGCTACTGTTCGCTACTTCTTCGACTCCCAACTGACAGCTGCACCTACAAGTGTAAAACAAAAACCACTTTGAGATTTGCGGTCATTAACGTCTTCAGCCCAACTAGCATCTACGAAGCCTATAAGTGGTAACCCAGTTTTTCGAAATACTATTCTAGCATCTTTAGTTGTGTTAGGATATTGAAGAAGTTGCATTACTGCATCCCAGTGCTGACTTTGGGAAAACTGAGCCAAATTGCTAACGCTGAATGAGATATCAGGGCGACTGAAAACAGCTAAGTGCATCAGTGACCCAATGATCACTTGGTATTTCACTACTTCAACAGTTATCTGCTCACCGGGGATCGAAGGCTCCTTCTCTAGTTTTAATTTCACTTGCATAGGTATTTTAAAAGTTTTAGAATTGTGCATATTATACTTTCAAATTAAATTATTAATTAAACACGTTTGATTGATTGATAAAATTCCATTATTGTTTTACCTCAAAACTTGAACTAAACTTTTCTTTAATAAGCAAAACAGATCGTTGTACATTGGATGCGATGATAATATCAACAACATAAATTCCAATGATAGTTATTTCATCATCATTAATTTTAAAGTATATGCACTTTTCATATTTCGATTGCGTAGAATTGATGTCCTTCATATGATTGTCCAAAGTTTTATTCCTTTGCCTGCTTGACTGCTTTAGACCATATAAAGCTTTGTTAAGATGACACACCTTTTGTGGATAATTTTCATGAATAAATCCTTCCGGATACTTCATGAAGATCCCTTCATCGAGTTTCCCATTTCAAAAATCTGTCGAAACATCAAAATGATTGAGCTGTAAGTCATGCTCTACGGACAAAGCATATATTAATCGCAAAGAACTTTGTCGTATCACGGGCAAACGAGCGCTACTAGACGTGCCTTTCTTCGGTCAACTTCTCCATTAGCCAAGTATTTTGACTTATAAACCCATCTGCTCTCTATCGCTGTCCGCCCAACAGGTAGATCACAGAGATTCCATGTGTTGTTTTTCTTAAGGCGTATTCATAGCTTCGACCCATTCCTCAGCATGCAAAGAATTCATAGCCTCCCGAAAACTTGAAGGATTTTCTTCTTTCGTATGGAATAATTTGTCAATCGCATTCTCTGTATTGTTGCGCTGGCAATTTCTTAAACGATCTTTAATATTTGATTGCTCACCTTTATTATTGGTACATCCGTCCAGAAAATGGTTTTTTTAACTTTGAACTTCTAAAATTTGTACTTTCTTCTTCATCAGTAAGTTTATCAATATTCCTATTTTCTAAATTGATATTATCTTCCGCATGCACATATTCCTCGTCTTCTTGTTGTGAATTCAATAAATTATTATTAATTTTATCAGCATGCACGTCATTTTTATTGTTTTGAGATTCTATTTGTTGGAATTCATAAAAAAATTCTTTTCGGTCATTCGTTTCTTTTCCTTCAGGAGTTTTGTTTTGATTTGAAGAAGTCAGGCAATGATTACGTATATAGGCAGAAGTGCGAATATTAATCAGCTCAGCCCACAAAAAATGTGGCAAATAATTTTCGATAAGAAAACATTGGGCCATTTCCACTAGTGTACGGTCTATCCGTTCAGCAACACCGTTATGCTACGGGGTATACTCTGCAGTTAGTTGTCGTTGGATTCCGCTATCGTTTAAAAATTTAGAAAAATCGTGGCAAAGCAATTCCTTCGCATTATCGATTCTTAGTATTTTAATTTTTTTGTCAGCCTGATTCTCAACGAGAGCTTTGAATTTCTTAAAAACTTGCAAATACTCGCTCTTTTTTCAAAATATAGACTCGTCTTAATAAATTCAATATTAATTGGTCCACAAAGGTCAGTGTGCATGATTTCCAATAAACAGCTAGAAGACTTTTCGCTTTTTGCTCGAAAAGGAAGTCTTGTCTGCTTGCCTTTAAAACAAGTTGTGCACTCGAGTTTAGCATCCTCAAAATTTGGAAGTCCGTTCACCATCCTTTTGACTACATTTAAGAGACCATACCTTCTATGCCATACTTCTAAATTATTGCTAGCCTATAGTATTCCCTCTTTCTTTTAATGTTTTTCGGGATCATGATCGCGCACCCCCCTTGATTGAACCCCCTTGTCGAGGTATCCTACTGGCTATTCACAACAGCTTGGACTCCTCTCTCGTTGCAACATCATCCTCTCCTAAGCTCGACTTTGTGTCGGTTAAAATAACCCTCACTCGTAGATGCTTGTACGTTATGTGTTGTTACATTCTTCCGGCGCAACCTATCGAATCCTACCAACTTGCTATTGCAGCAATTGACAATTTGATCGACTTATCAGACTCGCTTGATGATATCATAATCTTCGGCGATTTTAATCTGCCTCAGCTGAAGTGGACTCCATCTGAAGACGTATTTTTTTTCATCGCTTCCAATCCCATTTCTACTAAGGAATGCCTATTCTTAGATCGGCTAACAGACTCTAGTCTATGCCAAGTCAGTGGCGTTTCCACCTATATGGAAAGGCAATTAGACCTTATCTTCACAACTGATCCCACCAACTCCTCAGTATCGTGTTGTCCCCTATCTCTTTCAGCTATTGATAACTTTCATCCTCCACTTCTTCTCTCATTTTTCCACAACTCTCCCCTTCAGTCGCCTCACCCCGCAGTTCTATTTTCTTACAATTTTCACAAAGTTAATTTGCGTAAAATCAATACCTATCTACGCAGGGCTTCTTTTGAGTTTACCAATCTATCTCTGGTTGATGCCCTTTCCATTTTTTACAGAGAAATATTCAAATCCATCTCCCTTTATGTGCCTTACTCCCGCCATAAAACTTCTTTTACATCCCCTCCTTAGTATAATCGTAGACTTCGCTCTCTACGACACAAAAGAAACAAGTTATGGGCGGTATTCCTTCGCACAGACTCTTCTTCCGACTATTCAAATTATCTAGGCACATATCTTCATTTCATTGAACTCTATAACTCTCTCTATCAGCGCTACCTGAATAGTGCGCAAACCAATCTCATAAATGACCCCAAGTCCTTTTTTCAATTTGTCAATTGCAAAAGTAAGACTGATGGTTATCTTTCCTCACTCGCTTTTGAAACCAAATCGTCAAGTGATCCTCCTACCATCGCCAACTTTTTTGCTACATTTTTCAAACAGTCATTTGCTAACAACTCCTTCGTACCAGATCCCTCTTACTTCAATGATCTACCAAATTTCTCTATTGGTCCCTTTCTCACTCAAAATTTCGATCCCTCAGTTATTGAAGAAAAGTTACAAAATCTTAAGGATGAGTTTGTACCTGGCCCAGACGGACTCCCCGCCATGTTTCTTAAGAAATGCTCTTCCAACCTGTCTCTACCCCTTTCCTACCGTTTTCGTCTATCGCTTACACTGGGTGAATTTCCCACGATTTGGAAGACCTCTTTTATAATCCCAATACACAAAAAGGGATCTAAACATGAAGTTACCAATTATCGTCCCATTGCTAAACTCTCTCATATACCCAAACTCTTTGAAAGCATTTTATACGAAGCCTTAAGCTTCAAATGCAAGCCTTTTATTTCACCCCGACAACATGGTTTTCTAAAAGGTAGATCAACTACCACAAATCTAGTTGAATTCGTGTCTTTTGCTCTCTGCTTTGAGCCTCTCATATTAAAATGGATTTCTTCTTACCTGGTAAACCGACATTATAGCGTTCGGTTTAGATCCGCCCTTTCTGTTCCATTCCTGGCCTCATTTGGAGTTCCACAAAGCAGTCATCTTGGCCCTCTTCTCTTCATTCTTACTATCAACGATGTTGAGAGTGTCATTAAGCACTCCTCCCTCTCCCTTTACGCTGACGACATAAAATTTTTTAAATCTATTTCCTCTCCCCAGGACTCTGCCCTTCTTCAACAAGACCTTGATCGGTTTTCAATCTGGTGCCTCAAAAACTGCCTATAACTTAATATAGTCAAATGTCAATCTATAACCTTCTCTCGTAAATGCAACCCGTTTCCTCCCCGACTTTATTTTCTCCATGGTCAACCAATTCCCTTGGTTCAGTCTTTCCAAGACCTTGGCATATTATTCGACTGTGAGCTTAATTTCAGTTCGCATATCGATAAGATGATCCTCAAAGCCAACTCATCACTTGGCTTTATTAAACGGTGGTCCAAGGAATTTTCCAACCCGTATGTAACCAGATCTCTCTATATTACCTTTGTTCACCCCCTGCTTGAGTGTGCCAGTCAAGCTTGGTCCCCCTTTCCCCGGGCTCATGTTTCCCGAATCGAGGGTATTCAACGTCGATTCCTCCGATTTGGCCTCCGTGGCCTGCCGTGGAACGACCCTTTAATCTTACCTCGCTATTAGGACCGCCTCAAACTTCTAAATATGAATTCGTTAGAAGAACGTAGGAATACTGCTGACGTTCTTTTCATTCATCGTCTTCTCTCAGGTTCCATCACTCCATTTCATTCAATACCAACCCCCGCAATCTACGTTGTCCTCGTCTCTTCTATCTACCGGTCCACCGCACCTCTTATGGCTCCAACGAACCGAATGCTCCGAAAGGTCAACTCAAACCTCTCCATTTTTCATTTCCACCTGAGCACTCCTCGTCTCAAACAAGATCTCCTCCATCACTTCCTTGGTCACTAGCTCTTAAGTCTTTCTGTTGGTTTTTAAGTTAGAGTAAGCTTGTATTAAGCCAATAAATGGGGGCCTCAGCCCCCACCAAAATTAAAATTAAATTAAAATTTTTTCTATTATGATCTCTAGCTACCAAATAAAGCTCTTTGATTTTAACTGCTTCTAATAATGTTTTTCCATTTTTACTAGTGCATGCATGTTTTCGTTCTATAACAACCCTGCAGTCAATATCAGTAGCGTTACTTGCAGATATTAAATTGCGTCTCAATTCCGGAATAAACAGTGTTTTGTACAGAGATATCGATTTAATTTTTCCGCTAACTATTGTATTCAGTTTCACGGTTCCTATTCCTTTTATGTTGGCAAACTTTTTGTTAGCTACCTGAACAAGGCCAGAAAAAATTGTGTCTAACTCAACAAAATCATCTTTGGAACAGCACATGTGCGACGCGGCACGGCTGTCTATGTACTAATTCTTTCCTTAATTTTTATTCACCTTCAAATTGCTTAAAGAACTCTCTGTTGGTGCGTAATTACAGCGCTCAATATATTCGGAAACCTTCCTCATCAACCTTTTGTTTTTGAGCATAATGCAATCTTTCGTTATTCAATTTTACCCGACAATCTCGTTTCATGTGACGTTTTTTGTCACAACGATGACAATTAAATTGAAATGAATTCGACCATACCTGGTCGTTGATTACCCAACTTTTTAGGATGGAATTTTACTTTCAAAGCTTCATCTTTAACCTTACCGTCACCGTCAGCTTCACATTTTTTCTTTTAGCTTACTTCCAGCAAACGTGCTCGCAGAACATCGACCTTCGGGAAATCAGTAGCAGCACTGAAAACGGCTTGTATATTTTTGTAACCTTCAGGTAGCCTATCCAACAAAACTGCAGCCAACAAGTCATCGTCCAGCTTAGCATCCATTTCGACCAGGCGTGACACAACCGAATTAAATTGGATTAAATAATTTTCCACGCTTTGATTTTCGAACATTTTAATATTGACTAACTTACGAAACTTCTGGACTTTAGTTCTGGTATTTTTCCCGTTGTATGTGGCTTCCAGAGTGTCCCAAATCTCCTTGGAAGTGGTGATTGATTTCATGAGCGAGACCTGGGCAGGTTCCATGCAGATTAATCATCACAAACAAAGTCAGATTCAAAATTCATTTGACAAGGTGTTTCAATTAAAGAAATTACTAAATTGATTTAAGATCATCAAACGACCTTATAGTGAAATTTGCCATTATATCATACACAAAACCATTAGAAATTTCAAATCTGGGAAAAAAAGCCTAAAATCCTAGTCATTATAACCTTCAAACATTTAAAACCAACGTCCATCGGTACCTCTCTTTCTTTTCTCCCTGATTTTCCTTCGCCCGCGCTGTGTGCAAGTAAATCCCTTAATCGCGTGAAAATTACAAAAACAAAAGAAAAATGACTCACATACCCCTGCGGCCGACAATTCGACAGGATCTTCGATGAATAGAACCTGGACACAAATGGAATTTTAACAAACAAAAATTGACACAAGTGAAACTGCAGTCACGTAATAACGAGCCTAATGAAACGGAGGTACCTTGAAAACCCTCCGAACTGGGATGGCTTTACCCAACACAGGCAGGTTTTCAGAATGCACATCGAACCATAGGCCGAATAGTGCGAATACGCCACAGTGAATCCGTTTGTGTAATATTTAACCCCATTCAAAGTCCCAATTTTGATTCGGTAATACGAGTATGCATATTGACTCTGATTGCGGGAATCATGGCATACGCCAGGTTCATGCGCCTTCATTTGCCCGAACAACTGCGAAACATTCCAGGAATCAGAAGGACACCTTTAATTAAAACTACTTCGACCAACCAAAATTACGTGAGTAAACCCCAACAATTTCGGATCATCATTATCACAAAAAAAAAAAACAAAAAAAAAAAAAAAATGTTAACCACAAAATTAATTGAGTCCTTTGAATAGCTTTCGGGGATACCATCGAGAAGCATTCCCCTCTGACGATAATGTGTATGTAATTGGTTGTTCAGGTAGAGAAATCGCCCATTAAATGTGTCCCATTCTTCAGAAACAAAACCATTGCACTAATCCCCAAATCAGAGAATAACAATCACAATTAGGTGTAGTCCCTCGAGTCATTTCTAAAGAAGCTCCACTAATGTAATTAAACGCTCCAGGCGATACCGAAGAGGTAGCTTAATAGGAATTTGCCAGGTAATCTCATCCCAGTTTACCTTAATTCTGCGGTGGTGTTGCTATGTGTACTCAATAATCTGAATACCAGTAGCCTGAATCCTTGGAATCAACCACATCTTACTCTGCGTGTGGACTTGAATAAATCTTCAAAAGCGTTTTCCATTTTCAATTCCTTTGATTTCGGTCTGTGAGGACGAAGAGATGTCATCGAAAGTTTTGAATGTTAAAATCTTAATTAAAATTAAATTGACATTCGAGTGCAGATGGTGTGATGAGATGGAATCTCAACGACTCTCCGGTATATGGATAGTGTTAATGATTTCAGGACGAGTGCTTATTTAAAAGATGCTTCTTGGAAATACGAGTAGACTAACCAAGGACGGGAAGCTTACGTATAACTTTGTTGGTTTCTCTACAGAATGGAGATTTTGATTCAACTTTTCTCTGGTATGTTACTTCCCACCTGGCAGTGAGCGCAAATGATGTGTTACTAGGTAACACAGTGACAATGAAGTGCCATTCCATGGCGGTATTGATGTCAAGCTGAACAATTGAGTGTGAAGTGTTTTTAGTGCGGAGATACATACGAGTGTATGGATTTGGATTCATAATTGGATTTGCTCGAAAGTTGGGCGTCAAGTGTATCCTCACAATTTAAAATAGATACATAACCGCATATGTAAGGCTGCTTTAAAACCTGGAGCATAAATCCTATTTATAGATATTCGTATTTTTGTGGGTTAGTAAATAGGCTTTCTTTGATGGAAGATTTTGTTCAGTTACCCAGTTACTGGCTGAGAGCTCAGTATAAAAAATACACAGTCGCAAGCACACAGAATGTATGCAAAGAAGGTCTGTACAAATAAACCTCCATATTCTGCTCCTAGTAATGTTCATAACGAACAATGGAATTACAATTTTAACAAAATCAAAATGAAGACCCTTTCTCGCTTGAAGCCAGACGGGAATTCGAGGACGGTTTCTTCAGCTCTGAGAAGCGGAAAGACTGTGACTACTTGGTAACAAAGCAGGTAGCATGCCTCCAAGAAGTCCTGGGAAAACTGTAATTAACGATATTCCAACTTTTTCTAGCTCACGCCTTCGCTCATCATAAACAAGTGCTTGAGGGAGAGTTTTGTAGAAGAGTATTTTCGGGATTGCACACTCTCGCAGGTGCTTTATACGTACCAAAACCTTTAAAGTGCCACGCTTAATAAGATCAGAGGAATAAGACCAGATGACCTCTCGGAGGGCATAGAGCGTCAATAACGACTGCGCGCTTTTGAGCTCTCTCCATCTCATTCCTAAAGAACTCGATTACTACTCGATTGTCCTGCGCCATATATGTTTCGGGCGTCCCGCTGTTCTGTCTGCTTCGGTAAGTGGATCCCATTGCATGGCGTACTTCGCAATCGAACTGTCTTCGCGTCGTAGAGCGTGTCCAACCCATTGCCACTTTCTGCTCCGTATAGTAATGTCTATAGGTTCTTGGGCCGTTTTCTGATAAAGCTGTGCATTAGAGATACAATTGGGCCAAACAACTCTCAAGATGATTCCTAGACATCCATGTACGAAGGTTTGCAGCTATCGTGTGGTAGTGGTGTCCACCTTCCAAGTACTGCACCCATAAAGCAGTTCTGATTCTACTTTGGAGCGGAACAGTCGCAGCCTCGTTCTTAAGCTGAAAACATTGCTTTTCCAGATTTTGGATAGCATTCTGAACGCAGCTTTAGCATTCACGATTCTGCTGCAAACATCCAGTTTGGTGCTCACTCGGTTAGCCGCCGAGACTACGGTCTCTAAGTATACAAAGTTGTCAACTTTCTGGACCTCCTGTTCGGCAATATTAAGTTGAGCGGGGAGATTGGAAGTGCTAAGGGCTTTCGTTTTGGCTGTGTATATTTTGAGCGTCACTTTTTTCGACTCAGCTTCCAGATTGTGGGCCATCAAACGAAAGTGCATTATCCGATATGAAAGTATATCATCAGCGTAGTCAAGGTGTTTAAGGTAAGATGTTATTGTCCATCGAATTCCACAGTGCTGCACGGAATCCATCGCTGATAATCACCAAAACCAAGAGCGGTGATAGTATACACCCCTGGCGTACTCCACTTTGAACTTCAGAATCTCCAGACATCTTACCATTGTGCAAAACGAGATACTTACCTCCCTCGTATTTAGCCTTAATAATAGATATGATGACCTCGATTAAAACTGTCGAAAGCCTTCTCGAAGTCGATAGACATTAAATGTAGCGGAGACCTGTACTCAACGCATTCCTCTATAACGATTCGTATGGTGTTTATGTGGTCGATGCAGGAGGACCCAGCGCGAAAGCCTACCTGTTCGACGTCGAGAGTTGAATCTAAATGTTCTCCGATTCCCTCCAGAATTATTCTAGCCATTGTTTTGGCGACAGCTGGAAGAATGCATATACACCTCCAGTTTCCACACTCCACCAGGTTTCCCTTTTTTGGTAGCTTGATGTATTTGGCGCCGCTTGGTATAGTTCGGTAGGGATGCCATCAAAACCCACCTGACCTGATTGCTGCCATTATTTCGGTTTTACTGGGAGGTTTAACGCGAATTCGGCAATCTGTAGCCTCAGAGAACTCATTCGAATTCGAGATCATAGCGCAATCGTCTAAATGGTTTAAGACCGCATCAAAGTGTTCTCACCATCTAGTGAGTTGTTCCTCATCCAAAATCAGTAGATTGCCATTCCCATGTTGTTTGGAGTTGCGACCACCAATGAGCTCCTTGGTGATTTTCATTCTTCCGTCCTCGAAGCCAGTGTGTCGATGTATTGACGCTTGCCACGTCTTATACTACGCTGCACTTCCTTGTTCTTCACACGATATTGGACTTATAGCTTGGTTTTCTCTACCGCTGAGGCGGCTGAAATCCGAACTTTGATTGCTGTAAGTTCATGGATCAGTCTTCAGGCTTCAGCCGAAAGCCATGTGTGACTTTTCTGCCTTTAACCGATATAGATGGTTGCCCCAGTTGCAAGCACATTTTTCACAGTATTGCAGTGGTCGTCCACGCTATTTTGCATTGTGCTGCTGATTGATTCTGCTTCTAAGGCAAGGTGGTCTCTGAACTGTTGTCGCACTTGCGGATCCCGGAGCCTGTCGGTATTGAACCTGGTTATGTTGAGCAAGTTTGAGCGGTTACTGATGACGGATGCAGCTAACATAAGATTGCGATCGAGTTCCTTTCCAATGTCTGCTCCGCGCCTATTACAGACGTCTACATATAAGCGTACATCCAAAGGCTAAGCGATAGGTATTGCAGAAGTCCGCAAACCACTTACCGTTTTCATTCCGTTCTCCAAGGCCGTGAACTCCCATAACGTGTTTAAACATAGTGTTGTCGCAATATACTTTTGCATTGAAACCCCTATCACCACTACGATGTCCACAGTAGGTGAGGTTTGATGGTGGGTGGCGCCTAATTGGCTGTAAAAATCGTCCTTTTCGTCCACTGTATGATCGTGACTTTTCTTACTCTACTCTGAAATCTAGCCTGTGAGATTTCGAGGATATGAGGCTTCTACGCGCAGCTGGAGTTAGAACATCAATCCTACTCCAGACCTCCGAGTACTTCCAGCTGGCTTGCTACAGTAGAGCATGACAGTGCTTTTTGTTGGAGACTGGTATTCCCCAGCAACGAACCATCTTATCTCACTCCTATCGTAACCATAGCGAGCTATAGGAAGGATACTGGCGTCACGATATCTTCGAAATCGCGGGAGGTTTCTCTCTCTCTCTCTGAGCACTCAAAAAAGGAATTAGTTCCTATTATTTAAATTTATCAATATTTTGTAGAAATATGAATAAATGATTCAATGATAAAGTGCCTGAGGTATCAGCACCCACCACATCAGCCCCAAGTACTTGATACCTTTTGCGAGTATAGATCGAATGCTCGCAGAGATAGTGCTCTGCGGTGTCGTCATAACCCTGACAGTAAGAATCGTAGGTTGTGTTGCTTATGTCTAGAACACAAAGATTCTTAGAAAAAGCGTTGTGAGCTGGGACGAAGAGGAGTTCTGGTGTCATTCCATCAGACGTTATATCTATAGGACCAGACTCAAAAGACGCGCCGGCTGCAGAAGGTCAGTGGAACTCCGGTGCATTTCGTACCAAACGCCATTTCTTTTTAAATGAAAGTTGGTTTTGAGAATGTAGGCCATGATATGTATAACCGTTAAGGGAAGAAGATTCATCAGCGCGTTAGAGTTAGGTATGTACGGGAAGATATTGACCGTTCCTGGAGTTATGTAAAAGCAGCAGTGACGTTTTCCCATGCAGCTCGTTCCATCAGACAAACGGCCTTATTATAGCCGTGTAAATCCAAAGAACCCTCATCGGTAACAAGTCTCATGTTTAACCGACAGAAGGGCGAGAACACTTTGGGAATTTCCCACCTGAGATGCTTAGTCCAAAGGAATTTGTTAAGCTGGACGGCACCCACATATTTAGCTTAGTTGAAGAGATATATGGTTACGCCCCTCATCACCAGGTGAGTCCGATTGATCAGCTTTGTATTTCGTAAAAGAACAAGCTCTGATTTGAGAACATTGAATACAAGCCCTTTCCTAGTGTAACAGTGGTCGATCAAGTCTTGGATTAAGATGGCATCTTAGACAGAGAATGCATTCGCATAGCAGTTTTGCCCACAGGGTGGAAGTCAGATTTATACTCGTAGGCCTGAAGCTTTAGGTCTACTCTCACTGTTCGCCAGGGTTTCGTTGTATATGCCAGTGTCAGTATAGCAGTGAAAACCATCTTCAGAGTAACCCGCACCTGGTCTATACCATTTTGCGACAAAACTGGGTATATGCCATCCATGCCAGGCGACTTGAAGTCATCAAAGGAAGCACCAGCATGTTTAATGACTTCATCCGGCATCACAACCGATGAGATATACATAGGTACCAGCTACGGCGTGTTGTGTTATCCAGCTGACTAGCAGCTTCGGTTATAGGTGCTGGTTGCTAACTGGTTCTGATTAAATTACCCGGAAGTGAGCGTCAAGCATGAGACGGAGATTCTCTACTTTCGACTTAGAGTACATAGATGTTGTCAGATTTTCTGATCCTTTGAGGAATTTGAGCTTCCTACTTGGTTCACCGACAGACGCGCTCTTCGAAATCCTAATAAGCTTCGTATATTCTGCTTGCCTCGATCTGTAAATATTCCAGTCTTCCTCAAAACTAGTCTTAAGTCACATGTTTAGAAGTTTACTGGTTTCTTTCCGAAGTCGCTGCAGACACTTGCTGAGGGTACCGTTCAGGTTCTTAACAGCTTTCTCTAGATTTTGTTTTGCCCTGAGCTTAAGGGAAGCACTGTTGGACTTATCGAAATCCTCCGCAAATTCCGTCCAGTAGGTTTTCAGCGGATTCCTCCTCTTCAAATAGGTCGAGACCTCGAACCCCATTCTGAATTCGATGTACCTATGATTGTCATGGAAACCTCTGATAGTATTTTCTAGCCGATAATCTCCCTGGCAAACCATTTGGGTACCGTAAAGTCCACTACTTGCTTTCTTATTCCCGTAACGTAGGCTTAGAGCCAACATTTTTGACAACCAGGTCAGATGATAGTATGATTCCCTCTCACGTTGCATTTGCCACTCTCTCAAAATTATTCTGATCATTAGCATCGCAGCATCTTCCTGGAATCACAGTAACCAATGAGCTCGGCTACCGCCTTCGGTGATGGTGATAAAAACCGAATCATAGGGAAAATAAGTGGACGCAACGATGAATTTGTGCCATTCCCCATTCGTTTCGTTGTTTATGTCTGAAGCAACTAAATCTTGGTTGCAAAGTTGCCTAAATTTAGATGTAAAGAGTGAGTTCAACACGTAAAGACAAGTTCTTGGTCCTTCCGATCGCTCGGGATATAGTGGTGTGAAACCCCTTAAACATTCAAAGCAACAGACCGGTTTATTCCACTCCCTTGGTTCCTGTATAGATATTATGTGAGGTTCCGTATTCAACATTGAAAGCCCCTTACACAGGGGTGCAGCAGTAGACTTGGAATTTTGAAGGTTGATCTAAGTACATAAAATATTTTGAGGAGTACTGGGGTGGTCGTTCCCTATCTACACACATTTGGAAACAAAGTGGATTTTTGACACAGACTTGTTCAACCATACAATAGTTTTCTGCGTGGAGCACTTTACTCTAAAAGTTCCGTTTTCCATATCGTAGCCCTCTGCTTAAAAGAAAACATTCTCTGCTGCTCCCATAGTTGATCGGCGTAGTGTATGCACTCAGAATCGTCCAGGCTGTTAAAATTACCAGCCTTCCCAATTCGAAGGGTCAGAGAGGAGACAGGGCCGTCCCTATAGCTGCGCCGATCTCGTCCCCATTAGCGTTATGGGATTTTCGTCGAGGTTGCTTTCCCAGCGACTTCCAAGTTCCGTCCACCAGAACTGAAACTTGTGCTGGTTGCAGTACGGTATTCCCAAAGGTTCACCAGACCTAGATAAAGCGAGGATAGCCATATCTAAGCTTAAACGCAATAAAGCTACCGGAGCCGACGGCCTGGTTGCTGAGCTCTCCAAGGCGGCTGGCAATGACGTGGTAGGCAGCATACACCTAATGAATGGAACCTCAGCATTCTTTATTCGATCCTCAAGAAAGGAGACCCTCTAAACTACGCCAACTACACATTACCAACAAGATCTTCTCTGTCGTATTGGGTAAACGCCCGAAGCCGTTCGTCAACAACCGGATTGACCCATCGACCAGACATTCACACTATAGCAGATCTTGGGAAAAACCGATGAACTCCAAATTGATACACACCACTTATCCATCGATTTTAAGGCCGCTTATGACATAAAGACGAACTATACAGAGCAATGTCTAACTTTGGCCAAACTCGTCCATCTATGCAGAATGACAATTGAGAATGCTCGCTGCTCCATAAAGTTTGGCAACGACTTAACTGTCTCGCAATTTCTTTAACATCATTCTTGAAAGAATTGTGCAAAACTCAGTCGCCAACACAAGACGCACAATCTTTCAAAAGTCCGTCCAATTACTCGCATACGCCGATGATTTTGACATAATTGGAAGAAAGCAGCGTGATATCAGTGGCGCTTTGGCGAGTATCGAAGTGGCAATGGCGGAAATAGATTTAACAGTCAATTAGGGCAAGATCAAGTATATCGTTTCAACAAGAAAGGACACTCAAGACCGACGTCTCCAACAGAACGTCACCTTTGAGGTAGTTAAGGACTTTGTCTGCCTAGGCTCTGCTATCAATTGAGACAACGACACCAGCGCTGAAATCAAATGAAAGATAGCTCTATGGCGCTGTATGGCGCGGAGGCATGGACCTTATCAAAAATGGATGAGGATGTTCTTGGCTGGTTTGAGAGGAGAATTCTTCGCGTGATTTTCGTTCCCGTCTACAAAGACGGGAGGAGGAGATACAACGATGTACTGTACGGGCTGTACAGCGACATCGACTAAGGGAGAAGAGTGAAGGTCCAATAACTGAGGTGACTTGATCATGCCTGAAAAGTTTCCGACCGCAACGTAAAGATAGCGGCACTCGTCAATAAAAGCTAGTGAATGCAAGTTGTGCCTCTTTTGACAGTTACTTACCGAAGTTTCAGTCATTTTGCATGCGCAGTTTTTAGTTGACAGTCATTTGAGTGAGTCGATGTGAGTGTTTTTTTTGAAAATGGAAAAAATCAAGTATCGAGCTGTTATTAAATTCTTTTTTTTTGAAAGGCAATAGGCCTACGCAAATCAAAAATGAGTTGGACTCTGTGTATGGGGACTCTGCACCATCATTTACCACAGTGAAATTTTGGGCAGCTGAATTTATACGTGACCGTAAGAGCTTGGGAGATGATGAACGTTCGGGACGTCCAAAAACTGCAACCACTGACGATAACATTGCTAATGTTCGCCAAATGTTGTTAGACGACCGCCGAATTAGAGTGAGAGAGATAGGAGAGGTTATGAAAATATCCAAAGAACGTATTTGCTACATATTAAATCAAGATTTAGGCATGAGAAAGCTGTCCGCGCGTTGGGTGACCAAAAACGTATTCGAATGAACATTTCCAACGCTCTGTTGGCGCAGTTTAGGCACAATAAATCCGAGTTTTGGCGCCGATTAATTACTGTAGATGACACTTGGATACACCATTATACGCCCGAAACAAAAATTCAGTCAAAACAGTGGACTGCAAAGGGCGAGCCGGCTCCAAAAAAAGCAAAAACTGTTTTTTTCGGCTGGGAAAGTGATGGCGATTGTTTTTTGGGATAGTAAAGGAGCTATCTTAATCAAGTATCTTCAAAAAGGAAAAACCATTACAGGAGCATACTACGCATCATTACTTGCCAAGCTGAAGGCAGAAATTGCGGAAAAACGGCCACATTTGCAGAAAAAGAAAATCCTGTTTCACCAAGACAATGCGCAGTTTCACACCTCAGGGGTTGCCATGACGAAAATCCATGAATTACGGTTTGAACTGCTTGACCATTCGCCTTATTCACCAGATCTAGCCCCAAGCGACTTCTTTTTGCTCCCTCATCTAAAAACTGAGCTCGGAGGACAGAGATTTTCGTCAAATGAGGAGGCAATCACCTTCGTGAACAATTATTTTTCAGAGAAAAACGCCAAGTACTATTTGGACGGGTTACAGAGATGGGAGCATCGCTGGGAGAAGTGTGTGTCTTGTGTCATTGTTCGGTCGGAAACTTTTCAGAAAACCCTCGTATCGGATGAACACCAATACTCGGGTCCGAAAAATCTTCGAGTCCGCTTCGGAGGGACAGCGCAATAGAGGAAGACGTGGAAGGGGACCTCAATCAATTTAGCATGCGAAACAGGAGGCAGATGGTTAAAAATCGAGCTGGCTGGAGACTCTTGTTGGTTGAGGCCCATGTCCACCCCGGACTCTAGCGTCACCTTGAGTAAGCAAGTAAATAATTCCGTTATTCTTCGAGTCTGAGGTAGCTTTCGAAAATTGTGGTTAATAGCGGCCTTCATCTTTGCCGCAACAAGGTAATGACCGCTTATTACTACGCTGAAAATGGCTACTGCTGCTTAGATTCATTGCCTCAATGTGAGTTGCAATTGGCATTCAATGACGCGGTGCGTTACATCCATGATCTACGTAGGTTTGATGACATTTCGACATCCTCCAGGAGTTTACTTACTCTTCAACAGTACCTTAACGCCAGACACTTCATATTCCTACGCAAATTGATTATCAACAAAACGCCAGCTTACTTGTGGTGTAAACTGACACCCACTCGTTCTGCCAGAACACTTAAACATTATTACACCCCACTCGTTTCATCTTTGGAGCTCTCTACCATTCCGCATAAAAGCTATTGCTAATCAAAACAAATTCAAAAAAGCAATAATGTCTTACTTTCTCCCACCGTTAAAATTACTATTATTGCTTCTATTTTCGTATCTGCAATATATTCCTTGGTCTCCCACCTATTCTCCTTCCTATTTCCACTCCTAAGAGCTATGTAAGTTACCCTTCTTGTACGAGTATTAAGCTTAAGGGCTGCAGTATTAAGTTCTATGTACTCTAAAAGATTAAATCTTAATGTACAATCCGTTCATTATTCGCAAGTAAATTGACATTGAAATTCAGCAAAATGTTAAAATTTGTAGGACCTTTTAGTTAGTCCAATTTCGGTCTCTTGATGAAGGCAGCTATGGTACTTTCTTAAGGGTTGACATTAAGGCTAAGGGCTCTCTGGAAGCTATCTGAGATTATTTCTTTAAATTTACCTCTGATTAAGATTGCAATGCCGTCAGCATATCCATGAAGTTAAGAACCATCGTTACTAAGCACAATCAGGAGTTCATTGACTACGATAGGCCATTATAGGGAGGAAGAGACCCCCGTTGTGGACAGCCTTTCGCCGCAATTACTCTGAGTTGTGCGGTAACTAATGTTGTTTTTATTCTTCTGTTACGAGTATCTGGCTTGTTTTTATCCTTCTTCCATGTAGAACTATCAACTCATTTGTTTTGGATACATCTTGATAACTGGGAGTGATTTGTGTTGTCGAACGCGTCTTCGATACCCAAATAGGAAGCAACGAAACAAAATTTCCTTGTCTTTGAGTGATTTCTCAATCCTGGAGGTTAGGATTTGAAGAGCGTGGGTGGTTGATTTTCTTGTCTGGTAGGCAAATTGGTTGATATGAAGAAGGCCTTGTTTAAGAGTTCTGAGGACAAATGAGGAGAGAGTTATCGGTCGATAGGATTTAGGTAGTTCAGTAGGCCTAGCCCCAATTTTGGGAATGTATCTCATGATAATCCCTCTTCATCTGTTTGGAATGCACTTGTTCTGGGGATTTTCATCAGAGATGAAGTTATGATTTGGGTCCCCTTCTGGAGTTGAGCCGGGAAGACTCTAGGTTTCGAAGGGTTGAAATGAGCTGATGGGCCATTTTATCTTGTCTTTATGAAATAGTTCCCTTGCCAATTCTCTATGGAGAGTATTTTATGATCCTTTCCTGAGGGGAATTTTCTGGGGAAAGTGGAATTATGGTAGAGGACGGGAAGCGCATTTCAGCTAAGAGCTTTAGCGTCTCAAGACGGTTTTCCGCAAAAGTGCCATCTGCCTTTTTTAAGAACCCAATTTGATTAGTGTATTGCTTCCAGAGGATCTTTTGGATGCGTGCACTGTGTCGCGTTTCGCAAGGGTTTTGCAAAAAGTTTTCCACGATTCTCTTTCAGATCTTGTAATCTTACGATTGTATCTAGTGAGGCTATTCCTATATCTATCCGAATCTCCATTTCTTTTCGCTCTGTTGAAAAGTTTTCTACTCTTAGTTCTCAACTTTGCGAGTTTTTTTTGATCTATTGTCTGCTTTAGTATTCTCCGGGCAAGATTGGTTATAAGCATTTATAATAACCGTGGTTAGGTTGTCACAAGCAAGTTCAAGATTATCGATATCTTTTACTACCTTATTACAGGGACTCATGTTTTCCATGTGTTTTAAGCTACGAGTATATGAGTCCCATTCTGTGGATGTTGGCTGTTTGTGTGTTTCTATAAGTGTAATTCCGAGATTGACATTGAATTGAATGTGGCGATGATCAGACATTGAAGTTTCTGTTGATACAAGTACATGCCAATTTACAATGAAGTTTTTGTAAATGAGGTGGTGCATAGGGTGATATCTAGGGCCTCTCCCCATAACAACTAATTTTTAGATTATTAAAATTAATAGATTCCAAGAGCGATTTACCTCTGATGTTTAAGTTGGAGCTGCATCACATTGTATGGTGAGAATTCGCATCACACCCAATGATAATTTGAAGGGTCCTATTGCCACAGTAGTTCAAAGTTCAAAAGTCCCGTCAGTGGCTGGAATCTCAGGGGGCATCGGCTGTTGTATCAGGCTGCTTGCGTGTGCCAGAAGGTGTTTGATCACATTTAAAGTTTGCACGGTTAGATATCATTTTGATATGCGGTGGGAGAAGGTTCCAAAGTTTGACAGCGTGGATGAAAAATAAGCGTGACGAATTTAAATATTGGCGACGATGGGGGACGATACTTAAATTTCTTGCAGAATGGTTAAAGACATGTTTATTCATATAATAGGGCGGGGATTTATTTTGAATAATTTTATGTAGAAATATGCAGTTTCTCACATTGATGTACTGTTGTAGCGTGCAACCTAGTATCTTATTGGTATGTTCTGAGATGTGTTCCTATTTTCGAAGTCCATATATATAGCGAACCGCATCGTTGAATGCCACCTTTAATTTGTTTAATGACAGTGGATCGAGAACGCTATAGACAACTTCAGAATATGTAATGATAGGTGCTAATAAGATGAGTACCAACTTACGTCTGGTTTCAACAGGGGTAAAATACGAAGTTGGCCAAAATTTGCGTAGACTGTAGCTGTAGATCCGAGCAATAACTGCATTAGTATGATTATAACCTGCGAGGTTACGGTCAATAATAAAACCAAGGCTAGTGCAGAGTTCAACAGCTGTTATTTTACTGCTACCTAGGTACAAGTCTGGCAGGATACTCAGTTGGAAATGTCTTTTAGAGATTGGGATTACTTGAGATTTTTTCGGGTTAAGAAGCAATCCATTCGCTGCGGACCAGATAGAAATTTGGGTTATAACTTTTTTTTTCAATTGTAACTAATTAAATATCTTCGACATTATTTTTAATTTTCTTGCTTAAAAGAGATTGACAATAAATACAATATGGCTTTCATAATAACTTTGATTATCGAAGTCCAATAAATAGAAATAATCGGGAATGTAAAAATAAATAAAAAGAGATTGGGCATCAGTTGTTTTAGAAAAAAGAAATGAAAACGAATCTCAAATAATAAACAAATAAAGAGTAATACTCAATAAACTTAAAAGGAGAAAAGATACTCTACACTCCATCTCCGGAAGTTAGGTGCGTTTTTTAAGTGTGAACAATTTATAATCGAATATAATTAGGAGGGGTTACTGCAGGCGGATTTTTTAAAAATTAATACAACACGGTTTGATTTCGTAATCTCATGCATTGGTCAAAGTTTAGAGCTCGAAAACGTTTAAGGATGAAGGTAGGTTTTGTTGATAGAGTAGGTAATAGAAGCAAACAGTTTAGAAAAATAAAATACTAAATAGAGAAACCTGAACAAAGACTTTTTCTCTTTTGAGAAATTGTGGAATAATTTAGTGGATGTTGGTGATAACGGCACCCAAATCCTTGGTCCTAATTCTTCCGTCGAGGAGCACTTTACTTATAGCATTTGTTATTTTGTCACTATAGTGTTGCAAGTTGATGTGACGCAACAATTTGGCACCGCAAAGAAGCATAGCTGTTAGGTTGGCTACGTTTTTGCCAACAGCTTCAGCGAGAGTGTGACGTGCACCGGGCTCGAAAACGACAGCTTCGGCTGAGTACGATGCTCCGGCTACTACACCAGCACTACCAACAAGTCCAGAATCAATGCTGTCGACGATATTGCCGTACAAATTTGGCGTGACAATGACATCAAATTGGTTGGGATTCGACACCAACTGCATGGTGGTATTGTCGACGATCATTTTCTCAAATTGAATTCTAGGGTATAACTTTGCCATCTCTTCTTCACATGAACGCAAGAAAAAACCATCACCCAATTTCAAGATGTTAGCTTTGTGTACGGCGGTGACCTTCTTGCGGTTATTCTTGGTGGCATAGTCAAAAGCGAATTTGGCAATGCGCTTAGATTTCTCGGCGGTGATAATCTTTAGACACTCCACAACACCGCTCACTGATTCATGCTCTAGAGCTGAATATTCACCCTCGGTCTGTTCACGAATAATGACTGTGTCAATATCCTTATGACGACTCTTGACACCGGGTAAACTGCGCACGTGCACGACGTTTGCGTACAAGTCCAATTCGTTACGGAGTTTCATATTGAGGGTTTGCAGCTCGCCGGCAACGCTGTAGTCAGGAGTGCCCAAGATGCCCTTAATGCAGACTTTGTTCTTTGAAATTGAAGCGACAACATCATCCAATTTCATTGATGTGGTCAGCAAGTTCATCAAGCTTGTTATATGGTTTTGTTAAATGAAGGTGTATGTCATCTGCATAAAGGTGGACAAAACTATAGGTACAAACTGATGGAAGATTATTAATAAACATACAGAAAGCAATAGGACCCAGAATTGAACCTTGTGGAACTCCTTGAACTAAGGCCCTAAGTAGGAAGTGTTTGCCGCCAGAGATGACTTTCTGGAATCTCTCGGAGAGATAGCTACCAATAAGATGGGTAGCCCTACCTTATCGAAAGCCTTGGAGAAATCAGAAGTCAGTAGGCAAAGAAGACTTATATTACCCTTGTCCATCTTGTAAATTAATCGTAGCGGTAGAGCAACTGTGATGTGCCCTGAATCCTGATTGTTTCTCGTAAAGCAAGCTGTGGTTAGCTACATGACTAAGTATTTGTTTTCGTTAAAATGAATTATTTGATCAACGTTATTTACAATCACATGCATATTACTTTTACACTTATGCATTACTTGGTATTTGTTTTTTTTACATACTCGCATGATCGTATATAAGGCCACGCATGCAATCATTTCGCTCGCTGTTCTTGTTACTTTTTATTATTGAATAAACCTAATAGTTAAGTTAAGACGGTCTGTGTTTAATTTCGGGTGTCAAATTTCAACAGTTTTTGCAAGACTTTTTCGAAGATTTTAGATAAACCGGATAATATGCTAATCGGTCTAAAGTCAGAAGGGACATCACTGTTTGTTTTCTTTGCTACTGGAGAGACTTTAGATATTTTCCACGGAGCACGAAATCGCAAGAGATCTCCTTCTTTTCGAACGTATTGCATTGCCTTTGGAGGATTCTAATTTCTTCATGATATTTTCGAGACGATGCATGATGCATTGGAACTCGCTTCAAGCCGCCCGATACGATCAACTATATTGGCGATGGTTTTGTTAACTTCATCAAATTTACGTTTCGAGCATTCAGAGATTTGTTCGATCTTCAAAAGGAAATCACTGAGAAACCTCGATATTTCATCCGAAAAACTCTGCCGAAACGCATTGAACTGCTTAGATAATTGTTCTTCAAGAACCTTTACAGTGACGGGTATACGGTCGCTGGTCGGTTGCTTTTGCGCCGGGGAAACTTGAGTTGGCGTAGAAGGCAATGTTTTTATTGTCGCAGCTCTTGTTCGGAGATTTGATGCAGATATGATTGCTGGTTTGATAAGACGAGAGAAAATCAAAGCAAGCGGTTTTATATAAACTTAAACCTAACTTTATTTCTTTGAAAATCACTTGAGCAATGAATATTTTTCAAATGTTTAAATACAAGTTGTTTTCAAATAAACTTAGGCAATGATTTTGCACGTTTTAAAATTAAATTAGCCATTTGTCACTTAGCTTTTTGCTCACTTTAACAGAACGAATTTAAATACGTCTATTCGTGTATGAGGACCATTGTTCACACATGGGACTGTAGCATCTCTGTAGTATAATCCGGATGTACTTGGCAGCGTTCGTTGGTTGTGTTTTTGCACTTAACTTTCTTAACTACATTAGAACGCTAGTTGGCTTCTGACTGAGGTGAGTTATGGCGGAGTTGCTTTCTGTTCCCTCGGACGTACTCTGCTTAGACCCTCCTTGAGATGAGTCAGCACTTGCGTCATTGTTTGACACTGATTGCGGCTTGTACTTTTTATTGCCTGGTCCTTCGTTGTTCGTGGATCTGCATCTTTTCTAGGCCGTGGCTCAAATGGTAGTGTATTGGCTTCTCAATCGGACGGTTCGGGGTTCAATACCAGCCGTGACCGAAACACTTTTTTACAGGCAACTAAAATCTCGTGAGATTGAGATGAATGGTTGCCTAAATCAAGTCAATTTACACTAATAATTTAGTCTCCCCATTAAATGTTGGATGTCACAGATGGGGCGGAATAGCCACTGAGCCTAAACATCTTCCCATCTCTTTCTGTCCCATTTTCCGAAACACTTAACATGCTTTGGCAACATAAGTGTAGTCATACCCACTTGAGTGTTCTTTTAAAAAAAAAAAAAAAAAAAATGTTTTTTGCCCTATTGACAGGAACTTATGCGCTGTTCGTCCTTTGTCTCTTCTAATTTCATGCCATCTTTTACCATAACAGCAATTCGACGTCTTTGAGCTCCATTGTAATATTTGAATTTCTGTAGGGCTTTAGAGCCTGTTCCTGGGACATTACGTAAGCATTAGCTTGATCTGTTTAGCAGACGGGTTGATAATGCTACATTGGTGTTATTATTTGGTATTCTCATATAGAGAAATATTTTTATAGGCTGTCCTGGTTGAATTCTCTAGAAGCTGAATGGAGAAGGACCAGGTAGAAAATATCATTTATCTTCTCTGCATATGCTCTGCTCCCTCCAAAGAACAAATTCTATCTAGGAGTAGTTGAAACAATGTCCTTGCCAAGTTTTACTTTACATATAGTATGTGATATAATGATCCAGACGACATGGTCTTGGCGATCCCAGTATTTATGTCCAATCTCGTTGTAGTGAACATACAGTTTAAAGGACAGTGTGATAGTTTTGAAAAGATCGCCGAAGGGCAATGTATTCGCAGCTGGAATTTATGACACATTCCGGAGGACTTTAACGATATGCTAAAGTGCCTGGGGGCAAATCAATATTTCGGAGTCTAAAGCGCAATTTTCGCTCCATGTGAAATCCGATACAAGGGATCGGGAAGACCAGTGAATTCATTCTGGAAAATAACGATGACTAATCTATCGGGTGATAAGCTGACATGAAATCTGCTATTATTATTTTGCCGCTGCCCAATAAGAGAGAGGGAAATTAGTTTAAGCCTAATACACTTGCGAAGGCTTAACGCTTCTATTTTAAATAATGTGTGCTTTGTGACGAAAGCGTCGTTCGCTTAGAGCAGGAGTAAATTTATGAGTTGCTGATAGATACCTATGAAAAGGAGCTGCCAGATAATGATCCGAATTAAAGGGTGATTTTTTTGCTGTATGATTTTTCAGTGTTCTGTTTTTGATAGCTCACGCATGATTTGTGACATCTGTAAGAGTCAAAAATGCTCAGCTAGCATTGCCATTTTATTATGGAAAGGCTTACACCCGAACAATGCTCACAAATTACTGAATTTTATTATCAAAATTCGTGCTCTGTGAAAAATGTGTTTCGCGTACTTCGACGATTTTACGGTCGTCATAATCGACCTACTGAGCAAGCAATACAAGCCATAGTGGCCAAATTTCGCACAATTTTACGCAAGCCACCTGCTGGTATGCGTAGAGTGCGTACGGAGGAAAATATTGTTGCTGTATTCGCCGGTGTTAATGAAGAGCGTGAATTGTCCATTCGTCGCCGTTCGCAGCAGTTGGGATTGTGTTACTCGACTACGTGGAAGATTTTACCTAAAATCTTACAAAATATAGTTTGTGCAAGAACTGAAGCCGAACAACCGGCCACAGCGTTGAATTTTCGGTGCGGAGCGGGCCTTAGAAAAGCCGGAGGAAGATTCGCTTTTTTATCGAAAAATTGTCGTCAGCGACGAAGCTCATTTCTGGTTAAATGGGTGTGTTAATATACAAAACTGCCGTATTTGGTCAGGCAACACAAGACCTACCAATGCACCCCGAAAAATACACTGTTTGGTGCGGTTTATGGTCCGGCGGAATCATTGGCCTGCATTTTTTCAAAGATAACCGTGAGAACAACACTACCGTCAATGACGTCCGCTATCGTTCAATGATTTCGAACTTGTTTGTGCCCAAAATGCACGACCTGAAGCAGGTCGACATGTGGTTCCAGCAGGATGGCGCTACATGCCACACAACACGTTAATCTATGGACCAATTGAGAAAGGAGTTCGGTGACCATTTTATCTCTCGTTTGGACCAGTAAATTGGCTAGTTAGATCGTGTGATTTGACTCCTTTAGACTATTTTTTATGGGGATACGTCAAATTACTCGTCTATGCCGATAAACCATGGACGAGATACCAGCCAATTGGACTCTCCGCATGGACCACTTAAAACGTAGTTGTGGTCAACATTTACATGAAGTAATCCTTAAAAAGTAAATGGCAAGCATTGATTTATCAATTCAAATAAAAATTATATACATTTTTGTAATTCTCTTGTGTTATTTTTTGACAATTAAAAACCAAACGCTTAAAAAATCACCCATATTTTGCAAACCCACAGCTTTTGCACAAATCTTTTGATGCACATTTTAGCATGATACCAAGGACAATTTGTTTCCTCGTATCTAGACCTATTGATTGGCCACGACTGGCACTTGTTTGACCGATGGTCTACTAGGAGTGCTTGTAGAACGGAGCTATATACAATTTTGACGAAGATAAGGGCTTGTGAAATATGTAGTGTTGATCTCTTCCTCACAACGCATCAGCTCTCTTATTGGCAGAAGTGTCCATGTGTCTTGGTACCGAATTTGGCACTCATCCATTATCCTGAAAAAGTATTTAACTCTTAGCATTTTGGAGTAGAACTCAGCACCAGTGTCGATATCTACAGTGCCGTTCGAAAAATTTTGGTCAAACTTTTTTTCGAATTTTGTCAAATTTATTGCAATAACTACGTATTTTTTTATAAGGATTTGTTTTCTTACGCGATTTCAATCGTTT
This sequence comes from Volucella zonaria, assembly GCA_963966105.1. Lineage (NCBI taxonomy): Eukaryota > Metazoa > Arthropoda > Insecta > Diptera > Syrphidae > Volucella > Volucella zonaria. The sequence goes on along the minus strand of OZ014533.1, from coordinate 95,005,533 downwards.
CCTGATACATTCAGAGTGTTAAAATTTTTTACACGCGGTCACGGGAGCAAAAAGTTGTTAGACCGAAAAATGAGTTTTTTAGGTGCCTGCCTCATTTTTAGGGATTAAAGAAAAATTCGTTATTGGTGGAATGTTTTTGTTTTTTTATTGCTTCTCAGAAACCTTCTCTATCTAATTAGTACTTTGTTGGACCTCATCTTGCTTTCATTACAGCTGCACATCGGCGTGACATTGACTCAGATAGGTTTTTCCATGTGGAAGCAGGTATGGTGTTCCAGGTCCGGATAAGTAAATTTTTTAGGTTTTCAATTGACTCTGGATGCATCTTCGCCACCTTAAGTTTCATTATTGAATAGATATTCTTAATTGGATTGAGATCTGGACTGTAGGGAGGCCAACTTAATACATCTACACTATTTTGTTCGAAATACTTTTTGACCTAAGAAAGAGAAAAAAAATGCAAATACAATTTTTAGTCATAAAAGTCCTAGCTTATTTAAAAGATTGATATTAGTCTTTCATCCTAAAAAAAAAAAAACAAGTTCATACTTACAATTTTGACTGTATGGCAAGGAGAATTGTTCTGTTGAAAAATGAATCTGCAAATGTCACCAAAAAACTCCAGCGCAGTGGGCTCTAATACATTTTCCGGAACTCGTAGGTAAACTTCTGCCTTTTTATTCTAGGAAGACCATTCTACCTTTTTCATCTCCACAGAAACATCCCCAGACCATCACACCTTCAGTTTTGGTGCGCATCCGTAAGATGCATTCAGAGCTCGGTCTTTCCTTTAGATCTCTTTGCGCAAGAATCCTCCCATCTCCAACAAGCAGCTTAAAATTTGATTCGTCGGAAAAGATAACATTGTTCCACATGCCCTTTTTGAAAAATCTGGCTCCAGTACTGGCTTGAGTGCTCTAAGTCCAGCTTTCACGAGCATTTTACTCACTGAGCTTGACGAAATTATTTTTCCTGTTGCTCGACACAGATCGTTTTTAACATCCACCGAAGTCTTGAATCGATGCCGATAGCTGTGCAACACCAAAAAACTGCCTTCCACTGGGGTCGTCTTTTTTGGCCTCCCTGAGCCTTTCTTTCTGTTGGTAGTCCCGGTGTCACGATATTTTTTTAAATTTCATACCAAAGTTTGTTGAGCAACATTTAGTTTTCCAGAAATTTCACGTGGTGTCAAATATTTACTTTGCACTGCGAACTGATTTTTTTCTATTTTTTTTTTTAACTAAATTACTTCGGTTCGTTTCGGACTGCTATCACGAGCTAAATGCACCTCTTATTCATAATAACATCGACTTGTATGCACTATTTGAACGACATTTTGCTACCTAGTGCAAAAAACCCCGTAGCTCTCATAAATTCCAAGAACTGCGCCCGAAAGGGGTAATCAAATGTTTGACCAAAATTTTACGAACGGCACTGCATATGCTTAACAGCTATTGGTGTAGAAACCCACTTTAATGATTTGCTGTACTTTATTTGTGGAGGAAAGGAAGAGAGGTACCAATGTTTGTAGGTTTTAAAAGTCTGAATGTTACAATGACTAGGAAGTAAAGAGCTCGGCAAGGCATTCCATAAGAGAGTTGTGATAGTTCTGAGTGTCTCCGAAAGTTGGCTTAAGGGTAAACTGATGAGCATTCATAGCAAGACCGGTGTTGGGTTGAAGATTTGAGGGGCGGAATGCTACTGGAAATTTTTGTGGAGCACTTGTGGTTAAAATAGCGATAGAAAAAGGTGAGATAGGAGACATTACGTCCTTGTTCGAGGGTATCAATGTGTAATATTGCCATCACCTATGAGTTTTATCACACGGTATTGAATCCTATCTAGCAAGTGCAAAGTGATCTTATGAGCACCTGACTAGATGCGAGCAATGCATTGCAATTTTGGGCAGATGAAGGCCTTATATATTGTGGCCAGATCAGAGGGGGTAAAATATTTCATACATCGCTTGAGGAAACCTAGACAGTTCGCAGCATTTTGGACGACTCCTAATATGTGGTCGTTTCAACGTATGTTGTCATTGACACACATACCGAGAATGGAAAGTTTTTCGGTTTCAACGGGGGAACTGCCAATCATGGGCAATACCTGGGTTTAACAACAGCAGATAGCATTGTGTTTTGGAAGCATTATCCGTATTTAATGAGCTTAACATACGCTGCCGTTCCCGTTCTACAGCCGAAGAGCAGGGAATTGAGTCCGGGAACGAATATGAAAAACAGAGAGTACTGTCGTCAACTAGGGAATATATTGGATAAGAAGTAGCAGACCAGAGATCATTGATAAAAATGAAAGGCGTGGGAGACAGAACGCAGCCCTGGGGCAAACCAGCATTTATTTTCTGAATATCAGACTTGAAACCATGCAAGACGACTTGAATTGAACGTTCTGAAAGGTAGTTCCTAATCCACTGTAGAAGAGAATCGCCTATCCCAAATGCACGCATTTTCGACAAAAGAGCCTGATGCCAAACTCTATCAAATGCCTTAGAAATATCAAGTGCAACTATCTTGCTTTCGTCAGACGGATGTACGCTTTGGTTACACTTTTTCGTGAGATATGCCATCAAATCACCAGTGGACCTGTTGCTAAGAACACCATACTGCCGGTCATTGAGAAGCTGGTGGCTTACCAGTGTTTCCATGACCTTGGAAGGAAGGGACCTAAGCGCAATGGGTCTTTAGGGGGAGAGAGAAGAACATGCGCTCGGAAAAGTCCGAAAGACTAGGATTGATAAAAAACCTTGGTTTTGCCAGCGAGGAAGAACACCTCCTCAGAAGAAGGGATGATTTGCTATCTGGATCATCAGATTTGTGTTTGTTAAGATCTTTAAGTACTCTCCACGAGCACGATAGTGGAATCGTCCCACTGAAGTTTCGATGCATTGAACTCTAAGCAGAGAAAAAGCACAATATGGAAGTGTTTAGCTGCCAAATAGCCACTTTGGTCGCCAAGATGCTGCAGTATACATCCAAATGAATGAGATTGAGGTTGACCCCAAAATCCTCTGACCCCAGAAGAGGAGCCATGTGTTTCAGCTTTCAAAACGGCTGTGCAAAGTCAATCGACCGAAACCTCAGTTATTGTAGAATACCCTTTTGTAAGGGTAGAATAGTCCTGTCCTTTGAAAGTTCCTCTGCACAATATCTTTCTACGGGCTGCAGAAAGCTTTTTTCGAATTCTTTGGCAGAAAAGTCAGACTTATAGATCTAAAATCGTGTGGGTTGTCTTATCTGCAACACGGATAAAAAGGCTGCTCTGTTCCCGCCAGGACTTCCGCTTATACATAATTTCATCCGGTGTAGATCCAGTGGTAAATTTTTATCAATGACGACGGTTTTCGGTATACGGCGTTTATTTTCCGTAATAAATGGGTACTAAGCCCATTGGAAAATGTATGCGCTGCCATTGAGATTACGAGGCTTCATTTGCCACCATTTTTCTTCCAAATCTCTAAGGAAGTTGAAGAGTATTGACACATTCCTCAGTAGAGACATTCTTTTTATTAAGTGTTCTTCATATGAGGATCTTTTATCGCAATTGCGGAGCCATTTTTTAATTGGAACGGTTTACTTAGATGTGAATAAGTGAGCCGAATTCGACTTGAATATGTCTTCATTGGTGCGGGTATTTAACAAGTGATTCCAAAAGTCTGGTAACTTATACAGAGATGGCGACTTTAGCAACATATCCACACGAGATTTTGTAAGTATCATCCTTCAAACGATACGTTAACTCCACATACAGAGTCAGACACTGCATTCGTATCCAGTAATGTTCCATAAAAATGTTCTGTGCTATTAATGACTTCTTCAGTCCACATTTCCTCCGGCCACAACTAATTCAATGCATAAATATTTAAGTGGTTTGGCATACAATCCACCTGCAGTCATATTCCAAAGTCTTGCCAAATTTAATTGACCTAATTGAATACGAAACCTTTAAACTCCCTTCCTAAGCTAATTTGAATGCAATTTGAATTCCAATATCCTCCAAAGGTTAAGCAAACATCCGATAACCTGTGATGCATACTAATGTCCTGACACATAACCCCTAGCTTAAGTTTGCACTCCTCTTAACCTAAAAAAAAAAGAAAAACAATCTTCTATTGTCTCCTGTTTGTATTTCTGTTCGTTGTCATCTCTTTACTTCTACCATTCCCCTAGACAGCACAGCAATCTTCGCCATATCTTATTTGGAATCAATTCAATGAAGGAAAAGTTTGAAAAAAAAGACGACCCACACATTTTCCACAGCTGAAAATAAACAAAACATCAACGAAGAGCTCACTAAATATCCTCTATTAATCCTTTCGTCCTACTTCCGGTTCGACAGTCAACACAACCACTCGAAAGTTCAACAGCACTCGTTGGCTCATTTCAGCCTGCCGCCATGGGATACAAAAAATATTAATGACGCAACTTGGTCGTTTGTAGTTGCCTCTGCAGCAAGAAGGGTATAATTGGCAACCAAAAAGTGCGATTGGACGGGTTGAAATTTGGTATGCGGACTTATTGAATCCAGATTTAGGCAAGAAGTCTTGAGGTTTCACCGTTTGATCGAGAGTCTTATACCAATTTCTTATACGAGCGCATGCTACGTATACAAATATAATCTTTGGTAGTACTGTTCGAAGGTGTGAGTATACCCTGTAAGGCGTCATCTCCAATAGCAGATTCTGTATAACAAACTTTACAGAACGACGAAACTTTGCCGTCGCTGCTAAGCGTTTCTCTGATGCTGCTCTTCCTGAAGGGACGTCAACCAGCTAGACCGCATTAGTATTAATGAAAGCGAATCTTCAAGTTGTAGCCAAGGTACAACCGCGTATATCCAAAGACAAGAAAATGACTTCAGGACGACTACACTCGTAAGAAATCGCTAAAGCAGTAGAGCGTTCTTTAATCCTTCACAGCATCAAGTTGTGAACACTAGTCTTCACAGGGATGACGTCTCTGATGCTCAGGGTTTTTACTGATTCGAAGATGAACGCCGGTAAGCATATGCAGTAAATCCAGAAGCATACGAAGCGGTGCTGTAAAGAAAAGCCGGCCGTGCTCGAGAACCTTACAAGCGGAGGTGACGAGGTAAATACGGCCTTCTCAGGAGAAACAAAGGAGAAGTTCTTTACAGATAGGGGACTTGAAACTTTTCTTTTAATGATATCTTTTCATAGTTATGCGTTTCATAAAGGCATTCTTACGTGATTCTGGTCAACTGGTAATAGTTTGTGGCAGATTTTCTATTTTTTATGACAAGAGTACCTCAGGGTTCTATCCTAGAACGCATCTTATTTTTTCGATTTATAAATGATCCCCGTACGGTGTACTCAATAGCCTTTTCTTTTGTATGGCAATGGCGGTAAATCATTTGTCAAGACATAGGGTTGGTTGAAGTTCTGGCTCATATTGTCAGCGAAGACTGAGTTTTTTCGGCCTTAAGATAAGTGAGTTGCTTGCACGAAAAACCATGTAAACAGGACTGTTGGTCGAACTTATGTAAGTATCTGCAAACTTTGGTTATTCTTTAGTTCTACCGCAAAAAACCTAACACTGGTTTTCAGCGCCGCTTATGGTGAGGCCTTTCTCTGCTGGGGTGTCCTTGTAGGTTTTGCAGAGTCTTACCATTTAAAAGGGACATTACAGTCTTGAAAGGAAAGTACTATGGGAGATATGAATGTTAGGCCATAAGAACGTCGAATTCAGAATTATATGTGAGGTCTCAACCTGGTGAAGGAGGAAGACTTAGGGGAAAATGAATTGGGAATGCTTAAAGAGGAGCTCGGCTCAATGTTATACTTAAACTTAGATTAAAACAGAAGGTAGTAGAACTTGAACTGTAACCTCACCAAATGTTTTGAACGTAAGTCTCCAGCAAGAAAAACCTCCGGCAGATCACCCGCTCCACCATGGGACGCATATTTCCAGCGACTACATAAGGAAACCCGGAAAGAAAAAGAAGGACTCGAATCTTTGCAGGCTTCAAAAGCACTTCTGGCTGTCATATACGAGTATGTATAACATATGTAAAATCGAAACACTCGTCAAAACTACAATAGTAGACTGGTCATAGCCTTCAAAATGGGGCAAACCAGCCAGACTGAAAACCCTCAAAAAATCGGATGCCACCTACAATGAGTGGTTGAGACTTACTTCTCAGGTAGATTGGTCAGACCCAGCTCACGAGCAGCTTCTATCATCGAAGCAGGAAGTGAGCTACGTAACACAACACGCTGTAGCTGGTCTAGATGAAAAATGAGATCATCAAATAGGTTCATGAAAGGTTCAAGTCGCCTGACATATATATGGTATATCGAGAAGGGTATTTTCCTGATAGTCTGGGACTGGCATCCATCTAAACCTCTGCCGAACCATAAGAGTACCCGGCAAAAGCTTCAGACAAATGAATATGACTTCCTCCACCTTGGACGTAACGGAGAGAATGGTTGAGCTTCATGTGTATAACACTTCTTTACGAATGCACTCTCAGTGCAAAATGAAATTTGCTAACCAGCCCAGAACATCCTGCGATGCACGCTTCCAAATCTGATACGCAGAATGGAAGAAAGAGTACACGCTGTCCACTTTCACCGGCATTAAGGTCACTTAAGCACAGACAGCCCTAGACATGATCGATGAATGGTGCGCTGGGTCTTTCAGTAAATCCTCTTTTAGCTGAAGAGGAGTAAGCTGACTGCTCAGTCTCTTCTAGCGTTAAAAGGCATCACCAGTGAAGCTAAGTATATTGGTGTCAGCTGGATAACAAATTTCTTTGGACTAAATATGTTGCGTTCTTATCTTACAGTATAAAGCAACCCTCGGCAAGGCATGGGTATTATCAGCGAGCTTTGTATGCTGACATGAGTTTCCACCAAAGTAGCTCACCGCTGCTGTTGGCATCCTACGAAAAGCGGTCTACCTTGGGTGTATGTAAGCTTTCCTTTGCACGCCTAGCTCTGCTCGATACGCATTGATGAATTTCCTTCTTCGTGATATTCATATCATAGCTGGGCTCTCTTCCTCCGTTTAAAAGATGTGGTCTTTACTAAGGCATTGGAATTTTGATGACCTTGTGCGCCGATGGTACTTTGACTCTGGTCTTAAGGACATGTCATCTAAAGCAATGGCACAAGAACTCCTGTTGTTGCGAAAATGTGAAATTGACTTTTCCAGTGTTCAGGAATGGCTTCAGCTTATATTTGACCTAGCAGTGTAGTGGGCTCTTCACGGATGGCTAGGGAAGCACTCCAGAACGTGTGTTTGCCTTCCAAGCGGAGATATGCGCAATTCCTATAGCAACGAACTATATTGTGAAAAATAGACCAGCATACCTGAAGTCTCACACTACAGCTACTTCGATAATGCAAGGTTCGTCTAAATTCAGGAGAAATGAAATTTTCTAGGCAAGAAGGCGAAGGGAGTTTCCAAGGATGGGAACCTGCATTAGGGCTTCCTGTGTCCATCCACAGATATATTTAATGTGACCATAAGCACAGGTGACATGCGAATCTCCCTCACAGGATGCTGACAAACCAAACGATTGCTGCCTCATGTCACAGAGAGTACAGCGTCTTTCCTGCAGTCCTTCAGAAGGAAAGACGTGGAGATGGGCCACTACGCTTTTGCTAAGCATCTACATAAGCGTGTCCGTCACAGAACACGATGATGACGCTGCGGAGCACTATCTCTGTGAAAGACCGGTGGTGTGTTTGCTGCTGGTAGTATAAGCACTTTTTCAATGAAGCGTCTTAGTGCTTTGTTCCGGCAGAAAGGAAGTTTCGAATATTGAAATTGAATCTCATGATTCGAAAGATTCACGTGGAAGTCTTTACGTGTATGTTAGTAAATTCCCGGAATTTGAGGAACACACTTCAGCACCTTCTCCCTCGCCGTCACCGGAGTCCATGTTGGCTTCTTCGTAATCCTTCTTGGGAGCGATCCAATCTTCACAGGCCTTTGAGAATTCGCCTTCCTCCATACCTTCGCCGACATACCAATGAACTAGATCACGCTTGGCAGACGTCAAGGCGAACTTGCGATCAAGGCGAGTCCAGGCTTCAGTGATGACAATGGTGATGGACATCATCCAAATAGAGCGCTAAGACTTAGCCAGGTACAACAGTTGGAAGCTGGAAGTTGATGCCGACCTTGAAGCCAGTTGGACACCAGTCGACGATTTGGATGATGCTCTTGGTCATTATGGTAACAATGGCAGCGTTGACAGCCTTGGGCACAATATCACCACGGTACTACATGCAGCAACTCATGTATTTGCAATGACAAGGATCACACTTAACCATCTGATTGGCTGATTCGAAACGGGTGTTGGTGATTTTGGCAACCGACAATTGCTCGTGGTAGGCTTCTCGTCACAGATTGCTGGAGCATAGATGACCAGAGGGAGGTGGATAAGTAGGTATGGTACCAAGTTAGTTTGGAATTCAGTCAAGTCGACGTTCAATGCCCATCGAAACGCAATGAAGCAGTGATGGATGATATAATCTGGTCAATCAAAATATTCTAGTTGGTGAAGGTTGGTCGTTCAATGACCAAGTTCCTGCGGCAGATATCATAGATAGCTTCATTGTCGACCATGTATTACAATATTGTGCGGGTGGTCAAGAGAGAGTTGTACAATTCTATACGAGCGATAGACACTTGTGGGGCTGCGTAGACAGCGAATGCTAATTTAGATTTCTTTTCGTAATCCACAGAGGGACGTTGTTGAACAGGTACCACCGCAGAAGGAGTGGGTGGCCAATGTACGGATCCTGTCTAAGTCCAAGTCGACAACGGGAGACTTAGGCAGCGTGTGTTAAAATAATATTAACAACTAATTGGGGAACCACTAACAGAGTAGAATTTAAGGCTTCCAAAACACAATGGTGTTTGCTGTCGTTGAAGCGAAATTTAAACACCCAGCCATTATCCATGAATGGCACTTGCATCGTCGAAACAGATAAGCTTTCCATTCTCGGTATGTGTGTCAATGAAAACTTGCGTTGTAATGACCACATATTCGATATCGTCAAAAATGCTGCGAAATGTCTAGGTTTCCTCAAGCGATGTAGGAAATATTTCACCCCCTCTGATCTGGCCACAATATATAACGCATTTATTAGCCCAAAATTGCATTACAATGCTCACATCTGGTCAGGTGCGCCCAAAACATCTCTGCACCTGCAAGATAGGATTCAAAACTCATAGCTGATACCAATATCACTCAAATAATGGACTGTTCTTCAGTCCAAATTCGTCCAATTGAGGAAGGAGAAAGTCGTTGAACATGGCTCTGTAGCGCTTAGCGTCCACAGCAGTAGTTTGGCCTGCGGCGTTTTCGAAAAAATGAGGCCCGATGACGCCTGCAGCGTAAACAGCACACCATGCAGTAACTTTAAGCAGGTGTAATGGCTCATCGTGGGTTATACGCGGATTTTCGTTGGAAAAGAAGCGATAATTTTGCTTATTCACATATCCACAGAGATGGAAATGGGCCTCGTCCCTCATAATGAAAAGATCTCTCCCTCGTGGTCGAGATTCGGGATTCCGCGTTCTTTAGGAGTACTCGTACAGCGATTAGTATTTTCTTGATGTGAATTTTGTATCTGATTCCTTCACAAATGTCAAAGTAGAATTGCATCTTCCGATATGATGATGACTTTCTACACCAGATCAAAACTTTTAAGGCAGCTGGCCCACAGAAGACACAGACCCGTCTTTCCCAATTTCTTTTTTTGCAGAATATCTTCATTAGGTTCCTTGCTTTAGCGAGGACAAAACTTGCTTTAGTTGGATAAAGACAGAAAAAAAGGACAACGCCAGAGTCAGGGGGAGGTGGAATGCAACAAATTCTAGTCCATCAATCATGATTATCCCCAAGAGGCAAAGTTGGAAACCTATTTCTGTACAGTTTATCGCTGGATTGTTCTTTTGGTTTTTTCCCTTGTTCTCCTCTTTTTTTACATTTCAGCCTTTGGCCCCCTTGCCCGATACATCATCATAGTTTAATCAGCAACATTATGAACAAATCAACCCCGGAGAGGCATGATCGTCTTGAGAAGGCTCCCCGAAAACGAATCCTCTGAGAGGCGTTTCATCGTGGAGGGATTTCTTAAGAGGGTGACTCTAAAGGGTGGTGGCGATGGTGGAAAGTTGATTTATAACTATTTAATGTCAGGAAGGGAGAATTAAAGCTTAATTTGACTCCGAATTAAAGCGGATGAGGACAGATTCAAAAGAGATTAGTACGAACAGCAAAAGGGTAAAAGGAGCACAGTTTTATTTATCTGTATTTGTACAAACAGCAATTCTCATTTACCACTACGTTCAGGTTGAGAAGGTGTAATCCTCGGAGCTTACGGCAGGAGTATACCGGATGATAAGGGTCGTGTTTTTTTTGGGCTGTCGTCTTGCTCGTTATTCAGAGTACCTTTCCATCTACCTATATCTGTATGTATCTGGCTGTGCGAATACGAGTATTTTTAGGAAAGATTTCCCATAAATTCATAATAATTTCTCAAGATGAAAAAGGCTGCTGAAAGCTAAGCATTAAGGGGGTGGCTTGCCAGACGAAGGGTGAGAAAGTTTCTGGATGTGCGCGTTGGTGGATGTTTAATTAATTTGTTAAACCTCAGCAATTATAAATACTATAACACTCTCTTTATGGTGTTGGAGTTTGTTCAGTCGTTTGTTCAGTGATGGGGATGTGGGGCTGTTGGGTTGGTTGGTTGTTCCTTTTGAGGTTTCACTTAAAATCTAATTGCCACTTGCATTGAATTTTATGGATTTAAAAATTTACAAATCCTTTGTTCCGCCACGTGAAATCAGATAAACGCAAAATCCCATAAATCCCATGAGTTCGCGGCAAGGAAGCTTTTTAAAAAAATTCCCGGGAATCAAAAAGATATCCAAGAGCTGAGCTTTGCCATCGTAAGCAAATATCGACGACTATCAACGAGGAGGGCTGTAACTGGTACAAGCAATCGTGTATCTGTATGCAAGGGAAAGTGCACTCCGGAAAGGGTGGAGGATGATATTAAGGGATAAATTGTGCTGTTAGTCTCAGTTGGTATTTGAATTTTGTACCCGTATATGTGGATTTGTTTTTCTTGGAAATGTGTTTTGCTTGGCACAATAAACGGAGTTAAAGGGATTTGGCGAAGAATAATGTGTACCGTGCTTATGGTAATGTTGTAACAATATTGAAATTACTTGGAAGGGAGAATAATGAGTGCAGCTAAAATCGTTAGCTCTTGTTCATTGTTTTGATCGTTTTATTGTTTGCTATTGTTTTAGCGCGTGGGAGCGAGTTTTCTTGGTTTACCAACTTTTGAAATATGGTTTTCTTTTGTGTGTATACGAGAATTGACGAGAATAGCATATGCTCGTTATTGTGTTAGGTTATTTACTGCCACCACCACCGTAGGCAGTGGTCGAACTCATTGAATATTGCAGTGTCAGCAAGATGGAGCTTACCATACGCTACGCAGGTAATTCTCACAATACTTGGTGGGATGGAAGAAAATTCAACGTGAGAATTAACCATGTACAGAATTTTATTCTATCGTCTAACCTATTTAACAACAACGGTGGGTCACAGGGAACAATCAATTGTATCAAAGTTAATTTAGCAAGTAATCGATTCTGAATGAAAGAATTTGAGTGACCAGAAATCAATGAAAGTTTTTCCAATTGTTACGTTTAGCAGCTATCAAAGTTACCAATGACGTCCAGCTGTCAAAATATTCAGTAAGGTTTGCCACTTCATCATGCATCGTTTAACGTTAACCGGATGAGGGAATTATTAAAAAAAATATCGAAATTCCGGCTCAGTTGAAAATACGCAACATGAATTTCGTTGTCAGATCGGTCGTCATCATGGTGTCAGTGTGCAGGCAATTCGTCTTACCGTGGAAAAGTTTGAGTGTAAGTACACTCTTTTGGATCTTAAGCCACAAACCAGTTAGGGATTGGTGCGAAATGAAACGAAACCATAGCCACCGTAGCGGCCAGTACCCAAGAAGACCCAAAAATGTCGACAACCCGGCTTATTTTGCCGTTGAATTTCGGCCTATATCCGTATAGGTTAGGTTAAACAGGGGTATGATGGATATACCATCACACAGACCCAGGCACCAAAACGGGCCCATCGCGATCCCTGTGGAACCAATTGAATTTTTCTTCAAATGGCAAAAACCTAAACAATTGCCCTGGTGAAACACCCAATTTCCCTGAAAAAGCCAAGAAGGCCTTTGAAATCCGTGCCGTCTATTTCCTCTAGGTTTTCGAAAAAGTATTTTCCTCGCATTCACCCAGTATGTGTGTTATGTCGTCAACAGCTTGCAGATCGCCGCAGAATCTGCAAATATCCGTATCCGACAATTTAAGTCTCTTTGCGTGTTGCCGCAGGAGACAGTGTCCTGTCAGAATTACTGTCCTAAGTTTATCCCTGTTTAATTTTATTTGTGCTGATGCAAGAATTGAAGCCGGACGACTATAGATAACGCCGTGAGTTCGGTAATTGGGCGATGGAAATGTTGGCCGGAGATCCGGATTTTTTGGCTCAGCGGTTATGTCAACAAGCAAAATTGCCATTACTGGAGCGAATCCAATTCAAGCATCAATGCATCCACAAAGATTGACTGTTTGGCGCGGTTTAAGGCATGGCCGCATTTCTTTCGAAGAAGGAGACACCAGTACCGTCAATGGTCTCAGGTATATAGCGATGATAAACGTCTTTCTGCGGTCAGAGCTCGACAACATCGATATATCCGAGCTGTGGTTCCAACAAGAAGGCGCTACATGCCATAAAAGCGACGCAATGCTCGAACTTGTGAAGGAGAAATTTGGCGACTGGGTTATCTCACGGCGAGCGTTCATCAACTCGATTATTTTCTCTGGGGCTACGTCAAGTCCTTAGTCTACGCTAACAAGCCAACCACTTTCGACGAGCTCCAGGCCAACATTCGACACGCTATTGCCGGAATAACGCGGCAAATATTGAACCGAGTCGTCAAAAATTGGACCGACCGCTTAAAGTACTGCCAGCGAAGCCGAGGCGGCTATTCGAATGATGTGCTATCAGCTATTCCACACATAATGGCATGAACGCAGCTTTAAAACAAAGCTAGAGACAGTTTTATATCTCACAACGTTGTTGTTTTCCTTAAAATTTGTTCCTATCGTTCTTATCTGGTTACCCCATAGTTCCCTGGCACTGACCAAATACTGAACAGTGAGAGCAGCCTTTACGCCAAAAATGGGAAAAGATGACTACATGTCGCTAAGATCGTCAGACTAACTTCCTTCACCTGGAAGAAGATCCCTGTCCAAGATGCAACATGCGGAAGATCCTGCGAAGTTGTGCTTCAAAGTCTGCAGGGTCGATTAGAAGGCTCATACGACAAGACGGTGCACACGTTCTGCAGTTTCATCGACATTGTGGATTAAATCAATACAAGTGAATAAATCCATGTTTGCGGATGGTAACTGCAAGTAATATCTGATGACGGAGGTGAACAGGGATTGAATTTAGGGAGGCATTCTTTCTCAACTGCTAGGGCACGTGTTGATTTTGATTTGAGGCCTGGGTCAACACCGAACAGATTTATTAAAGCTTATCCCAAGCATATTCCTAAAACTAACATTCGCTTAAAACTAAAGGGTGGGATTGGTTAAAGGAAGTTAGGACGTGATGCATAGGTGGAAAGGAGAATGTTCTTGAGGGACTGTTTGATGAGATGGTTGTCGAAGAAAGGCAGAATATCGTTAACTACACGAAGCATTCTAAAATAGATGAGCCAATCAAGGTGTCTGTAATTCGTTCGGTGAATATTGAGCTGGAAAAGTAACACAGACCTAAGGTTGCGTGGGTTGGTGTTAAAAGAAGTAAATTTAGGCTGGAAGAAAAGAAAGAAAAGAGAGGTACCGACGTACATTGTTCTCAAATCGGCAGGGCATTCCATAAGCGAGTTGTACGGCTTAGGAACGAGTCCCGATATTTTAGAATACTCATATGTCTGAAAGTGGGCTTGAGGGTATACTGATGAGCATTCATAGCGAGACGGGTGTTACGGTTAAAAGTTTGAAGGGGCGGAATGATACTGGCGATTTCTATGGTGCACTGGTGGTGGAAATAGCGATAAAACAGAGTGAAACACGAGACCTTATGTCGGTGTTCGAGGGTGTCCATTATTTGAGTGATATTAGTATCACCAATGAGTTTTATCGCACGGTTTTGGATCCTATCTAACAGGATTATATATTATATATTGAGGCAGCATTTTTGACGACACCGAATATGTGGTCATTCCAACGCAAGTTTAGTTTTCATTGACACACATACCGAGAATGGAAAGCTTATCGGTTTCGACGATGCATCTCGGTTGGCTGGGTGTTTAAATTTCGCTTTAACGACAGCAGACAGCATTGTGTTTTGGAAGCATTAAATTCTACTCTGTGAGTTGTTCCTCAATCAGTTATGCCCTTAATATCAGAATTTAATGAGCTTAACATACGCTGCCGTTCCCGTTCTACAGTCGAAGAGCAGGGACGTGAGTCCGGAAACGAATATGAAAAGCAGACAGTATGACGAATATGAGCAGAGGAATATATTGGATTAGAGGTAGCTGACAAGAAATCGTTGATGAAAATTAAAAAGAGTGTCGGATACAGAACGGAGCTCTGGGGCACACCAGTATTTATTTTGTGGATATCGGGCTTGAAACCGTCCAAGTCAGCTTGAACTGAACGTTCCGAAAGGCAGTTTCTACATAATCCACTGAAGAAGAGATCCACCGGTCCCAAAAGCACGCATCTTTGATAAAATGGCCTGATGCCAAACTCTGTCAATTGCCTTAGAAATATTAAGTGCAACTATCCTTTTCGGTGAGACAAGCCATCAGATCACCTGTGGACATGTTGCTACGAAAACCGTATTTTCGGCCATTGAGAAGTTTTCGTGTTTCGTGATATTTCATGAGCTGACGGTTCATCAGCATTTCCATGACCTCGAAAAGAAGGGACCTAAGTGCAATGGATCTGTAGGAGGAGAGAGAGGAAGATTCACCCATTTTAGGGACGGGCTCTACAAAGGCTGTTTTCCATCTGCTCGGGAAGAGTCCTAAAGAGTAGGATTGACGAAAAAGCTTACGCAGTGGTTTTGCCAGCGTGGAAAATACTTCTCCACAAGAAAAAGGGATATACGACCTGGACCAGCGGATTTGTGAATGCTAAGATTCTTAAAAGTACTCGTGCTACTATAGGAATGCGAAAGTGGATTTGTCCCATTGAAAATTCGACGCACTCAAGTGTAGGCGGAGACAGAGTACAATCTGGAAGTGTTGAGGTGGCTGCAAAATGTGCAGCAAGCAGATTGGGCTTACGTAAAGATCTAATAGCTGGAATGTCATTATAAATAAGCGTTGGGATGGAGGGTGAGGCAGAATTTCTAATATTTTTGGCGAAAGACCAAAAATGTGTACTACATTTGGGGCATTTTAGTATTTTTTCCCCAGTTTTTTGATCGTATTGCAATTTCCCTTAAGAAAGGCGTTGCAGTCATTCCTGGCTTGTTTGAACTTTTTTCGGTTTTCGTCTGTCGGGTTGGTTTTCTAGGACTGAAAAAACATTTCTCTAATACTGAGAGCCTCTTCACAGCTCGGGTCGTATCACGCTATTTTTTTTGGCTTAATATTTTTGATCCGATGAGGGATAAAGGATCTCTCAGCAGCGATATCCACGTCCCTATCGAGAAATCATAACGACCAGTTAAAATTCCTAAAGAAGCTGTTAAGACCGCTTCAGTTGGCTTTCTCGTATTGCCATAGGGTGATTTTCGGAATCTTTTCTCTAACTGTGTGGTCGGCGCACGATAAATTAGCTGATATGACACAGTGGTCCGACAAGCCTAGAGGGGATAGCACATTGACCACGTATTTTTCAGGATGAGGAGTTAAAAACAAGTCCAGGGTGTTAGCGGTATGACTATCAACGTCTGGTATTCGTGTGGGCTCATTTACAAGCTGGGTTATTTTCCGTAGCGAAGATCTCAACACACCGTCCCTCGGGTCTTGTCTGTCCAGAATGTCGAAGCCAACCAGAATTGTGTATATCGAAATCGCACGGAATCATGATTTCAGTATGAGGATATAGGGATACAATTCTTTGAGTGGAGTCAGACGGCGCATCAAACTCGTTAAAGGTCGAATTGCTGTCCTGGTTGGGGCTTCTGTAAATAAAGCAATAGTGGGTAATTTTCTTAAGGAGATGGAATTTTAACCACATTCGGGATTGGAATAGGGACTGCATTGAGGTGGAGCTTAGCAAGCTACACCGCTTAATAATAAAGAGAATATCAGAAACATTTCGGCGTATGGAAACGGGTTGTAAATTTACAAGTTTCTGGCGATCTGTATATGCTGCTAAGTTTTGGCTATCATCCCAGGAAGGTCAACCTAAAGCAAATCGTAAGAACTCGCGTTGTATATCTTCTATCCTGAGAATGTGAGTTCTGTAGTAGGGTGACCAAACTTGGCATCGATATATTCAAAAAGAGGCCTAATAAAGGTTACGTAAAAAGATTTGGTAACATAAGGATTGAAGAAATCCTGAGACCAGCGCTTGGTGAAGCCAAGGACAGAGTTGAATTTTGCTTATCATTTTATTAATGTGAGAACGGAAATTGAGTTCCTTATCATAGATAACACCTAAATCACGCAACTCCTACACTAAGGGATCAGGCAGATTAACGATCAGGTAACTGCAAGGCGAAGTAGGACAGCGCTTACGGGTATAAGTTATAGCCTGACACCAAGCACAAAATCTTCCTGCATCTTCCTGAGGAAGATGATATATGTTACATAATTCTAAAGATTTTTATATCATCTGCATAAACAAATATAAATGAATTTTTTATGAAACAGTCAACATTATTAATAGTCAGAATAAATAATAGGGGGCCAAGGTGGCTACCTTGAGGGGTGCCAGAAGAGGCTTTACTTGGGTCAGAAACCATGGATCTGAATAGAGCAAATTAATGTCGTTCATTTAAATAGGATTGAACCCATGTATAAAGCTTAGTTGGAAACCAAGAGTGTTTCATTTTAGAAAGGAATATGGTATATCATGAGTGAGAATTTCTATCAAAACCTTTGCTGGAATCGGTGGCAATCACGTCAATTTCATTTCCAGATTCAAGTGCTTGATACGAATTTTGTTAGGGTGGTCGTTGTAGATCTACCTTTAAGAAATCTGTGCTGGTTTTGGGAAACAATTAAATTACAATGGAAAAGCATTATGTCAAAATAATGCTCTCAAAAGGCCTAGGCATGCAGGACAGCTTAGCAATTGTTCGATAGTTGGAAATATCGGCTTTGCGAACTTTTTTATGATAAAAGGATAAGGAAAATAATCCTTGTGTGATAGAAAACTGAGATATTACTGCTGAGAGCTGTAAGGGGTTGGACTAAATGCATTTCAGATTTCTTTAAAAATATAGGATGGTCTTGCTCCAGCAGAATAATCACCTTTAAGGTTTATTACATTATTTATAAACACAGATTCAAAAGTCGTGTATGGAGAGCTGTTAAAGTAGGAAAAATAAGAGTGGTCTGGCTCTTGGGTATGGATGGTAAACGCTTGGCCAAAAAAAAAAATTGAGAAGAGGTTTGCAATAATTTGAGGATTGCCCGAGAACTTTTCAAGAAAATTCAGAGATAATGAATATTTAAATTTTGTTCATGAACACACAACATCTTAGATCGAGAAATTGTTTGAGGGAAAAACCAAGAACAGAGTTATGGTAGTGTGAGGCGTGGTTGTATTGGGAACTCCGTAGACATACCTTATCATAACATTAAACGCTACTAGTAACTTATGTTACGAGAGGGAATCAAGGTTGCAGTAAACAACAGCACTGTAGTCAATTGCAGGCAGAAATAATGTTTTCACAAGAATGAGCTCTGTGTCTATAGCCGTGAGGTTAGAAGAGAGCCAGAGTTTACGCAGTCCAGCATAGAATCGCCCAATAACATAATTTATGTGGTCAACAGCGGAGAGTGATCTATTCAATTTGGAGCCCAGATTAGTAACCACGTTAGCAAAATTGAGTTGTCTGTCATTCAGGAATACTGGTGGCATTCCGTCCGTGTCAAAGTATTGTTTGGATATCAAAATCTGTTGGGATTTCATTGATTTAATTGAGATGAAGTCAGATAAGACTCCCGAAACTCTACGGAGTGGAACTGTCCTTTTCGGACAGCGCGAATTATGTGATTCTGGATAAACAACTCAACTGGAATCTTAACGTAGCGAAAGGGATCAAAAAGGCATGTAATGCTCTTTTTATCTGCAAAAGAACAGTAGGAAAAATGTTGGGCCTAAAACCTGGTATGGTGTACTGGCTGTATACGGTGGTGGTAATACCCATACTTACATACGGCGCACTAGTATGGTGGAAAGAAATAAACAAGAAAATGACTTACGGAAAATTTGCGACGGTTCAAAGAATGGCTTCCATAGACATTACAGGTGCCCTCCGTACCACCCCTACGGCAGCATTGGATACCTTTTAGCAACCTAACACCGCTTGATTTACAGATCAAAAAATTTGCTGGCAAAAGTGCCATACGACTCATTAATCTGGGTTACTTCAAGAGCAGCTACTGCCAGGCAATCCAATTCTAATTGATGAAATTCCTTCCTTAGCCGATTTCGACATTCCGGATGATATAATATATCCGGAGAGGGAGGACTGGCAAAAAAAAATCAATAATCAGGTTCAAAAACAGAGGAAGGAACCGGTTCGGGTATCTTCTCAGAAGACGCAGAGCTAAGAGTGTCTATAAGGCTACCGGACGCAAGCAGTGTCTTCCAGTCAGAGGTTCCTGACTGCCCACAGGGCAGCTGAGCTAATGCAGATGAGATCGGTATCCGAAAGAGATATAGCTATTTACATCGATAGCCAGGTTCAAGGCACTATGCAGCAGAACCGGGTAAGACTGTACTGGGTGCCAGGACACTGCGGTATTAAAGGAAATGAACAAGCGGACGAGCTTGCAAGAAAAAGAGGGTCACTCGACAATAGTGAGGTTGCCAATATCAAACCAGTCATTTGCAAACAAAGACTGCATAACCTAAGGTGGTCAAGTCTTGAAGGACACAGGGTATCCAAGGCTCTTTGGCCGCTTTTTGACGGCAAAAGATTTAGGAAGTTAATAAAATTAAACAGGGATAAGCTTAGGACAGTAATAGGAATCCTGTCAGGACATTGTCTTCTGCGGCAGAACACACATGGGTGAATGCGAGGGAAATACTTTTTCGAAAACCTAGAGGAAATAGACGGCACGAATTTCAAAGGCCTTCTTGGCTTTTTCAGGGAAATTGGGTGTTTCGCCAGGGAGATTGTTTAGGTTTTTGCCATTGGAAGACAAATTCAATTGGTTCCACAGGGATCGCGATGGGCTCGTTTTGGTCTCTAGTGTCTGTGTGATGGCATATCCATCACATCTCTGTTAAACCTAACCTAGGTCTGTTACAAATAAACCAGTCATAAATTTTGGACAGGTCTTCACTTAATCTGACTACTACATCCTCAAAAAATCCAAAGACAGAATAGAATCGGACCAAGTATAGACCCCCAAGGAATTCCTTGATAACGGTTGTCGAGATAATTATAAATCAGGCGCACCAAATAAAATCTAAGTTTTTGACATAGTACAGTACGTTCTCGATTAACGCAACTCTCGATTTTCGCAACAGCTGAATTTACATCATTGTTGACGCAGTAATCGCAACTTTTCTGAATTTTGAACTTTTAATAAATTTTGTTAAGGGATCAGTCGCTTGTGTGTTTCGAAAAATGGGTATTATAAAAAAAATTGTGAAGCTATCAATTAGAAATAAAAGTGAAATTTTAGAAAAAAACTAATAAAGGAGCTTCAATTAAATCAATATGCCGTGTGTATAATGTTCATAAATCTACAGTAAGCAGAATAAAATGAAAAGAGGATGCAATAAGAAAGTTTGTTTCCAATGCTGAATGTGGACCCGGAAAAAGGATTATATTAAAGGGGTGCGAATATCCTAAGATGGAAAAAGCTTTATACAAGTGGTTCCTAAATCAATGAAAGCTAAATGTCCCAATTTGCAGTGAGGTCCTAAAAGCAAAGGCGTGCTGATTGCATGAAAAAAATTAATGCGAGCAATGGTTGGGTGACAAATTTTAAGAAAAGAAACGCTATTACTTTTGGATAACGCTCCCAGCCATCCAAAAGATGGCGAGTTAAAAAGTGATGACGGCATGATCGTTGGCATGTGGTTACCAGCAAATTGCAGTGCTATCCTTCAGCCAGAACGTTATAAATTTGACAAATTTGCACTATAGAAAAAGTCCATTGGCGTTTTTAGCTGGATGCCAGGGATCAGACCTTGAAATAAAAATTAAGGCATTCAATCTCCGAAATGCAATTTGCCTTCTATCTAACGCAATATTATTATTATTATTATTATTATTTATTTATTTATATTTTTCTTTAAAAACGTTACAATAATTTAAGTGACCTGCAAAGCATGTTGCTTATCTGCAGGTGATTGTTCTTTTACAATAGTTTTTTTTAAAAATTTAACGGTTGTGAAACTTATTTAAATAATTCAAATTTTCTTATTTAATTCAGTTGACTTTAGTTTTAAAGAATTAAAAAAAAAAAAGAAATAATTACGATTAAGCGAAATTATTTTTTTAGTATTTCAAGTTACATAATACACATTAAGGAAATACAGTTTTAATACTTTTCTACGTTTTTTGAAATTCAATATGTTTTTTATATTTGCTGGTAGGTAATTCATCAATTGTGGTATGGCGTTGCATGGATGTCTTCTCCCGTAGTTTTTAAAAGTTTCAGAAATTTCCAGATGTCCCTGAGCTCGTCTTTTTGTATTCTGATTATGACGTATTCTTTGTTAATAGCGTTGATCGTCATAATAGCGTAACAGCATGCTATTTTTATTTATTATTGGTATTCATAATTTTAAATAATCGATGCTGAAGATATAATATCTTATCGATATGTGTTTTGGACGCATTTCCCCACGCTAATATTCCGTATCTTAAACGGGATTCAGCAAGTGAAAGGTACACTTGCTTCTGCACCTCTACGCTTGTATAACGTTTGAGGTACACCATCGCAAAAACCGCATTTTTAAGTTGCATCCGTATCTTATTGACTTGTTCATGCCATAAGAAGTGATCATCAATTACAACTCCCAGATACTTTATAGTCTTAACTACTTCAATAGCATCACTTTTCGTTGTCGTTGGGCAGTCTTCGTTTTGATGATATATGCTGATGGAAATTTCGGGCTGGTATGGCATGCGTATGTGCATCAGTTTCATTTTTACAGCATTAATCACAAGCCCTTGATTGTGACAGCATTTTGAGACGCTATTAAATTCACCTTGCATTATCGAGATCGCCGTATTAATGCACTTGCGTTTAACAATTATTGCTAGGTCATCGGCGTATGCAAAGACTGTACTTTTGTTAAGCACACGAAGAAGCTCGTTAGTATACAAGATGAAGAGGATTGGTCTCAGTTTTGAACCTTGTGGTATACCATACAGACTCTGCTTTTCTTGGCTCAGTGTTTTTCTCCCTTTTACCCTTATTTTTCTTCTCGATAGGTAATTCTTTACCCACTTTGGCAAGGCTGAATGTATCAAAGGCCTTACTGAAGTCTAAGAACATGACTAGAACATGTTGGTTTTTGTTTAGACCTACGTTAATCACATTTACGAGATCTCCCAGTAGTAACCCAGTACTCTTATTTTTTTAGAAGCCATATTGGTTTGGCATTTTTCTACAACAGGCGGAATTGCAATGGGTCTATAGTTCTCTATCTGGTTTTTCACTCCCCCCCTTGTATATAGGACGTATTATGGACCTTTTCAATAACTTCGGAACATAAAATTGACTTATACTTTGGTTGATAATTGTTCTAATTATTGGAGTCAAAGACAAAGCATTTAGTTTGAGATCGATCGGTCTAATATTATCTGCTCCTGGTTCCTTGTCGGTTTTTAAACAACACAACATTCCGTAAACTTCTGCTTCACTGGCCTCCTCTGCATAGATTGATTGTGCTAGATGTATATTTTCATGGGAAGAGGTTTTGTGAGAGCATCTATGCACTATTTTGGATGCTTGACTAGAGAATTGTTCCGCAAATTTCTCTACTAAGTTCGTTAGTTTCGTATTCACCGGAAAATTGTTCACAATTATCTCATCTATCAATCTCTTTTTTTTTAAGTTCATTTAGCACATTCCATGTTTTTCTCGGGTCATTTTTGGCATTTGAAAATCTTTTTTTGTGGAAGTTTCTATATTGTTTATACTCAGTTTCGTATCCTCGGTTTAGTGGGTTGTTTTTCCATTTTCTGTACAGCTCGTGTCTTCTTTTGCATATTGTAGCTACATCAGGAGTCATCCATGTTTTTTGTTTGCGATTTTTCGTATTTGCTATTTTTGTTGATTGCGTGTATATGTCGTTCATTTTGTTCACAAATATATTGTCAGTTTGGTTGATATTTACAGGGATTTCTTCTATGGTTTGTCGCTCAGAATAGTCTTTTGTAGCATAAAATGTTGCGTAGTGATCTGATATATCGGTTTCAATAACGGCCGATACAATATCTTGTTTAATAATGTTAAGAAAAATATGATCAATTATTGTCGAGGTATTGGCTGTTATATTAACCCGAGTTGGTTGATTTATAACATTCATTAAGCGCTTTGATGCCCTTATTTCTAAATACTTACTGACTTGGGGGTCTTTTAATTTTTTTAAATTAATATTCACATCACCCAAAACGATTAATTCACTTTCATTTTTAATATGGTTGTCCAGTTCTTCAATAAATTGTGTGATGTTTAACTTGGGCGGCCTATAAATCGAGTGAATATATGTTTTGCCGTTTTCACCATCAATTTCTAGATGTACATTTTCGTAGTATTTAGTGTGTTTATTAATTCTGGAATACTGAATATTATTTTTAATATAAACTGCAATTCCTCCACCTTTGCGTTTGTTTCTATTACTGAATTCAGGAATATATCCATTAATTGAATAATATTCATTTTCTTTTTCTTCTATATTAATTTCATTTAAAACAATAATATCAATGTTATGAACAAAAGCCTCTATTTGTGCTACGAAAACACTCTAATTCTTCCTTATGGACCTTATATTAAAACATATACAACAAAAATTCATATTCTTAATAAGATCTGCATCAACACCGTCATTATATTGGTTTTCCATCATGTCTTTGTTTTTTTAGTTTCGATTTTCTAACAACGTTTCTTTTGTTGGTTAAGTTAGATGGTGATTCTTTTTATATCGTTATCAGAGCTTATGTGTATGGATTCGCCATTTTCAGTTCTTTTTGCAAGTATTTTGCCCGATGCCTCCCACACAAATCTCCAGTTACACTCTCTGGCTTTGTTTTTGGCCAGCCAGAGTAAATGTTTATTTGTAGGAGTCAGCTGATCCCAGCAAACAATGTAAGCAATATATAAGACTTATTGCAATGGAATATATGCCTTAGTATGTAAGGCTTATTTATCATAAGGAATCCTGATCGCATGCAGTATTCCTAATTTTATTTCTTATTTCAACATTGCCATGTCATTGGTCATAAGGCATAAACTTTATTTGCCTTATTTTATGCATTATTATAAGGCATAAAATAAGCTTAGTTTTAGTTTTAAATGCATTTTTTTATTTTCTAAATCATTAACTCTTACATACTAACAAAAAATGCTTAAATGCTAGCTTAAAATTACTTAACAAACTTATACTAACTTACTGGCCCCACACAGGCACTCTAAGCTACTCTAAATTCTTATATCTAGGTCTTTCGACTTTGTTTACATTTTATACTTATATATACTTATTTTCTATGCTTAAGGCTGGCATAAAATAAGCTTTAGATACCTGATGTACGCCTTATTTTAAGGCTTATTATAGGATCTAGCTCCCTTATGTAAATTTTATTATAAGGCTTATATAAGGCTTTATATACCTTATATAGAGCTCATTATAATGAATCATAATTATAATAAAAATAAGAAGAACATACTCAATATATACAAATACATGTAGGTATTTAATTAAAAGATATTTTATTGAGAAAAAATGTTTGTTTAAAATAAACGTATTTAATTTATTGTTTTTAATTTGTGCTGAAATTTGATTTGGTCAAGTTTATTTTTGCCCTTCTTGATAGCATCTCTTGTGAACGAAACCTGAATAGAGTAACAAGACATTGTAAAAAGTCACTTTTTTCTGCTTAACTAAAGTAAAATAATGAATTTACCATAAGGAGTCGATCCGAAAAATTTATAATTTTTGATAGTCTCATCTTTTTTCGTCCGTTCCAATTTATTTCGGACAGGATGTCATCTGATACCGAGACGCTAAAGCTTTTCTCCTAATTTTGGATGAAAGCCATATTTTCTGTAAATTTAAAACGGTTTTAAAATGAAATGTATCATTGAATATTTTGCTTGCTAAGCTATTTTGCTTGCTAATGTTGGTTTTCGTGGTAACATTTTCAATTGGCTTCAATCTTATTTAAGAAATAGAACTCAAAAGGTCATTATTGGTGGAATCTCAAGCGAACCTAGGCAATTAAAAAACGGTGTTCCTCAGGGATCTGTACTTGGGCCTCTGTTTTTCTTAATATACATTAATTCTATTTTTAAACTCAAATTAAATGGTAATTCAACTGCTTTTGCGGACGATATAGTTCTTACATACCAATCTGAAACTGTTTTCGAAGGCATTGCGATGATTAATGAAGACCTTGAAATCTTACGGTTGTGGTTTACTTACCACAAATTGATTGTCAGCGAGAAAACTAAATTGATGTGTTTTAAAGTATCTGGAAATGTCCTAAATGAATATAATTTATGGTTTCACGCTCATGATTGTAAACAGTTTCCGTTACCTTTACATAAGTGTGGAAAGAGTAATTTTATTGGAAATGTGCGTTGCACTGAAACCTGCTTCAAAATCGAAACGGTTCAAACCTTTAAGTACCTAGGTGTAGTGATTGATTTAAATTTAAATTGGAAAAGTCATATTCAAATGATTAAAACTTATTTGTTGTTGGTCACACGTAAAATATATTTGATAAAGCCTTTTTGTTCTCAAAAAGTTTTAACAACTATCTATTATGGTCTTGCTCACTCAAAGTTGCAGTACGGCATAACAAGCTGGGGAGGTTCGTATACTAATACCGTTAGATCCTTATTAATCGCTCAGAAACATTTAATAAGAATTGTTTCAAATAAAAATCGTTTAGCTGAGAGTTGGCCTTTATTCAAAAATTTGCGTATTCTGCCAATTAGGCATTTATATGTTTTTAAAGTTTTAAGAAACTTCTTCAAACAAAGCGGAAATATTCCCAGTAGGAATATACAAATGTACAATCTGCGTGTAAACAATATGAGCTTAGTTAATGTGCCTTTTGCACATAGAACACACTTTACACATTTTTATACATATACGGCTCCACATTTTTTTAATAAATTGCCCTTATTTATAAGAGATACACTTCGTTTCTCATGTTTCATCAAAAAGGTTAAATACTGGTTGTTCACGTTAAGCTATGAATGTATTGAATCCTTTCTTTAAGTTATTATTTTTTCTCATCAACAGCACAATTACATAATAGGTATATTAATGATGAATTGTTATGTTTATGATCGAATATCACAAATTTTTTATTTATTTTTTTTTCTTTTTTTACTTTTTTTGTTATCCAATCTAAAAAATGTGAATTGAATAAATTACTACTAATTGTCACCCCACATCAGATCAACTGAAATATAAATCTAGATGTGTCTTTCACCACTAACTTTTAAGTTAAGGAATGATAACTAATATTTCATTTATAATAATAGTTAAGTAATATTTAAGTTTATGATAAGGAATAAATAAAATACAAATACATTTAGCTTACGAGATCTGCTTCAAATTGATCAGATCTTATTTTGTTGGCTGTCTCCACTTCCTTGCTTTCTTCCATCGAGACAACGGACATCCTCTCCTTAATTTGATTCACAAGCCTTCACTTGACTTCCTTTGACTTCACTTTAAAAAGTTTATTCAAATATTACTTTAATTCACTTTACTTATT
The DNA here is from genome assembly GCA_963966105.1 of Volucella zonaria. Lineage (NCBI taxonomy): Eukaryota > Metazoa > Arthropoda > Insecta > Diptera > Syrphidae > Volucella > Volucella zonaria. Next base: position 94,979,316 of record OZ014533.1, on the reverse strand, counting down.
GCTTAAAAAGTTTCTTCACTTTTAACAGCTTTAAAATACTTTTCTTTAATTTAATTAATCACCGAGTAATACGTTCCACGTACAAAATTCGTCACTGAACTGCCAGTCAAGGATCCTCAGCGAAACCGATACGAAATAAAGAATAAACTCAGAAGAAAACAGTTATGTCGACATAATTCTATTTTTTTCTACAGCTGCGTGACATGCACAAACACGTTTCCCAAGTACGATTCTTAACATTATAATATGCTTTATTATAAGGCTTAAATAAGTCTTAAGAAACGAAACCCTTATTTCCTTCTAAAAATAAGGCATATATAAGAAAATATCTTATGATCATATTTATACCTTACAATATGGTTTTTCTAAGACTTATTTTAAGGCTTTATATAGTTTTACAGTAAGGGTTTTATTTTTTGTTTCCCTTTTCTTTCCCTTATGTCTTATAAATTTGACCACGAATTTTGCTGGGATTGTTAACGAATACATGTGCGTCACTCTCTATCTCTCTGTTTTGATAGTTGTTGGTATTTTCCCTAATCTTCTTTAATTCGATTTTGCGAGCAGACTTTGCATTTTTAATTATATTTGTTTTGCTTGAATAGTTAGTTAGTTAGTTAGTCAATTATATTGGATGTGTTTATTTCACAGTTTATTGTCTTTCCTACTGCTTTAACAACAATTTTTTATTTCTATATTGTTTTTTAGTATCTGTTGCTTTAGTTTATTAACTTTAGTTTCCAATAAAATAATTTATTTATCTTTTTCTTGATTGTTTTGTTTTAATTTTTTGATTTCTTCGTAGAGTTTTTGAAGGATTTTATTGTTTTGTGCCATGTGCTGGTTAAATTGTTCGTATTTGCTTGCAACAAATTCACAGCTCGTCTTTATTTCCGACATTCCTTTTCTCATAAATTTTATTTCTTCGATAAAAGATTTGCTAGTGGTGTTTGGTGCAGTCAGTTTATATGCATTTTTATTGTATTACTTAATTAACTCTTACTTGCTAGACAAAAAAATGCTTAAAAATTAGCTTAACTAACTTAAAATTATCTTATTCTAGCTTACTGACCCCATGCGGGCACTCTAAGTTAAACCTAACACTTAAATTATGTCTTTCGACGTACCTTACTACTATACTATACTATTTCTATTCATTATAATTAAAACTAAGAAAACATTATTTACAAAAAAAAAACTTAGTAACATGACCTGTTTTTCTATTTTATTATAAAACTTAAAACTAAAATCTTACAAACTAACTAAAAATCAATCTTAAATAAATTATGTATATACCTAATATATAAATATATGTATATATATATGTTTTTTTTTTTCATTTTTTTATTTTCGTTAATTTTTTTTTTTTTGTTTTTATATATTTTTTTTTTCTTAAATCTAACTTACTCCTATTTAAAACTATATAAGCCGGCCATGGCTAAAAAAATTAGATGACCCACTTTGCTTCACATGAAGCTACCTATTACTTGAGGAATTCGACGACGAACTCTCCCTTCCTTCAACTAGCCACCAAAATTGTTGGTGCTGCCGAGCAACATCCCTCATGTCGCGACTCCCTATCACCCTACTGAACCGGAGACGCTCCGCACTGCCGTGTGCGACGTCTCTGTCGTAGTTGAGTCGCCTGTCCGCAGCTGTTCGAGCAACGTGGAAGATTAGCGACACAGTCAATCTGTCCTGGATCAGACCTTTGCTATCAAGGTAGAGGAACGCTTCTGGAGGAACATAGCCGTCAAAGCGAACTCTCTCATGATACATATAATTAGGGTAGTAAGCCCCAGAGATCAGGTTGTTCGACGATGTCATTGCTCTTGCAATGTGCCTTCGAGTCAACTTAATAACAAAATTGTCCACTCTTATTAGGTTCGCCCTATTGTACAAGACCTCATTGCGATAAAATTTTATGTACTCAAACTCTGGTGTTCTGTATAAGCGAAGACAAGCCCTCTCAAACACCCGAATCTTTTCCAATAAACTTGCTCTCACGTTGAACCACACGGGACATCCAAATACTAGCATAGGCCGGATAAGGGCCATGTAGCAGATCACCTTCACCTTCGCATCGAGTTGGCTGTTATAAAACAGTCTCCTTGTAAGGGCAAAAGCACCTCTGGCTCTGGCCAGAGCAACATCTATATGTTTGTTAAAATACAGATATTGATCCAGCCAGATCCCAAGGTATCTGACTACATTTCGACAAGCAAGTGGCTGTCCATGTTGTCCGACGATAGAGAACTTTCGCCAATTCTTTCTGGTATCCCTAGAGGCCCCAGACAAAGGCGTCCTAAACAGAATGGTTTCCGATTTCTGAAAGTTGATTTTCAACTTCCAGTCATCGCAATATCGTTTAATTTTATCGAAGTCACGTTGCAAAAGTATGTTAATGACCTCAATCTTTGGACCTGATCTGTACGCAATTAAGTCGTCTGCGTACGCTATGCTGTGGGGAAGTGAACCTATCAGATCACTTGTGTAAATGTTGAATAGGATCGGCGAGTTTACCGCACCTTGTTGCAGACCGTTTTTAATGTTAAATGTTCCAGCGGAAGTCACATCGCCATTATTCACGATGAACTGTCTACTGAAGAGCATATCAAAAAGAATATACAGCAGTGATTTACTAATGCCCAACCTGTCCAGCTTGAAAAAGAGTCCTTCTAACCATACGGTATCGAAGGCCTTTTCCAAGTCAATCAGGCAGGCACCAGTGCACTGTTTCTTGCTTTTGTTCCATTGGATATCAGAAACCAGTTTAGACGCAGCATGAATGATGTCATGCCCCCCTTGAAACCGAATTGATTATCCGGAACTATATGTTTGTCCTCAACCCACTTAGTCAGGACTCTATTGATCACTTTCTCGTAAACCTTACTGATGCTTGGAAGAAGACTGATCGAGCGGAGATTCGCCGGATTGGATGTGTCTTTATCCCTTTTGGGAATGGGATGTACCACCGTAGTTTTCCAATGCGCTGGATAATGTGCATTATTCATTGCATTATTAAAAGGGTGGTATAAATGTCCACCGCTTCTAGTGGGAGATGTTGAAGCACAATGTTCGGTATTTCATCGGTTCCCACTGATTTATTACTTCTAAGTGATTCGAAGATCGTTTGGAGCTCTTCCTTCGAAATGAACGGTGGTAATACCCTTTCGTTGGTGATGATATTATTTGCCATATTCTCGTCACTGAACTGGGTGAAACCCGAGCTCTCGAATCGCCAATTCACAATTTCATTTCGAAGACAGAAATTGTGCACAAGGACTCGACTCTCCAGGTCGTGGTTCAGGCCAATGATGTCATTCGCCTTGTACACTTCCTGGAAAGTTGCTCCTATAGCCTCTACCTTCTCCTGCGGATCCTCGACCACAAAGAAGTTGTCATCATCAACGGCCTCATTTGGATCAATGCCTGCTCCTACAAGTATTTGTTCGTTGTTCGTTGTTCGTCGTTCGGGCGATTCTAAGACACGAAAGGTCGTTCTGATTATTTCTCCGGAAAATTTTATTTGTTTGCGGGAACATATTCGGGTTGCTGGTGTCTACAGCCCGATTTTTATTGTTCCAATACAAATTTACAGATTTTTTGTAATTTTTTTTTAATTAATGCTTGGAGGTTTTTAATCGACGACTTCAATGTCATGATCTCCGGGTTATGTCTGTCAGTGAACTATCTGCACAAGGTTTTTAGTCTTGACAGCAGTCTACTTTTATGTCGGTGCAGTGCGTCAATGGTTGCGTTGCGGAAAAAGTCTTCGTTGTCAGTGTGTTGATACCGAGGTATCGTTTTATCCATTGTTCGTTTGATTACCTCGTCCATTAGTCTTAGATATCTGTCAATCTCCTCGTGGTGTTTGGTGCATTTTGATGTTCATTAACATCAGGTGAACTAGCGCTTCTCGTTCTTTTCGGTGATGGTTGATTTGGGGTAGTTGATGTAGCATCAACTACAGCATTTTGCAGTTCCCTTCTGCAGGTAGCACACCTCCACTCCTCTTTCTTTGCCATAGACATTTTTCGGTAGGATTTTTCGGACGGTTATTGTATGTATAGGAAGAGAACTTACGGGAAATATAATTTATTTAAAAAAAAAAGATTTTTAGCACTATTTTCGACACGATTTTTATGTAATAAGCGCCAAATAATAAGTCACTGTCTTCTGCTTTTACTTTTTCACACTATGTATTTTTTAATTGGCTGAAAACACACTTTTTTTTTTAATATAAACTCCGAGCAAGATAAACCTGTCTGCTTTAGTTCATTTCACCGATCACCTCTATGGGATGAATGGATTGCAGGCAGATTCAGTCAGAAAATGCTGGAATGTGTTAATGGCTTCTCGTAGTGATTGGGAAGATAAAGATGAGCTAACTTTGATCACAGTTAGAGCTCAAATTATCAGTTCTAGAATCTATCTTAACTCCTTCCATGATGTTTACTACGCGAAACCATTTATAACAATGACGAAAACTAAAAAGAAAATAAATCAGTCGAAAGATCCAGTGAAAGTGGGCCCGAGGTTGAGATTCCTGCTCCCAATATAAAGGCTGAGACTGCAGTACAAGCTTTCAACAAAACAATTCGATGGGCTGAACGAAATTCAGCCCCCACAGAACATACATATTTATGTACCTATATCTAAATGAATTAATTGACTTCCTTCTGTTTTGTTTCTTATTGGAATTATAGTAGATTGAATAAAAATTTGTTGCATTAAATACATATGCAAGTCTTGGTTTTCTGATTTTCACTTTTCATCTCGAATTGAGCCTAAAAAAAATTTAGTCGGTTATTGCAACAACCTCTTTCATTGCAACTACCCTCGCTTTAATTAGTTGCGATAATTGGAATGCACTGTACCTTATGGCTAACACTATCAGTTTGCGTATGAAAATTGAAATTGTAAGAATACTCCTAGGAAACAGAAGTTAGACCATTGTCATGCGACAACGTAAGAGAACGGGGAGGGTGGTAACTATCCAACTTCGAGAGAAGATGTCTACATTTTAAAACGGTGACGACAAGGTTGAGTTGCCTGCCAATGTTATTGGTGACACCACTTAATTGACATAGACCAGAGTCAGTAAGGCAGTCGATGAAAAGATTTTCTTTATCAGAGGTAGGATTTGTTGCAGTAAAGGAGGACTGGTCAGAATGGGCCAATAGGAGCTTATGTTTGTAGATTAAAATCACAAAAAAAAAAATGACAACGTCATTGGGATCAGTAGCATTAAAAATACAAACAGCTAGCTGGAGAAGGGCGAATATAGCAGCAACAAATAAGAATTGTAGCGCAAACAAATTCAAAAAAATGCAGTAGACGAGACGAGAGTGTATACTTAGCTAGTAGAAGTACACCTTGATGTGGTAATTCTCCTCTTTATCCAGACCATTGTCACGGTGTAAATCGAAGTCTAAGGAAAAATGTCGTAGGGCAGAATCTCCAGAATCAAGATATATGGTATAGCAGAAATCTTAGTTCGTAATCCTTTTACGGTTTGATAATAAATCGGCAGACATTTGGGAGGCTTCGGCAAAGAATTGAGCGGAGGGCTTGGAGCGTTGGTTGTTTCTGAAGCTGTAGCATGCGTTTGGTACTTATGTGAGACGCAAAGAAGAGAGATCATAAGCCACGTCATCAGAGGCATACCTAATTGCTCATGAAAACGTATAAAATGTTGCCGCAGATCGTTATGATTAGTGAGGAGGGCTTCTTGGAGAATGAAAACTATTGCATTGGTATTCATTGTACCGTCGATACAGACGGAATCCGGCTTCATATGTAGAGATCTAAACGAACATTATCATACGCGGTCTCTTGGTCGAGAGAGAACATACCGGCCATCCTACCCTTAATCGGTAAGGTGCTTGGTTAATTTTACCTTTGGAGGGAGTATGACGTATGAAAGAAGAAGATGATGGGATATTAGGGTGGGAGTCTGGCGTAGAGGATGAAGAGGAATTTAAAATATGGGAGCGAATAAAGTTAGGGCAGGCCTTTTTGTTTGAGTGGAATAAAGAGATGTCGTTATGTTTTTTAAAACACTGGATGGACCATCAAGATTAAAAAGTGCATCTTTGGGAACTGTGTATAAACGACTGGCAGAATGAAGTGAAGAAGGAAGCTAATGTCCAGACTTTAGAACTCCAGTTTGCATCAGGAGATTGTTTATTTGGAGTTGGGATTTTTATTATATGAGTTAGGCTTAGAATTCGACTTAAGAGTCAGTATAGGGGTAGACTTAATATTAACATGATTCTGTTTTCGAGGTTTATTGGATTAAAAATTATTATCTTTTATACTGGACTCGAAGATAGTAACCTTGCGATGTTTGTTGGTCCCTCAGTATTCGGTTTTAGCCTTTGCATGGTTATTTCACGCAGATTGATGACGACGGAGACAGTTGTGATAAACATCCATTCATATTTTAAAGGAATGCTTACCTTGAATGTTTTCGAGGGGATTATTACGGCAGTTGCTGACATCAATTTTCCTACCCTCGATGTTTACTTCTTACGAATCTCAAAGTCGTTATTCATTCAAACCTGCCAATGATGTGGCGTTCATGGAGAACAATATACTCAAACTTCACCACTGCACTACGTTAGGCAAACTAGACATTCGTTTTCCAAGCGAAGACTATATTGCGACGGACAGATGGAGTGCGAAAACTGCCTGTGAAGGCCCTTCTGAACCAAGTTAGTTGCGGAAAGCTAGTTGGCAGAAGTTCAAGAGAGATGAAATTGCCCAAAAACTTACTAGACAAGACGAGGAGGGATTTTCTTGATCTGAAAGTGCATTACGAAGGCCTGAGCCCTGGCTAATAGCTTTTTGTGACCACAGCCTGTGGGAAAACTAGAACAATTATCCAGATTGCAGAACAAACGAATATCTCCCGCCGTCTTTAAAAAGTAGCCGGTATTCCAACTGTCCCTCAATCGGAAAAAATGTAGTCTGCAAACAGTCACCTTGGCGGGACATTAAGCTTGGACAACAAAATGTATATCGCCTTCTGGCATGCCTGCTGTGAAAATAGCGGAGACTCTACATAATATTTTTCAGCAAATACTCCGTTAAGGCTCGCATTAGGCTATATGCCCCAAAACTCCTGCACACCGTTCAGATATTTCGTTCTCTGTTATGCCTCTCTGGATCCTACATTTTCTTGTGGTGTTCCCTTTCTTTCTTCTCGGCATTCGTTGATTCGCCACAGTATAGGTGAGATTCTTTAGATCCAGTTCTCTATCTAGACCTACAGGCGAAAGGCATAGAGAATTAGATTTTGTCGGCCCCTTTTCTTGGTACAGAAGATGTTTACAGAACTTTGCAATATTGATGAAACCGTTGACCGACCGACCGACCGACCGACCGAAGCGATTGTAAATTCATTTGGTCTGAGTAGTGCTAGGGAACTAATCGGTCCGACGTTGGATGGTGGAGCAGACTTACGCAACAGACCATGGCAGTGGAGGAAATGTGCTGAAGGATTTAGAACAATACCTCTTTGGGATTGCATCTCGAGCCAGAAAAATAGCGGATTCTGAATATCGACAAGAGTTTCAGGTAGTGAAGAAAACTTCACTGAGCAACAAATTGGATACGGTGTGCTGGTTTGTTGGGCTTCGAAGCAATGGTCGGCGTCCAGTAGAAAAGCCTCGAGATAAAACAAGACGAGCGTAGCTTCGTTTGAGAGAAAACCAAATACAGTACGTCCAGCATTTTACAAGAAATGGTTAGAGCTTTCCTTAGCTTAGATAGTGACTATATCACCATGCGTTGAAGTATTGCTATTGGACCAATCCAATGTAATATAGGTACACCTCGATCACAGTCCGCAAATCAGATGGAATGAGCTGCTGATATGTAACATGCATATGTACATATATGTTCTCGATGCCGGTAAGCTGAAAGAAGGAGGTAAAAAAGGAATGCAAAGATGGTCAAAGTGTATCAAGACTGCTTAGTATATTACGCGGGTGAGTAGGGAGTGTACAGCTTTGAAGAGTGGTCGCTCAAGCTTGTGAAAACAATATAGAAAAAATGGTCAAAGAGTTAAAAATACTGACTCCGAGATGATCCCGGTCATCTTGCTCGGACTGTTGTAGTTAAGTTACACTCAAGAAGAAGAAGGATAACATCGAGTATCGGGCATTGAACACAAAAAAGTTTCCTGTACCCATAGTCGGAGAAATGGTCGAATCCCTACTAGGAATGTGTTCTAAACACACGTGGAAGGCTGAAATAAATTCACAGCATTTGAAAAAGATAATGAGATGTTCGATGCCGTTTGTGTTGGGCAATTCCCCAGCAGAGTTCCAAGAGTGTGTTCATATCATTATGTCGGGTGTACTGGTGTACCTAGATGGAATGGTCATCGCCGGAAAATCAGTAGAGACTGCAAAGAATCAGTAGAGACTGTAAAGATATCTTAAAGTTTTAAGGAAATCTGAGATAACCTTGAATGAGATTAAGTGTGTTTTTCTTAAGACAAACCTTGACTGCCTAGGCTATTGAGTGAACAGAGAAGGACTGCCGGGTAGTCTTCAGAAGACAGTAGTAACAGCTGCATTACCAATGTCCGATGATGCCAATGGGGTTTGGCAGTTCCTGGGTCTCACTGGGTTTTTTCGTATATTTGCGAGAAACCACATACTAGATGGAGTGAAAAGTGACCTCCTTGACCGCCAGAATGCGCTGCTACTGCAAAAAAGGTTATGATGCCTTGAAGTCTGAAGTCTGTTCATATTTAGGCAGACATGCCAACTTTCAGTGTGTTACGGTCTTTAGTTTTGCTTTGACAGCTGATTGTTGTTGACGTGCTTGGCATCATGTTGAGTATGCACAAAAACGATTTTCGTTCTCTCATAAAACATTATTTTTTGAAAGGCAAAACGGCGAAGGAAACAAAAGAAAAGTTGGATAAATATTATGGGGCTAATGCTCCGTCAGATTACACCGCCAAATATTGGTTTCGAGAGTTTCGTGGTGGCCGCAACTCCACTACCGATCAAGTCCGCAGCGGCAGGCCCTCCGATGCGGTTACAGAGGACAATGTCAAAAAAATACATCAAATGGTGTTGACTGACCGGAATGTGAAGGTGCGCGTGCTAGCAGATACCACAAAGATTAGTACTGAGCGCACACGCCATATTTTGGGCAATATTCTGCATATGAAAAAGTTATCTGCCGATGGGTGCCGCGAATGACCAAAAACACGAACGCGAGAGCACCTCGAAAGAGTGTTTGGACTTGTTGATGCGGAATCGGGCGGACTTTTGGCGTCGATTGGTAACTGGATTTGGATCCCTCGGACTATTAACTCTTCCCAAACCTCAAAAGATGGCTCATCAATAAAAAATTCTGCTCACGCGAGGAAATCTTCGTTGCCACGGAGGAGTATTTTGCAGACCTTCCGAAAAATTAATTTTCGGACGGGATCAAGAAGTTGGAAAATCGCTGGAATAAGTATATCAAACTAAAAGAGGACTACATTGAATAAAATAAAAAAAAAAACATTTAAAAAAATTTTTTTTTTAATTCCCAAGGAGGTCACTTTTCACTCCATCTAGTATTCGTACTGAACAACTTTATTAACTGACCTCACGAAAGCAAACTACGCATTCGAATATACGGAAAGTCAAGAAAAGCCGTTCCAGAAGCTCATATTGATGCCTCATCATCCCACTTGGCAGAAATTATTTTGCGACGAAGCAGGGAAGACAACTCTCTGCGGTGGTCTTGATGAGAGGGAGTACCACTCATATAAACTCGAAGTCTTGGCAGTCGTGAAGACAGCCTGAGCAGATTCAGGGCGTACATGCTGGACAGACATTTCAAAGACATTATTGACTGTGAAGGGATAGCTGCAACCAGCAATTTTGCAAAATTGATTCCCTAAGTGTATCGCAGGAGTTCGACTACGAAATGATGCACCAGCCTGGGAAGAGAGCTGCCGAAGTCGATGCGCTGAGTCCCCACCCAGTGGAAGATAAGCGTCAGTTGAAATGTCTGACCCGTTCAATACGCACATATTTCCGACAAGGATTAGGTGGCCACTATGCAGTTTCAGAACAAGAAGTTATGAAATCTGATCAGCACTCTGAAGGCTCCCCAGACAACATCAGCGAAGAAACAGCTACACGGGGACTATGTCGTCAGAGGGTACTGCCTCTTTAAGAAAGTTAGTAAAGCTCTAATATGAAACAGCGGAGAACAGTTAATCTGCGCCATGATGATTGTTGTAAATTTTACCGATTAGAAGATGCTTGAATGTATAACGAAGATAGCTTCGTTTCCGAAGTTGGTTACCTTGAAGTTGGTTAAGTCACGCGTGAGGTGCGCTCTTGCAAAGCGGACGATTTGAAGGGAGTTGGACAATACGAGTGTAGAATGCATTCCCCTTCTATTCTACACAGTGCCCTAGGGCTGTTTTGTATTCGATAATTTCATTAAGTACACCATCCTATGTGTCATGAGGGCAACAACCAACGATCTAAGCAAAGTGGCCAGCTCTTTTGGGTCATCAAGAAAATTGTGTCTGACCAAGAACTACATTCACATCCCGGATGTTGTAATTTGCAATGACTATAGGATTCAGCACGTTAGGACCTGAGCCAATGGTCAGGTCCAGAGGGGCAACCGGACCATCTTCAGATCATTGGAATACATGTATATTTGAAGAAGACAGGACATTGATTCAGTCATCTAAAAGTAGTTCAACATGGTTAAGATACTGCTCGAAATTGCACAATGATAGCGGCCCTGCAGGGGCTCTTATTCGCGTGCACACCGAGAAGTATACTGAGCGACAAACTGCTACTGGATCTGGGTGAACAGACAACAGTGAAAGCCGACGAAATACAACGAGGGAAAGGCGAAGCATTATTGTAAACCGAACAAAATCAGACATACAAGATTTGACGCAAAGCATGGGCCTCAGTACAAGTATCAGCGAGAGTAACTCGTCTTAATGGAGAAGCCATCAGTGAGTCTCGAAAGTAAGAACTCCGATATCAGAACACGACCAATATGTGTTATAGTACACATTTAACAGTCAGCAAAACCAGAAGAAGCTGAACACTGTCGTAACATCAAATAGGGCAAGACCATGGTGCGAGCTTCCTGAAAAAGTGTCTCTAACGATTTAGCGACGAAGAAAACTCAGATCTCGAGGACGGGATGAATGATAGCGTGGCCGAGTTGTACCATTAATGAGCCACTCATATGCATTGGCAGAGGCTGCCAATTATCGTCGTTCACACATTATTAGACGAGCGACAGCAGTAGGTCTATGGGTCAAGGCAGCAGTAAAGTGTCAAACATTATTTCACCATTCCGTGCAGATTCACAGAACCATTCTTGATGATGAATCCTACCTCTTGTCGAAAATTTCCTTACACCACTGCCGAAAAATCGGTAACGCCTTAGTACCAGTCTGAAGTGTTTAGTTTGAAGAAATTTGCGATTTTGTTAGGCCCAAATCTGCTTAGCAACGTAGAGGATAAAACTTTTGTTGTTTAGAAAGAAGCCGATCCATCGAATCTCACAAATAATCCCTAATGAGTTAGCATTCAATTGTAAGAAGTGCAACAATTGTTAGCTAACTAGCTATTCTGGAAGAGTATTATCGACTCCAGATTAAACTGCAATCTTATGCTGTGTGAAAATAAATCAATGTCACTCACAATCATCTGATTTAATAAAATAAACAGCGACTGTACCTCCACAAGACACCTTACGTTCCCAGATGTTTCACAGAGTGCAAGGGCTCCATGCTCAGTACTTAGTCAAATGAAATCAAGTTAAGTAGGCTTTCCACACTCTTTTGTCCTGGATCTAACGCAAAAAAAAAATAAAAATAAAAAATCCTCTGCAACGAACTAAACATAAGCAGCTTACGACGCGTTTTGTTGAATTCTTGAAATCCCATTGACAGACGACAATGACAGTGAAAAGAAAACAACGAACCAACCACTGATAACCGACAAACAAGGTCCAACAGTTATTCAATTCCAATATGCAACCACTCACCTTCGGTACAATATTGTCAAGTCAAGTCAAGCACAAATTATCGATTACCGATTACAAAGGCAACCGTCAATTGACAAGATGAAACAAAATGTCCTTGATAAGTTGACAGAAATTTCGCCTTCAAATAAAAACAAATTGACAACAAATTAGGCGCGTCTTAATTTAAATCGATTTGGTCCTGACGTGTGTCAATATTGCCCCTACGGGTGTCTCAGAGTAATGAATTCATGCCAACAGCTGGTGCGAACACCTCCAAGTGTTTCCTAAATTTCCAACAGAGACCTTATCCTTTCTCGGATTTCATCCATCAAAGTAAAACTTAGTGCCCTTGAAGTGATACAGGATAAGGTGGGGGAAGTACCAAGCGCATGCAATATTTCCTACTTCGGTATGTGATGTCATAAGGCAGCTTATCTTCAGCTCCAACTCAACTCAGCAAAGTATAGATACAGATACTTGCCATTCTGGGAAAACTCATTATAGCTCCTCATCAAAGCCTTGGTGGGGCTTCATCTCATCTTCTCAGGTACCAGGTCTATGTTTCAAGGAGCTAGCAATCTCCGAAGAGAGGGGGGGGGGGGGAGGGGAATTTTTCAATTTACTATTATGGCCTGCCACAGAGGCTGCCATTCGATTAAGTCTCTGTAGATGCCGCTGTTGTTCTTCTCTGTTCTGTTCTGTTCTGTTCTGTTGGGTTCGGCATGCTACTCAACTGCTGGTCCTTTATCAAATGTGTGTAAATTTAATGGAGCGTAATAAATTTATTCCACCTGCAAGGAGCGGTTGCTTCTCAATCGATAATGATGGAATTTAATACCGCCAAGTGAAAATATTTAAACCTGTCATCATAGAAGCCAAGTAATGGCATGGTAGCATTGCAGAGGGTGGTTCTTGTCTGGTGGGTGCTCTGTAAGCATGCCTTTAAAATTCACAAAGAGGCATGCCTGCGGGCAAATAAAGAGCTACGAGTATAGTGCTGGCAGTTACTTTAACGAATAATTGGTCTTTGAAATAAAAGCCAAAAAAAATGATTCGATAATTAACTGTAATAACCTTAGAGGTAATAAAGTTAGAGGTTATATGAGTCAAGGTGATCTGTTTCAGAAGCAATGCATTTCCCTCGTTTCATGCGCTCGGTAAAAGAATTTAATAGAACCAAACAGTTGAAGGCGAATAAACTGTGGTCGGGCATGGATCTGAACCCTTCCTGTTCACTTCATTTTGTTTGAAGCTCGTTCTGTTTAGTTTTCTGGCCGTAAGTCTCGCATTATGTCTGTTATGGCGATTGGTTGTCTTTAATTTTTATCGCGTTAAGGACTTCACTATGGACCACTTTATCTGGGCCTATCCTCTCTACGCTTTCCTATATTGAAGCTGATAATTTGGCCTTCAGATTGATGGGCATTAGTCGGCTATCACACGCCAATTGTATCCTTCGAGGCACTTGAGGGTATATATATATTCAAGTATACAATTTATCTGTCTCATGTATGTCTCTATACTATTTGTAGGCCTTCAATTCAAAGATGAAAAGGAGGAGGAAGCTGAAGCCTACTCCGGACCTAATGAAGAGCTCTTTCCAGTCATCATCCACAGAGAAGCTGCCTGGTGGGGCGAGGGAAGGAGCGACAACAACAGTAACAAGGGCTGCAGCACAGCAGCAAACGAGGCAAAAGACACTCAAAAGTCATTTCCCATATGTGTCCGATGGTGAAGAAGTCCAATGTATGGAAGATGATAACAAGTTTGCATCTCTGGCGGCCACTGAGTCAGATGACGAGGAGGAGGAGGTAGAGGAAATACAAAACAATATAAAGCTTCTCCAGCAAAGAGTGTTACCTATTAAAGCTAAACAAATAGCAAGGAGGGAGAAGGAGCAGCTAGGAGAACTTCTCAATTCTCAACAGCCACAACAACTAGCACAAAAAGACATAACGACACAAGAGCAACAACAAAAACCAAAAAAAAAGCCTAAACCGACACAGGCTCGAAAAACAAATCAGCGGACATTACACAAACAACTAGAACAACAACAACAGCAGCAGCAGAAGAACCAGCAATATCAACAGCGGAAACAACAACAACAACAGCAAGCATAACAACAACAACAACAACAACAACAACAACAGCAAAATACATCTAAAACAAGGGTTCCACCTATAAACACATATAAAATGGAACTCAAAGAGACAATAGAACTGTGTAAGTCGACCATAGGCAACAACTTTTTTATAACAAGCTTATCATTAGATAGGCACTGTTTTACAGTGGATCGCTATCATAAAATTAAAAGTTTATTGAAGGATTCGATGACGGAGCTCTCCTCCTACACCCCGAAGGGGGAGAAGCTGCAGACAATATTGCTGAGGGGGTTAGAACCGTCGACTGAGCAGCTCCTTGCACTGCTGAAAGAGCCATTTGTCACGGCTAGAGCCAAAAGGGAGAAGCGAAAATTACCGTTTTTCCTGGTTCGGCTAAGTTCCAACAGCAAACTGGATGGTTTAAGGAGCATCAAAGTCCTGGACTACCAGGTTGTACACTGAGAGAAATTAAAGAGGAGCGAAAACATTTTACAATGTGTTCGCTGCCAAAGGTTCGGGCACGCCGCGTCGAACTGCGAAATGCAGCCTCGATGCGTAAAGTGTGGAAAAAACCACAAGTCAGAGGAATGTGCTTTAATTTAGGACGGAGCGTCAGAAAAAGGCCAACTCTTTTGTGCCTTATGTAGGAACACGGGACACACCGCAAATTATCGGGGATGTCCCAAATTCCAACACATCAAAAGAGTAAATCTGGCTCGGCAACAGAAAGTGGAAGTTAAACTCCCACTCGTGCAGGCAGAAACACCAGCCGTTACTCCCCATGTTACTTATGCCCAAATGGCGGCAGGTAGGGGAAATACGGCACAACAAGCAAAGGTAGCTTCTCAGGCCCCAGCGCCTAGAGCACCGGAACCTGCAACTGACATGCTAGCTATCTTGCTCTCTATTCAAAGTCATATACAAGAACAGGCTACACGGGCAGATCAAATATACTCGCTGAAGGTCCTTGCAGTGAATCTTAATTCACTGATTAAGTTCGAACGAAGAGCCACACTGTTTAAGTTGCTAAAAAACCAAGCCCCTAACGTGCTTTTGGTTAGCGAGACTAAGCTTACTAAAAGCCACAAAATGAGGCACAGAAGATATGAAATACTACGAAGAAACCGACCCAATTCCATTCAAGGAGGAGGTGTTGCGATATTTGTAAGAAAGGGATTGCGTTTCAAAAGAGTATACAGTCGTGTGGTACGTGGGTTTCGGGTGCTGGAAGCATGCGCCATGTACATCCCTCTCCGTAGTGGAAAGCGGTTGTACATGGTATCTGTCTATGCACCTAAGGCTACTCAATCCACCTTATTCATCTCAGAGCTCTAGACACTTTTTCGATTCCTGAGGCTGGAATTGGAAGACAACTATTTTATTATCGGCGGAGATTTCAACGCCAAACACAGTGATTGGGGAAATAATATACCAAATACTAGAGGGAACCTACTACGCAATTGGTGGGGTCAGCACAGTGTGATGTATCGACTCGGCCTTAAAGCGACGGAAAGTCCGTCGTTTCCCAGACACGGGTCCTATTTGGATCTCCTGCTCTTCGACACTCGAATAGAACTTACAGGCATTAACCAACATACCATAAACTGTCTACGTACTTTCGTGTATGACAGTGACCATTGCGGTTTCAGCACTGAACATAACTATTCCCAACGAAACTGCGGAATTGGATGAGTTTGTTCAAAGGTTCAACTATAGTAGGGTGCGTTGGACGCACTTCTCCAGAACACTAAGGAGAGCACTCACCTCAAATTCGCTCTACCCACCGTCCAATAGAAATCTGTCAAATGAGGAGATTGACGGGTATGTAAAACTAATGGACGAGACAATCAAACGAACAATGGACAAAACGATACCACGGTATCAACACATTGACAACGAAGACTTATTCCGCAATGCAACCATTGACGCACTGCACCGACATAAAAGTAGACTGCTGTCAAGACTAAGAACCTTGTACAGATAGTTCACTGACAGACATAACCCGGAGATCATGACATTGAAGTCGTCGATTAAAAACCTCCAAACATTAATAAAGGAAAATTACTGAAATTCTGTAAGTTTGTATTGGAACAATAAAATTCGGGCTGTAGACACCAGCAACCCGAATATGTTCCCGCAAATAAATAAAATATTCCGGAAAAAAGATCAAAACGACCTTTCGTGTCTTAAAATCGCCCGAACGACGGACAACGATCACATACTCATAGCAGCAGGCATTGATCCAAATAAGGCCGTTGATGATGGCAACTTCTTTGTGGTCGAGGATCCGCAGGAGAAGGTAGAGGCTATAGGAGCAACTTTACAGGAAGTGTACAAGGCGAATGACATCATTGGCCCGAACCACGACCTGGAGAGTCGAGTCCTTGTGCACAATTTCTACCTTCGAAATGAAATAGTGAACTGGCGATTCGAGAGCTCGGGTTTCACCCAGTTCAGTGACGAGAATAAATCGCCGACGATAGGGTATTATCCCCGTTCATTTCGAAGGTGGAGCTCCAAACGATCTTCGAATCGCTTAGAAGTAAGAAATCAGTGGGAATCGATGAAATACCGAACATTGTGCTTCGACATCTCCAACTAGAAGCGGTGGACATTTATACCACCCTGTTTAATAATGCAATGAATAATGCACATTATCCAGCGCATTGGAAAACTACGGTGGTACATCCCATCACCAAAAAGGGATAAAGACACATCCAATCCGGCGAATCTCCGCTCGATCAGTCTTCTTCCAAGCATCAGTAAGGTTTACGAGAAAGTGATCAATAGAGTCCTGACTAAGTGGGTTGAGGACAAACATATTGTTCCGGATAATCAATTCGGTTTCAAGGCGGGGCATGACATCATTAATGCTGTGTCGAAACTGGTTTCTGATATCCAATGGAACAAAGGCAAGAAACAGTGCACTGGTGCCTGCCTGATTGACTTGGAAAAGGCCTTCGACACCGTATGGTTAGAGGGACTCTTTTTCAAGCTGGACAGGTTGGGCATTAGTAAACCACTGCTGTATATTCTTTTTGATATGCTCTCCAGTAGACAGTTCATCGTGAAGAATGGCGATGTGACTTCTGCTGGAACATTTAACATTAAAAACGGTCTGCAACAAGGTGCGGTAAATTCGCCGATCCTATTCAACATTTACACAAGTGATCTGATAGGTTCACTTCACCATGCCATAGCGTACGCAGACGACTTAATCGCGTACAGATCAGGTCCAAAGATTGAGGTCAGTAATACACTTTTGCAACGTGACTTCGACAAAATTAAGCGATATTGCGACGACTGAAAGTTGAAAATCAACTTTCAGAAGTCGGAAACCATTCTGTTTAGGACGCCTTTGTCTGTAGCCTCTAGGGATACCAGAAAGAATTGGCGAAAGTTCTCTATCGTCGGACAACATGGACAGCCAGATCAATATCTGTATTTTAACAAACATATAGATGTTGCTCTGGCCAGAGCCAAAGGTGCTTTCGCCCTTACAAGGAGACTGTTTTACAACAGCCAACTCGATGCGAGGGTGAAGGTGATCTGCTACATGGCCCTTATCCGGCCTATGCTTGTGTTTGGATGTCCCGTGTGGTTCAACGTGAGTGCAAGTTTATTGGAAAAGATTCGGGTGTTTGAGAAGGCTTGCCTTAGGGCTTGTCTTCGGTTATACAGAACACCAGAGTCTGAGTACATAAAATTCTATCTCAATGAGGTCTTGTACAATAGGGCGAACCTAATAAGAGTGGACAATTTTGTTATTAAGTTGACTCGAAGGCACATTGCAAGAGCAATGACATCGTCGAACAACCTGATCTCTGGGGCTTACTACCCTAATTATATGTATCACGAGAGAGTTCGCTTTGACGGCTTTATTCCTCCAGAAGCGTTCCTCTACCTAGATAGTAAAGGTCTGATCCAGGACAGATTTGCGGTGCCGCTAATCTTCCACGTCGCTCGTACAGCTGCGCACAGGCAACTCAACTACGACTGCGCACACGGCAGGCGTCTCCGGTTCAGTAGGGCGGTAGGGAGTCGAGACATGAGGTATGGTGCTCGGCAGCACCAATAATTTTGGTGGCTTTTTGAGGGAGAAACTGAAACCGAAACTGAAACTGTAGGCGTTCAGTTTGACAAAAGTCTGGCTACTGTGGTCAGTATTGACTTTCTCGCTTGGACTTTCTAAAAGGTTTCTAGAAGTAGGGAAAAACACCTTTATGCACAAATATGAGGCTTTGAGTTGATGATATATTATATAAACAACTTGTATCCAACATTGCTGCGAATACTTTCAAGGGCTGCATCTGTTCTGTGATCGGACAGCTCCATAATTACTTCCTTTAGTCTTATGCATTTTTACAAAATTGATGGAGTCGTTGTCACCACTATATGATTTTGACAACGACTTTAACTGCGATGCCAAGTGTGACCAGATAAGAACGATAGGAAAAACAATTTCAACAACAACGGTGTGCGAAATAAAATTGATTCTCGCTTTATTTTGAATCTACGTTCATGCCATTATGGTGTGGAATAGCACATCATTCAAATGGCCGCCTCTACTTTGCTGGCAGTGCTTCAGACGGCATTATTCCGGCAATAGCGTGCCGAATGTTGGCCTTGAGCTCGTCCAAAGTGTGGTTGGCTTATTAGAGTAGAGTATAGTGGACTTAAATCGCATGATCCCTGCAGCCAACTGATGAACCCTCGTCGTGAGATGACCCAGTCGCCAAATTTCTCCTACACAACTTCGAGGTTTGCGTCGCTTGTATGGTATGTAACGCCGTCTTGTTGGAACTCCAACTCCGGATATATCGATGTTGTCGAACTCTGACTACAGAAAGTTGGTTAACATCACTCTATACCTAAGACCATTGTCTGGAGACGGTGACTTCTTCCTCATTTCGAAAGAATAAGGTCCGATGATGCCGCCATGCCATAAACCCCCACCAAACAGTCAATCTTTGTGGATTCATTGATGCTAAGCCGAACACTTGTGGATTGTGTTCGCTCCAATAATGGTAATTTTGCTTGTTGACATAGCCGCTGAGCCAAAGATTGGATTCGTCCGAGAAGATGAAAATCCGGATCTCCGGCCTACATTTCCAGAGCCCAATTAGCGAACTTGCGGCATTGTGTATGGTCGTCCGGCTTCAATTCCTCCGTTAGTACAATCTTGTACGGATGTAGGCCCAAATTCAACCGCAAAATAAGCCGGATTGACTCTCTGATGACGCCCAATTCAGCTGATCGGCGCCAAATCGACATTTCTGGGTCTTTTTCGATACTGGCCCCTACGGCGGCTGTGTTTTCTTCATTTCGCACCAATCTCTGTCTGGTTGATGGTTTAAGATCCAAAAGAGTGGACTTACACTTAAACTTTTGCACGGTGCAACGACTTGCATGCACACTGAATCCATGATGATGACTGACCTCACGATAAAATCCACGTTGCGTATTTACAACTGAGTCGGCATTTAGATATTTTTTAATAATTTACGCACGTTCGGCAAGCGTAAAGCGATGCATGGTCAAATGGCAAGCCTTACTAAATATTTTGACAGCAGGATGTCATTGGTAACTTTGACAGCTGTTGAAACATAACAATTGGAAAAACTACCATTGATATCTGGTCACCCGTTAACCTCATCGTACAATATTTTACCCAGGAAGGGACCCATTTTCCGGTTTCCTAGAAAGGACATTTTCTTCTAAGTAATCTCTTATTATTCGTTGTAAGTAGTGGGAAGTACTTAATTGTTAGTCGTACTTCTTCAAGGAGCACACTGCAAAGATGAACCAAATCTCTCTGTCCGAGGCAAAATTACTGGGTACACACTCGTAGGAGCTCTTCATCACCAAGCCTACGGCATTACCTCATATGTAGGATCTTCTATAAAAGAAGCAAATATTATAGAAATAAAAGATAACGGTAACCCGTTCCTGGTAAAAATCTCAGTATCTGGCTTAACAATTGTAAACAGCCACAAACCCAAGAAAATCCAATGGGCTACAGAGATGATATCAGTATGTCAGCATCCGGCAATTTATGCGTGCGATTTCAACAGTCACAACACTTTGTGGAAGTATCAAGCAGATGCCCGAAACGGAACAAAACTGAATGAAACTCACCACCTTTCACTAATTGTTGATACCATGCACAAGGGACATTCTACTCAAGTGGGTGGCATAAGAACTTTAAACCCGATCGGTGTTTAGGTTCTTTTAGCCAGTTTTTCATGACTTCCTCCATAGAAAATATCGCCTAGTAATTCTACATATGTTTAGCTTCATCCAATCACGGATATAGACGACAACAAATTGCCAGGCGAGTTGTTCATGACTTCCCCCATATAAAACATCGCCTAGTACTTCTAGATGCTGGCATAAAAATCCCAGTTGTAGACTCTTCCCTTCGTCCAAGATTCTATTTTGGATGCAAGATGGCAAATTTTTGCTTCGGAACTTGACTCCAATATCTGCTGGATTCCCCCGACGCCCAATAACTATGTAAAATTCGTTGACATCGTAGTGCGCCCAGCGGAGAAATTTATCCCCCGCTGCTTTCGGAAAAATTGCATTACACCAATAAGTTGCAAGGGAACTTCTTCAATCCCACGATAGATCGCGCTTGAACCGTTGGAAGCAAATTACGGAAGACTTTAGACTTCACCTGTTCTAGCAGGAAAGGATGGTACTTTCTTCAGAAACAAGGGGCACTAACTCCATCTTGTCTCAAAAGCCGAAGATTGACCCCGATCTTTTTCGCAAACCGCATTGTGGAGATCTCCAAAGCCAAGTGAAAGAAAGCCCACACAAGATCTATAAAAAAAGCTGTAAAGGAATACTGTAGGACCTCTACGATCGTTGAGCTACAAGCTGCAATTGCCAACTGCAAATTTGGAAAAGCTGATGGGGAGCTGATGGTGGTGAAAAGTGCCAAGTGATTCCCTCTTCGGCGAGAACGGCGGATATAATGTTGTTGTTTTGTTCAGATAGCATGTAGTTTGCATATTTGTCAGACAGCGGTGGCCCGCATAGAAGTGGACACCATTATCGGAATAGATATCGCTGCATTTTCCGCGACGAGATGTGAAGCAACGAAAAGCGGCAAGGAAGGCGTTAGTCGTGAGGTCGCTGACCAATTCGAGATGAATGGCTTTTGTGACCAAACATATAAACAGTGCGATATAAACCTTGGACAATGTCGGTTTCTGCATCCGCGACATCTTGATAGTAATTGGCTCAGCATAGTCATAATCTGAATTTGTGAATGGACGACTAGGTTGAATCTATCAAGACGGCAAATTTCTGTCTTCATTATATGAAACAAAGCTTGAAGTGGAATATGATGTTGCAAATAAGGTTTCGAGACCCAAGGATCCAATACAGTAGGCGAACCATAGGTCTGGAAATAGGATGACTAGATAAATGAAATTGCTGCCGCCTTGAATCGCCCCCTAACGCGCGGAACTCCCTCGTTGTTGACAAACGGGGAAAATTTTATCAATCGTGAGGTTCTGGAAAGCTGAAGACCCTGACTTAAGGAATGAATGTTTTCATAGGATGTTTGCTGTTGAACGAGTTGTATGATGATACCTTGTGGATGAACTATTTCCGAGGAAAATATCGCTAGTTTTTGACGATTGCTAGTTCCAACACGGCAATTGAACCCAAAGCGAATACGGTAGGCTACCACCCGTTTCATTCGGGACCAAGTGGAAAATTTATTCACAAGACGATTCAGAAAGGTGTTCGTTTTCCATGCAATCAGGACCTTTCGAGCCCTCGTGGTTTTGCCTTTGGCTTGGGTCATTCTGAAGAGTCGATAGAAAGCCAGGATGTACTGTTCCTCCACATGTCAAATAAGGTTAGAAGCGCAGGAGTAAAACCCCTTGAGACACAATCTGCAGGATTATGCTCAGAAGCTACGTGTTCCCAGACATTGCGTGGCACAGAATCCAGAATAGCAGCAGTACACAAAGGTCGCCCATCGACGTGGTGGTAACGACAACCAATGAAGAAAACTTCAGAATCGCACCATGCGAAAATCTTAGTAGGTTTTGACGACAAAGCAGAGGTTACAAGCTGGAATAACCGGGCAAGCAGCAACGCACCACAGGGCTCGAGTCAGAGGATGGAGACCGGTTTTAGCTGAGCTACCTCCGTTTTGGATGCGATAATATTTGTCTGATGCCTTCCATCCTGAAGTTTACAACGACTGTATTTAACGGCGGAGTAGGCTATTGAAGAGGCATCTGAGAATTATGTAGTTCAAAATCTTCCAGCGCTGAAAATGCGTAATGCGGAGTTAGAAGTTGCTCGAACAGATACAGCTCCTTGTGATAATTTGTCCACCATAATGACAAGTGACTGGGTAGCGAATCGTCCCGATGAAGATTTAAGTTAGAAGACCACAACTCTTGAAACAAGACCTTGAACAATGAAACCGATGGAACGACGAAACCAAGGGGGTCGAACATATCATTCGAGAGCAAAGACCATCTTGTAGGTGGATTAACGAAGCCAAAGTTCGAAATTTTGTAGGAAAATTAATCTCGGACTGGATCCCAAAACATCCCGCGAACTTTAATAAAACAGGTAGAACGCTCAGGGTCAAATATCGAGATCTTACGATCTTCTTCGGGCGCAATTAAGCCGTTCGAAGAGTTCGACGCTGTAGTCACACATCGTCCACATAGAAGACGTCGTGAATAATCTTTGACGCATTAGGGTATTTTAACTGGTAGTCCTCAGCTAACTGTTGTAAAACGCGAACAGATAGGAGGGGGGCCGAAAATGCGAATTTTCATCATTAGGCTTTCCTCGTCACACGACATATTGAAAATGGGAATGCAGATCGTGTACCCAGATCTGGCGAAACAACTTATCGACATCGGCTGTAAAAACTTCGAGATATGGAAAACGCAAGGGTAACCCCATCAAATCCCGCTAGATTGGTGGACTGACTAATAAGTAACTATTTAAATACACTCCATGCGAATCTTTTGTAAACCCGTCGAACGCAACTCGTATTTTTTTTGTCGAAAGCTCTTGTTTGACGACCGCGTTTTACGACTGCTCGCCAGGAACTTATCTGTACTCAGCTACAGGAATGCGCGTCATATGATCAAGTTGAATATATTCGGCCATAAAGTCTATATACTTTTGACGAAGATCTGGATTTGACCGAAAACGGAGTCTCATAGAGTGTAGTCTAGAGATCGCAGAACCTAGAGTGCCACAAAAAATTGGATCAATGGCTTTAGACGGTAGAGAGACGACATATTTTCCATCAGTCGAAGGTCTCCTTAAAATGTTGCTCGGCTGCATTAGATCTTTGTGGGGAGACATCTTCAACTTCCCAAAAGACGTCTAAGCGAATAGTCAATATCCATTGTTAAGTGAACTGATTCGAACTTACGAATCTCCAACTGAACACTGTTAGAAAACTCCCCGGAAACTACCTATCCAAATGACGTACATATTTTGCGCATCTCCTTCATCTCCTAAAATTTATCCTTCCCGTATGATGCACCACAGTTTATCGGCACCGGGAAGTACTTGTATGGTATATCGATTGGGGACGAAATATTAAAGGTAGGATCCGCGAGCTGCAGTCCAGGTAGACGTGGCCAAATAGAATTACCAAAACTCTGACACGGAAGATTTGAACTCAGCTTTGCCAAAACAAATGCATCTACCCTATGGTAGCTGAGGTTACTAAGGAAGAAAGTTGAATTGAAACACGGCCCTTGATATACCCGGCATCAAACGACGAAAGTCCATGAACGGGAATACGCGCATGTGAACGAGGAAGGCCTAATCGTTTTGCGAACGACTCAACGACGAATGATTGCTGCGATCTGGAATCCAATAACACTTGGCACACAATGGTATTGCCTTGGATATGCCTAACAGTTGCCGAAATAGTTGGAAGAATTGTCTGTTTGCAATGATTAGGTTCAAGCGATACGTCATTGACGAGTGAGAAGGATGTGCCGGCGAGTTAATCGCCTTCGAGTGATTGGCTGAAGATAAAGAGTACGAAGCAGGTGGAGAAGAGCAAAGGTTTTATGGAATCAACTCAACAGGATAAGAATCTATCACGGCCGTTGCGCTGGTTTCTTAAGCAAATGGGGCACATGTGCCTGTGACTTTGGTGAATCTCGCTAAACCATAAACCACATTATATCTGTCTGCCTCCTACATATCACACTTGGTAAAATTTCCCTCATGTGCAGTACCCCAGCTTCTTTTAACTCCCAAGTCCTTCTGCTCCACCAGATTCAGCATACTCTTATCCCTTATTCCATTAAAAATAATAATATTGATACAAACAACCCTGACGTCTAAATGCCATCAATATATTTTGTGATTGAGTTGAACTGCCATGAATAGGGACGTTGGCGTCCACGTTTTCTACATTACAAAGCTGCTGCTCCCTCGGTGTAAAGCTTATTGAAATATGATCGATTCTGATGGGTTTGCGATTCTTTTCTTGAAATGGGTCGATGTGACATTTCATTTTATTCGTATCGTAGTATCGAAATTCCTATTTCCAAGCAGTTTAGGAGAGCAATCTTACATGTCTGGGAAAGAAGCAACACGTGTATATTGTTTAGCTATCACCACTCACCCGAGGTCGTCCTTTTTTTTTTTTTGTTAGATATTCATGTTAATACCATAGCGATAAAGTTATATTGCGTGAGAGTACAAAAGGAAATCTGGAAAGGAGCACCACTGAATTTGCCTCATTTTTTCTTAAAAAAGAAAAATTTCCACACCTGAAACCCAAATCATATCGGAGCTGTCGTAATCCTTGTCAAACACAGAAACATTGATATTCAGTGCAATTTTCTCGCCTTCTAAGGTAATAAAATAAAATATTTCCATATAATTATGTGTTCAACCATTTAGCCCACTTACGACTCCTTCTAGATACTTGAAACAGTGAAAGAGTTTAGTAGCCACATTCATCACCGCTATGTCCAATGAAAGTGGTAACAGGACGTGAAAGCATATGGAAAACCAGATGAAAATGTCATCTTCGAAGGACGCAAACAGACAACAACTCTTAGGATTAAGAATGCATGCTGCACAGCAAGTGCTCGCCTGACAACAGATAGCGATTTTTTTTTTCTATCGAAAGGGAGCACTTAGACGTAGATGGAACAAGTATTCACCACATGAACCCCATATCATCCTGTGCTGAGGAAATACTCCGCGGTGTCGTCATCATTTTCACAGAAAAGCGTTGGAGGATGATGTGTCATCTATCCCTGGAAAAGTTTCGGGCAGCTTCTTGGCCATCATGTGGAAAAACCCCTGAGCACCTTCCATCACCCGATGTCTGACTAAGGCAACTTCATACTTATCGCTTGTGCCGATCAAAGATCTCTCAAGCTTTACACAAAAGCCGTAACTAGATTAGGAGAGATTTGGCCTGGTTCAAAGCTTGAAGTTGTGGCTAAGAAGGATATTCGTAGCAGACCCAGAACACATTCTGGAGATCAGTAGGCTCAGCAACCCGACCCGAAACTGGGGGAACTGGGAGAACTGGAAGTAACAAGGGGCCCTTACAGATACGCGATAATTGTGATCAATGAAGAATCTTTTAATACTCTGGCTCAGAATAAAGTTATGATTGGGTTCGGATTCGAATCGATAACCCTAAGGATTTACAAAAAAGTGTGAGCTGGATGCTGATAAGGAACCTCCTCCTCCTTTGATTGAGAACTGATATACAGCCACAGGGACTGGAACGTTGATCTTCATTCTTGAGTAGCATACGCTGCTACTCTCTTTAGATCGACTGCACAAAATAAACTATTTGACCACGCTAATATTCTTAACACACTAGGAATCCTTCCAGTGAACATTAACAACATTATCCACCAACATGTAAGCATCCCCTTTAGATCATTCTGGGAGGAAGATGCTTTCATGGACGACAAGTTAATCCATTTCTACACAGATGGATCCAAGACTGATTGTGGCGTTGGTGGCGGTATTTTCTCAGATAAGCTTAACCTAACCCTCTCCTTTCACCTTCCAAATTATTGTAGCTTGTTCCAAGCGGAAATTTTGGCGATTAAAGATTTCCTGTCCTGGCTGAAGAAAAAAGCATGATATCTGCAAAGGTATCCGCATCTTTTCCGATAGTCAAGTCACTATCAAATCCTTGAACTTACATAGTTTTACAAAATTGTAAAACCGCATTTGATTGCCGATCATCTCTCAGTGAGATGGCAGAGCTGTTCAATATTTACCTATGTTAAGTGCCGGAGCACAGAGATGTTCCAGGGAAATGTAGGGCCGATGAAGTCCCCAAAATTGGAACCACTCTACCTATACTACCGGAAAAAAGATATCATCTAAAATTCAAACTAATATTAAATCTGGAGGCTAATAGAAGAACAAGGTAGGTGGGTAAAAGTGGCTGTTGGAAAGATCAACCCACTTAGGCCTATTGACCCATTGTGATGCCGCGTGGATCTGTGATCCTCTTACTCATGGAACCAATTTGGGCTTATGATGAAGCGTAGGAAACTCTTACGGCTTGAATAGGATGGGATCAAGCAAAGGCAAGAGTCCATACGATCGTTGGTTAGAGTGTTTAGCAGTGATATTTTCGTTCATACTTATTCCAAAACAGAAACGACGTAAATGAGACAAAAAGTCGATGCGAGAATAGGATAGTATCACCTGTGAGTTTTATTATTGTACACGGTTTTGAATCGTATCTAGCATTGGCATTGTGGTCATTGTACTCCAATTTCGGGTGGATAAATGCCTTATATACTAGACATTTAGCAGTATATTTAACGACACCGAATATTTCAACTTTTGTTGCCATTGACACATACCGAGAATGGAAAGTTTTTCGGTTTGAACAAAGCAAGTGCTATTCATGGACAATGGCTGGGTTTAACGACAGCAGATAGCGTTGTGTTTTGCAAGCATTAAATTCCTTTTTGTTGACGATTCCCCAATTGGTTATGCTGTCAATATCGAAGTTTAATGAGATTAACATACGCTGCCGTCGTGAATTCAGGGACGAACATGAAAAGCAGAGAGTACTGTCGTCCGCAAAGGAATATATTGGATTAGAAGTAGAAGACAAGAGATCGTTAATGAAAATTAGAAAGAGTGTCGGAGACAGAACGAAGCCCTGGGGAACACCAGCATTTAGCTGTGAATATCAGATTTGAAACCATCCAAGACAACTTGAATTGAACGTTCCGAAAGGTAATTTCTAATCCATTGAAGAAGAGAGTCGTCGATCACAGAAACACGCATTTTTGACAAAAGACCCTAATGCCAAACTCTGTCAAATGGCTTGGAAATATCAGGTACGGCTATCTTGTACGCTTTGGCTCCACTTTTCGGTAAGACATGTCATGAGATCACCTGTGGGCCAGTTGCTACGAAAGCCCTACTGCCGATCATTGAGAAGTTTTCATGTTTCGTGATATTTCATGAGCTGACGGTTTATCAGCATTTCCATCACCTTGGAAAGATGGGACGTGAGTGCAATGGGTCTTCAGGAAGAGAAACAAGAAGATTCGCCAATTTTAGGTACGGGCTGGACAAATGCTGTTTTCCATTTGCTCGGAAAGATGATGAAAAAGCTTACGCAGTGGTTTTGCCAGCGTGAAAGAATACTTCTTCAAAGAAGGGGGAATATACGATCTGTACCAGCGGATTTGTGAATATATGTATGATCCTTAAAAGTACTATTGCTACTACACGAATGCGAAAGTGGATTCGTCCGATTGTAGATTCGACGCACTCAAGTGTAGGCGAAGGCAAAGTACAATCTGGAAGTGTTGTGGTGGCCGCAAGATATGCAGCTGGCAGATTGGCCTTACCTAAGGAACTAATAGCTGGAATGTCATTGTAAATGAGCGTTGGGATGGACGATAGGAAGAATTTCTTATATTTTTGACGAACGACCAAAAATGTTTACTACCTTTCGGACATTATGGTATTTTTTGCCTCAGTTTTTGGTCTTATTCCAATTTCACTTAAGAAAGGCGTTGTAGTCATTCCTGGCTGGTTTGAAATTTTTTCTGTTTTCCTCTGCCGGGTTGGTCTTGTAGAACCGAAAAAAGCATTTCTCTTACCCTGAAAGCCTCTTTACAGCTTGAGTCGTACCATGCCTTTTCTTTTTATCCCGATGAGGGTTAAAGAATTGCATTTTAAAGAGAATAGTGTCGGTGATCACATCATCATACTATAGTTGTAGGAATGCCTTTGAACAAACTCATCTAATTCCGCAATTTCGTTGGGAACGGTTATTTCGGTACTGAGACCGCAATGGTCACTGTCATACACGAAAGTGCGTAGACAGTTTATGGTATGTTGGTTAGTGCACGTCAGGTGTATTCGTGTGTCGAACAGCAGGAGATCCAAATAGGACCCATGTCTGGGAAACGACGGACTGTCCGTCGCCTTAAGTTCGAGTCGATACATTATACTGTGCTGACCCCACCAATTGAGTAGTTGATTCCCTCTAGTATTTGGTATATTATTTCCCCAATCTCTATGTTTGGCGTTGAAATCTCCGCCGATAATAAAATAATTGTCTCCTAATTCCAGCCTCAGCAATCGAAAAAGTGTCTCGAGCTCTGAGATGAATAAGGTGGATTGAGTAGCCTTAGGTGCATAGACAGATACCATGTACAACCGCTTTCCACTACGGAGAGGGATGTACATGGCGCATGCTTCCAGCACCCGAAACCCACGTACCACACGACTGTATATTCTTTTGAAACGCAGTCCCTTTCTTACAAATTGGAGTCCCTTTCTTGAATTGGGTCGGTTTCTTCGTAATATTTCATATCTTCTGTGCCTCATTTTGTGTCTTTTGGTAAGCTTAGTTCCGCTAACCAAAAGCACATCAGGGGCTTGGTTTTTTAGCAACTTAAACAGTGTGGCTCTTCGTTCGAACTTAATCAGTGAATTAAGATTCACTGCAAGGAACTTCAGCGAGTATATTTGATCTACCCGCGTAGCCTGTTCCTGCATTTGACGCTGAAGCTGAGCCATCTGCCCCTGAATAGAGAGCAAGATAGCCAGCATGTCAGTTGCAGGTTCCGGTGCTCTAGGCGCTGGGGCTTGAGAAGCAACCTTCGCTTGTTGTGCCGTATTTCCCCTACCTGCCGCCATTTGGGCATAAGTAACATGGGGTGTAACGGCTGGTGTTTCTGCCTGCACGAGTTGACGTTTAACTTCCACTTTCTGCTGCAGAGCCAGATTTACTCTTTTGATGTATTGGAATTTGGGACAACCCCGACAATTTGCGGTGTGTCCCGTGTTCCTACATAAGGCACAAAAGAGTTGGCCTTTTTCTGACGCTCCGTCCTGACCTAAAGCACATTCCTCTGACTTGTGGTTTTTTCCATACTTTACGCATCGAGGCGGTATTTCGCAGTTCGACGCGGCGTGCCCGAACCTTTGGCAGCGAACACATTGTAAAATGTTTTCGCTCCTCTTTAATTTCTCCCAGTGTACAACCTGGTAGTCCAGGACTTTGATGCTCCTTAAGCCATCCAGTTTGCTGTTGGAATTTAGCCGAACCAGGAAGAACGGTAATTTTCGCTTCTCCCTTTTGGCTCTAGCCGTGACAAATGGCTTGGCCCCCACGAATTTGAGCCTTCCCACCCCTTCTCTTTCAGCAGTGCAAGGAGCTACTCCAGATCAGTCGACGGTTCTGACCCCCTCAGCAGTATTGTCTGCAGCTTCTCCCCCTTCGGGGTGTAGGAGAAGAATTCCGTCGTCGAATCCTTCAATAAACTTTTGATTTTGTGGTAGCGCTCCACTGTGTTACAGTGGATTGCGTGCCTATCTACACTTAGTCTTTTAATAAAAAAATTACAGCCTATGGCCGACTTACATAGTTCGATAGTCTCCTTTAACTCCATTTTAAAGGTGTTAATTGGTGTCACTTTTTGTTTGGTGGCTTTCTACTTTTGCTGTTGTTGTTGTCTCTGCTGCTGTTGCTTTTGCTTATGTTGTTGTTTATGCTGTTGTTGTTGCGGCTTATTCTTCTGTACTTTTTGTGTTTATGTTTTTGCTGTGCTTGTACATCTGTCAATTCTTGTGCAGGTTTCTGTGTTTTGTGTGTTACCAGTGGTTCTTTCAGTTGTTGTTGTTGTTGTTGTTGTGGAAGCTCCACATTTATGTTTTGTTGTCCCTGAGGTCTCTGGGGTAGTTGCTGCTCCTCCATCTCTCTCCTTGCCACTTGCTTTGCTTTTATAGCTAGAACTTTTTGTTGTAGCTGCTTGATGCTACTGTACAGAGCCTCGATCTCCTCCTCTTCGTCATCTGACTCAGATGCAGCGAGGGACGCAAAGCTGTTGTCTGCTCCCATGTAGTGGTCTTCACCTCCCTCGGATATAAATGGACAATCGTTATTATCCGACTCTTGCCTCCTTTTATTTTCTGCTGCGCTTGATGCTATCATCGCAGCCCTCCCCCGCACTCTACCATGCAGCATTTCTAACGAAGCTGAATGCGAGCGCGTAGCGATACTTGGAGTCGGCTCCAACTTCCTTCTCCTCTTTGCGCCAGTGTCGGTTGTTGTTGTTGTTATTGATTTCGAGCGTACTGGCTTAACGGCTTGATCATCAGACGACATAATGGCATCTGCTGACCCCGCTATTGGGATAGCGGACCGCTTAGTTCCACTCATCGAACTTTCCTTTATCACTTTATTCTTGCCACTAATTGTCTTTTTGTGATATTAAAAAAAGAGAGAAAAAAAAAAAAACTTTATCAGTGGTTGGGAAGCGAACCCACATAACCCCGAGATTTGTTGACCGAGTCTTTACGACTTTGGCTACCGAACACTTGTAAAATTATTACTTAAAAGTATACCTATTTATTTTTCACGCTTGTAAAGCCGAACACGGAATACTTCTGATCTCTGCGGAGGTCAATGAACGACTGAGTGCATGAAACTCGTTAAAGGTCCAATTGCTATCCAGTTTGGGGCTTCTGTAAATAATGCAATAGTGGATAATTTGCTTACAGAGATGGAATTTTAACCACATGAAGTTGAATTCCGGATTGGAACAGGGACTACATTGTGGTGGAGTTTGGTAAGCTACATCACTACGCACGTAAATGGCGAGAGCGCGGTGAGAGAAGAATTCTGGCACTAGATCGTAGTAGCTTCAGATCAGAGTGATCTGAGAGGTGTTGGCAGGAATCTACCTCTGCTTCACTAAGTCCCAAACAGATGGTCTGTATTTATAGACGTAGACGTATGCAGAAAAGTGAATTCCCGAGTCATTATAAAAAGAAGACAAGCACAAACACCGACGATACTAAGCACAGCTGTGAACGATCATTTGCATTTTTATCACTTTCCACTTGGTTGCTTCGATCACTTCTTGAATATGCCGATATTATTTGGAATTCTTCATATTCTACGTATTCAGGTCGACTGGAAAAGGTTCAAAGGCGTTTCACAAAATATATTTTTTACAAAATACACTACGCCAAATTACAAACCAAGATGCCTACTACTTGGAATTAAATCCCTGAAATCCTGGTGACAGATGTATGATGTAAAGTTTTTGAGAGTCTTGCTGTGCTACCATATAAGATGCCTTACTCTGCTCTCGATCTTTCCCATATATGCTCTATCTAGACCCTTAAAAATAAGGCATTTTATTTTTTAGCAGAGGCATAGAACTAATTACGGTCAAAATGAAGCCACATCCTGAGCCATATTAGCTTTCAACGGTGTTTATAGCGGCATAGATGTATCTTTATCTAGAGATATCTTTAAATTTAAACTATTGTACGTATTTGAATTTTAATAAAAAAAAATGTTTCCGAATGTTAGATACGAGTACGAGTACATGTAGATACTTTAACTTTACAACGTCTGTTAGCTATGTAACAATGCTTGTAGATAAATAAATAAATAAAACTCATTTCCACGTAGATTAATTAGTCCAAGTTGTAGATACGGACGGGGGTCAAATCTAGATGTAATTGCCAGACAGAAACTTTGTCTAGTCCCTCAATGAGAGAAGAGCCGTCCTTGTTTTCTGAATTCTGGCTCTGTGAGAATTAATTTTCACTTCTCAGTGGAATGCGGCATTCTAGGTATGAAGGTGCGTTAACACATGCTCCTTTTGCGTGGTCGGGTCGTTGACTCTATTCAGAATTCCTAACCTAAAGGAACATATGCTGTCTAAACAAGTTAAAATGGACCAATCAAGATCCACTTGAGGCAATATATAACATAAACTATGTTTCAATTATTTCATTCTTCGACGACTATCCGGGGCATCTTTAGTAGGTCCAACCTATGTCATTTACAACAAAAAAAAATTTATTAAAAAAAAACTTATACGCTACTGCTAAAATTTAGATTTATTATATAATATATTACAATAGTTAAAAATGAAATATTGACGCCGTTTTATAGCAATCTTTTTAAGCACGCCATACACGATTCAACTCAGTTGTCAACTCAGTCGGTTGTTCCCCAAATCAAATCGTGTGTGGCCTTGTCATTTTATCGATTTGATGGTTGACGATTTGGTTTTTCGAAGTTGACTGGCAAGTCTTTCAACTTGATTGAACCGCATGTGGGCAAGTCGGTTGACAAGCTGTCAAATTTAAGAATTTGAAGTATACCTACATTCATTGTGAAATCGTCTGCATAAGCGGTGGTCGCGTTTTTTTTTTGTGGGCTAAAATCAATAATTATTTTTAAATTAAAATGCCACAAAGTGGAAATAGGCATTTGTGGATAGAGTTGTTAGGTCTCCTTAAAGAAAATTCAGCACTTTGGAAAATTAAGAGCCCAGAGTACAAAAATAAAATGAGGGAAAACCAGGCGTGGGAATTACTGCTGCAGAAATTTAAAGAGATCGAACCTGATGCAAATATAAGCACATTAAAAAATCGAATAACGAACATAAAAACTTGCTACCACCGGAATTTAAAAAAAATATCGGACTCCATGAAATCAGGTGCTGGAGAGGAAGAAGTTTATGTACCGACCTTATGTCCCCTACCATAAGGTCGGTACATAAACTTCTTCCGGCAACAACCGGGGTTGGTTGTAACAATTTTTAGAACATTTGCTGCGAGCCTTTATCAGAGGCAGATTATTCAAACGAAACCTGGTCACTGAAAAGATTAATCCTTTGGCTATAAACTGCTTTTAGAATATTAGCAGAACTCCACTTTGAATTCCTAAAAATATGGTATTTTATAAAATTTCATAGCTGTTACATTTAACCCCGTCTCTGGGGTTGGTTGTAACACTATCAGCTGTAAAAAGTAACAACAATCCGGTTTTTTTATTTTTTATTTTATTTATACATATGTACCTTTTATTTAATAAAAAAAAAAAAAAAAACAATTCATGTGCGAGATACAGTAATAATTAAAAAAAAAATAGTGTTGGCAATTGGAAAACGAAAACAAGTTCAAAATAAACATAAAAGCTAATTTCTACAATTTTAAGAAATACAAAAATAACAAACAGAACAAACATAAAAAGAGACTTCATACTTTAGAAAATTTCGGAAAGAATAGTCGGTTAATCTGAATCACAATTGATGCAAACATAAAAAGAAATGTTGCTCTTAGTGCACCTAGTGTGAGCCCATTTCTTACAGGTTATGCACTGAATCCAGTGTTCACCGGGCAAACTTACTCCGAAAGGTTCGCAGCAAATTAAGCAATGTTCTGCATCTTCTTCATCTGAAGAATCAATCAATATTTTTTTTGTCACTTTTTTTTTTTGCTTTAACCTTGACAACATTTTTGTTTTTGAAGCTTTTTGGCCTGTTCTTCTGCAAGTGCTTGCTTTTCTGGGCTGTCCGTTAAAATAGCGGTTTTACTAGATTTGCGTTTACATTTTGCCGTTCTTGGCGCTGCTTTTGGGTAGGGTCGAACAGCTTCTGGAGAAAAGGCTAAACTGGTTTGACAGAGTTTTGATGGACCTGGTTCTGATGGTAAGGTGGATCTCAATTCAGAAACATCTGGGGAATGGGAGCTGCCACAAGTGGTTATTGTCTTTCCAGGTCCTATTTTTTTCAGTGATAAAACTGCTTGTACCAGGTTTAGATAAAGATAGTGGTGTGTGAAGTGAAGGTATTAGTCCTGGCTGTACATCTTCATTCAAAGTTAATGAATTAGGGTCAGCTAGTGGTCTATCGGTGACTAAAGATGATAAAAAATCAAAGTCTTGGAAGATGTCTCTGTTAAAAGGAACAATGCCAGTT
This sequence comes from Volucella zonaria, assembly GCA_963966105.1. Classification (NCBI taxonomy): domain Eukaryota; kingdom Metazoa; phylum Arthropoda; class Insecta; order Diptera; family Syrphidae; genus Volucella; species Volucella zonaria. Next base: position 94,944,914 of record OZ014533.1, on the reverse strand, counting down.
TTTTTGAATCCATTAGTGATGTTAGCTGGGTTCTGCGCCAGACGAAGACCGGCTCTAACTACAGATGGAATATCATATATAGTCATCGTTTTTCCTGGATTATTACGTAACCAGGCATCTTGTTGATTGGCGCAATAAGTTTTGAAAGGACCATACACTCCGACGTCTAAGGGTTGCAGTCTGTGTGAGCAATGTGGTGGAAAAGATAGCATTAAAACACCATTTTTCTTAGCTTTATCAATAACACCAATATCTAAATGGGAGCTATGGTTGTCAAGCAACAAAAGCACCGGCTCCGAAGTAGATGGTTTTACATGCATCATAAAGTGGTCCATATATCTTGTAAACTCCGTGCTTGTCATCAAACCGGTAGCATTACCGGCTCCTATGCATTCTGGGGGTCTACTACGAATAAAGAAATCTTTCCCTTGCCCTTTCTGATCTCTTTCGTCTACCCCTTTCACAAGGAGAATTTCCTCAGGTTTGGAAAACCTCCTTTATAACCCCAATCCACAAAAAGGGATCAAAGAACGAAATAACAAACTATCGTCCAATCGCTAAACTCTCCCATATACCCAAACTCCTCGAAAGTATTTTGTATGAAGCTCTAAGCTTCCAATGCAAATCACTTATTTCCCCTAGACAACACGGCTTCCTAAAGGGTAGGTCAACCACCACAAATCTCGTTGAATTCATATCCTTTGCCATCTCTGCCCTAGAGAACGGCAACGAAGTCGATGTAGTTGCAACCGATTTTAGCAAAGCCTTCGATAAAATCTCTCATTGATTAATACTCTTCAAATTGTCTGCCCTCGGCTTTGAACCCATACTGTTAAAATGGATATCCTCTTACCTCGAAAACCGTTTTTACAGTGTTCGTTTTAGGTCAGCTCACTCCGTTCCATTTTTGGCCACCTCTGGAGTTCCTCAAGGTAGCCATCTCGGTCCCCTTCTCTTTATATTAACCATAAATGATCTCGATAGGATCATCAAATACTCGTCCGTCTCCCTTTACGCCGACGATACCAAATTTTTCAAAACCATTTCCTCTCCCCATGACTCCTTCCTTCTTCAACAAGACCTTGATAGTTTTTCGATCTGGTGCCTCAAAAATTGTTTGGAACTTAATATCACCAAATGCCAATCCATCACCTTTTCACATAAGCGGCTCAAATCTCCTCCCCGACTCTACCTTCTCCACAACCAACCTATCTCCTCCGTTGAATCTCTTCGCGACCTCGGCATTTTGTGTGATAGGGAGCTCAACTTCCGTTTGCATATGGATGGGATAATCCTTAAAGCCAACTCTACACTAGGTTTTGTAAAACGATGGTCCAAAGAATTCACCAACCCATACGTGACCAGGTCCCTCTATATCACCTTTGTTCGTCCCCTCCTAGAGTACGCCAGTCAAGTATGGTCCCCATATCATCGCGTTCATATCTCGAGAATCGAAAGCATTCAGCGCCGTTTTCTTCGATTTGCTCTTCGAGGCTTGCCCTGGGATGATTCTTTTACTCTGCCCCCCTATCAAAACCGTCTCAACCTTATTAACCTAAACACCCTTGAGGAACGCAGAGATGCAGCCGACTTTCTCTTCATTCATCGACTTCTTTCAGGTCAGGTTGAATGCACGTCCCTTCACAATTCTATTTTCCTCAATACTAACCCTTGTAATTTACGTACCCCTCGTCTCTTCTATCTCCCAACCCACCACACCACCTATGGCGCGAACGAACCAATCTCCCGCATGCTACGAAAAATTAATTCAAACCCTAGCGTCTTTGACTTCCACCGCACCACTTCCTACCTCAAATCGGTTCTCCTTCACCAGAATAACCAACCTTAGTTTTAAGTTTTAGTTTAAGTTTAATTTTAAGTTATTGCTTGTATTAAGCCGAATAAATGGGGGCTTTCGTCCCCACCAAAATTAAAAATTAAGGCGAGGAAAGATAAACATGCAGGGAATCGAGTTTCCAGAACCGCTCACAGCTGTACAGACTGTAACTAATGTGCCTCTTTCACCAGACGTTACGGATCCAACCTGTTTAGAACCTTTCTTGGCTAGAACTTTTCTTGGCTTTTGTATTGTAGTAACACCCGTTTCATCGCAGTTCCAGATGCGGGATGGGCACAAACTATGCTTTTGCATTAGCGAAGACAATTTGTCGAAGAAAAGATTTACGTGCGTCTGGTTAAAGGAAGTAGCTCTGCTCAAACTTGTTGCTTCTAGCGATCTTATGGCTATATTATTATTCCTTTTCAAAAAGGCACCCAGCCAATCAACGCCAGCATTTTTATTTTCACGCCAAGATTTTGGCGTAGCAATATTATACTTCAGCGCACAATCAAACGCTAATTTTCTGACATCTTTTGGCGTGAGCCCATAGTAAATGTTACTGCACTGAATTAAATAATTCACTAAATCACTCTCTTGGTTTTTGCTAAATACCTGTCTGTTGGCCTTGTATCCAACGTCAATTTCTAAACCACTTTCTGTGCCAGCTTTTCTTTTCTTCAAATATCTGTACAGGGTCACATGACATAGTCCCAAATCCTTTGCCACACCACGAATTGTTTTGGTCCTGCCTTCTTCTAAAACAGCCGCAGCTCTTACAAACAAGTCTTTCGACGCTGTTCCACGCTCAGTTTTACGTTTATACGTTCTCATTCTGAAATGAAACGCAATTGGTAGGTGAATTGACGTTATTTGACTATGTTAGTTTTAGCCCCTACATAGAAATCGAACGTTCAAAGTATTGGGTCTACAAGTAAGTTTCCAGCGTTTTTTTTCCAAAATTTGAAGTTTTATTATGAAAACATAGTTACAATGCTTTATTCAAAGTATCGTCCATCGGAAGCTACAACTTTCCCCCATCTTTCTGGGAATTTATGAATTCCGGACCAAAAAAATTTCTCGTCTTTCGAGCCCAAGAACGTATCGAGCCAATTTTTGATTTCCTCTACTGAGCTGAAGCGTATTCCCGTTTACAGCGTTCTGCATCGAACGAAACAAGTGGTAGTCAGATGGTGCCAAGTCTGGACTGTAAGGCGGAAGAGGCAGAATTTCCCATCCACTATTTTCCAAATAGTTTTTCACCGAAACCGCAACATGTGGCCGAGCGTTGTCGTCATGAAAAATGACGGACTCATGCATGGTCTCATATTCTGGCCGTTTTTCTTTTAATGCCCGCTTCAAACGAATTAGTTGGGCTCGATATAATGGTCCTTTGATAGTTTCACCACTCGGAAGCAGTTCGCAGTATACGACACCCTTTTGATCCCACCATTTGCAGAGCATAACCTTATTCACGTGAATATTTCGTTTCGGCGTCGATTGGGCGGGCTCGCCGGGCTTTGTATACGATTTTCTGCGTTTAGGATTATCATAATAAATCCATTTCTCATCACCAGTGACAATACGATGCAAAAATGATTTATTTTTATACCGCTGCAGTAACATTTCGGACATGCAAAATCGCCGTTCGACGTCTCTTGGCTTCAATTCGTACGGCACCCAGTTTCTAACCTTTTGAATGAATCCCAGTGCTTTTAGGCGCAGGGAAACGGCTTGTTGCGTGACGCCCAATGATGCAGCAAGTTCTTCTTGAATCTGACACGGATCCTCATCCAGTAAAGCGTCCAATTTCTCGTCTTCAAAACTTTTCGGCTTTCCGGGGCGATCTTTGTCTTCAATTCCAAAATCACCACTTTTGAACCGTTTGAACCGCTCGCGGCACGTCGATTCACCAATACATTCCGCCCCATAAGTTTCCGAACGCAAACGATAGGCCTCAGCCGCACTTTTCTTCATATTAAAGAATAAAAGCAGCGCTTCCCGCAAATGACGTTTATTTGGCTGGAACCTTGCCATGATTTTGCTCAATAAAATGTACGACACCAATAGAACTGCTCAAATATAACGCTGCAAAGTTTTTGACAGATACAAAACCTACAAATAAAACACATGGGGTCTGACATTTCTGCCCGGGATCCACTGGTGGCGCCATCTCTGACAAACGCTGGAAACTTACTTGTAGACCCAATACAATCATAAAAATCACTGAACTTCTACAGTATCGACAAGTATATTCATGCACAGGTAAAACATGAATGTATAGACAAACCAACAACAGAATATCGTGCCTAGAACGTGCACAAAAGAAAACCAAAAAGAACAAAAAAAAAAGTTACTTACCCGGTCTTACAGCTACAGCTACACTTACAAGGTCTTCCAACGACTGCCAAACGAAAACTAACTTGCATGTAGCGGTAGCTATGGTCAACGCAAACATTTTTCTCTTTCAGACATTTTTATAGCTCTATCATGACACCATTTTTCGTGGCTGTTACAACCTGCCCCTGTTACAACCAGCCCCATCCTCCCCTATTTCCATGAATTAGATTTTCTAAAAGACCAGGAGGTTGCAGCAGATAGTATTTCCTCTCTTGATTTTGATGTTCCGGTAAGTACCTATGTATTTGTTTTTAATATACCTTCAAATCTTATACCTATGTTCTCATTTCAGAAAACTCCATCAAAGCGGGCAAAGAATGATCCAAAGCAGGAGTTTTTGCAACAAGCCTGCGTGCATCTAAAAAATATGAGCCGAAAAGAAGAAGCGCAGAGGAGATTTTAATTCTTGGGCAGCTCAAACAACTTTCGCTCAACGCAGTAAGAGCATCATCATCAAGCGTTTCATCACCTCGCAGCATTCCTGGTCAGCCCATTCATTTTATTCCATCACCGTCAGGGGCTTCAAGGACATCAAGTCCAATTAGTTCATCTCCCTTGCAGTACATTCAATTCCCTGCATACGTAAGAGTTCCAGAACCGCAGCAATCATTACCCAATACACAATCCTTCATTAGCGATGAGAATAAGGAAGCGTCTTATTCTAGTGTTACAGAATTATTCAAGGACAAGCAGTTCAAATAAAAAAGTCCTTTTATTCCTTATTTTTTGTTTACTTTTATTTATTTAATTTATTTATTTTTTCTTTCTATTCATTACATTGTAACATACATGTATTAGAACAATAAAACTAGTTTGAACTTAATTTAATGTTGTGTTTATATATGCGGATAATTTGTTGCGGATATTTTTTGATCTATTTGTAGAGTTCCTCGATGAGCTGGGTTCAAGTCCAACCGGTATGTGGTTTTCAGTTGACGGTATAGCTTCATATATGGGACCATTCTTCTTCTTTAAATAATTATGTAAGAAACAGCAAGCTAAGACAATTTTGGTTGCTTTTTCAGGACAGCAATACTTCAAAGCGGGGTGTGAGAATGCCAAAAGCATTTTCTACGCGAACTCTTACAGAACTCAAGCATTTGTTATACTTTAACTCCTGTGCAGATATTTGGGTGCCTGAATCTGGCTTCATTATGTATTCCTTCATTGGGAAAGCGTCGTCCGCCACGAAAACAGACGGCAGCTTTTCACCGCCTGCAACGAGTTCTTCTGCATTTGGAATATTTAGGGAATTAGCTATTCTCTAACATTGTAGCAAATGTGGTGTGTCCGAAAACTCCGCCATCGGAAATTCGTCCAATTTTTCCAACATCAACCACTAGAAACTCACTATTTGCATTATAACAACAGCCATCAGGACTATGCTGAATGTCTTTTTGTAGTAGAAGTAATATGATCCGGAATGCGGCAGTCTCTTTATTTCAATGTGTTTGCCATGAATAGCGCCAAGACAATGTGGGAACCAGCTTACATTGAAAAATTTGTCGGACTCAAATTTCCACTCTTCAGTAGTTTTTTGGTATCTAAACAAGAGCACAAAGAATCACAGAATTATTTGTTAATTTAAACAAGCAATACTCAAAAAATATTACCCTGATGTATTCATTCAATACCGATATTATGGCTTTACAGGTCTCCATCACTATTATTCCAATAGCCTGAGGAGAAACAGCATAAAAAAATTGTAGGTCCTCAAAATCATTATCCTTGGCAACGTATCTAAGAGTAATCGAGAGTCGCGTTTCCGGAGATATTGCATCTCTCATAAAAGTATCCTCTTTTTTAACAAGTGGAGTAACTTTTTCCAAAAGTTCCTGAAAGGCATTCATTCTCATAAAATTCGAGAAATCATTCCTTCATCCAAATTCTACGTTTTTTAACTTCCATTGCATCAGTTTCACTATTGATACTCGTACGTTCTGCAATTATCTTTAATGCTAATACTTTTCATTTCGGTTTGGTAAGAGATGGCGTAACTTGTATTATTCCATTGGAACATGCGTTGGAAAGCTACTGTCATTGTACGTCATTTCAGTATATGTCATTCATTTGAAGCGTAAACAACAATAATTTTTTTTCACTCAAATATGTCGAACTCTGTGCCTGAAAAAGGGTTTTTGCGGGGAGTTCTTCTTTATGAAGAAAACTGCTGCCGAAAGTCATCGTATTTTGGTGGAAGTTTGTAGTGAACTAGTGGTTTGCACGATTTAAAAGTGGTGATTTTGGCTTGGAAGACGATGAACGTCCTGGGCAGCCAAAAAAGTTTGAAGATGAAGAACTGGAAGCATTACTCTATGAAGATTGTTGCCAAACAGAAGAAGACCTCGCAGAATCTTTGGGTGTCACGTTTAAAAGCAGTTGGATATATTCCAAAGCAAGGAAATTGGGTTCCACATGAACTCAAGCCGAGAGACGTCGAAAGGCGGTTTTGCATGTCCGAAATGCTGCTGGAACACCACAAAAGGAAGTCATTTTTGCATCGGATTGTTACTGGTGATGAAAAATGGATCCATTACGACAACCCCAAGCGCAAAAAATCATATGTGAAACCTGGCCAACCAGCCAAATCAACGGCAAAGCCGAATATCCATGGCGCGAAGGTAATGCTCTGTGTTTGGTGGGATCAGATGGGTGTGCTGTATTGTGAGCTGCTAAAGCCGGGTGAAACTATCAATGGACAACGCTACCGAACACAATTAATCCGTTTGAAGAGAGCAGTGGCCGAAAAACGCCCGGAATATGCGACCAGACACGAGGCAATAATTTTCCATCATGACAACGCTCGGCCCCACGTTGCTATTCCGGTTAAGAACTATTTGGAAAACAGTGGATGAGAAGTCTTGCCCCACCCGCCTTATAGCCCAGACCTTGCCCCTTCTGACTACCATTTGTTCCGGTCGATGCAGAACGCCCTCACTGAAATACGGTTCACATCAGAGCAGAATATCAAAAATTGGCTTGATTCATTCTTGGCTGCCAAGCCGGCGCAGTTCTTTTGGGATGGGATCCACAAATTGCCAGAAAGATGGGAAAAAGTCATAGCTTTAGATGGGCAATACTTTGAATAATACTATTGTACATATTTTTTTTAAATAAACGTTCAAATTTGGAAAAAAAAACCGCACGAATTTATTTATATACCCAATAATAATATTTTTGACAGTAGAAGCAGTCTTTCAACTCAGTTGGTGTAGTGTGTGGCCAAGTATCAATTCAGACCCCTGCGGGTAGGGGTTAGAATATACCCGCGGTAGGAGTAAGAGGCGACTAAAATCCATCTGGGCCGGATTCCCAGATTCGTGACAGGGCGCCGCCACTCAAATAAGTATCCCATCCTCAAGGCAAGGTGTTATGCCTGAATGGTGCTCGGGATGTAAAATCAATAGAGCACCGCGAACGGAGCCCTCCAGATACCTGGCGTCCTCTGGTTGTAATGTAGCCTTACCGCATTACAGGGGTCTCTGATGCGCTGGACCTCCCTTCCCCCATACTCGTGGGATCTAAATATGAACCTAGACAAAAACAAAACAAATAATACAAACAACGCAAATAACAACAACGATCAAAGGTATCACGATCTCCACCACCAAGATCGAATTTCTCCGGGAAAAGAAGTCCGCCCGAAGCGCCTACGCGCGAAAAAACCGACTCAGTGACAAATAAAAACTTGGAGGACGATAACAACACACTCCGTACGAAGCTTAAGCAAATGGAACTACTCTTTCAAGAGCTTAAAAAAGAAGTAGACATACTCCGAGAGGAAAACAAGACTCTGAAAACAAAGAATATAAACGAAGCCCAAGAAAGCAGTCCACTCCGCTCAACTAGTCGAGTATACCATACGGACGAAGAAGAGCTTACGCGCGAAACAAATTGGACCGTAAAGAAAAGACCGTCTAAGAAACGTAAAGCTGGTTCTTCACCTGAAGTCGTCCCAGATAAGAGCCAGGAGTCACAAAAAAAGCAACTCCCAACAAAATTACGTCTTCCACCTCCAATCAACGTTGTTGGGGTTTCAGACTATAGCAAGTTGCATTGCTTTCTCAAAGATACGCTTAAATATAAGTATAAGGTAACATCACTGCACAACAATGTGTGGAAAGTTAACGTCGATAACTCCGATGACTACCGAGCATTGTCCGAAAAATTAAACACCGAGAAGGTCCAATGGTACACTTTCGAAAACAAGTCAGAAATACCATTACGTTTAGTAGCGAGAGGACTTCACCCTTCGTGTACTAAAACACGATATTGTAAGCGACCTCCATGCAAAGGGCTTTAAAGTTCTAGACGTCGTAAATATTATTAAAAAGGAAAATAGAAAAACAGAGGCAGACGAGAAAATCTTGGTTAAGCGGGGACTTCCACTGTTTATGCTTAGTTTCGATAAGTCCGAAAATAAAGAAGACATCTATAGTATCAAAACTATTCTAAATATCGTAGTCAAAATCGAATCTGTGCGAAAGAACACAAGATCGATCCCGCAATGTAAGCGTTGCCAAGGCTTCAATCATACGCAGACTTACTGCCAAAAAGAACCGCGTTGCGTAAAATGTGCCGGTAAACATCTCTCAGAAGAGTACAACTTAAATAAAGAACTTCCACCGTCTTGCATAAATTGCCAAGGAAAGCACCCAGCAAACTATCGCGGATGTGAAGTGGCGAAAGAACTCCAAAAAAGGCGCGATACGCTTAAAAACACCTTACGTCCAAACCCAAACGCAACTACAAATAAACCTAATATTGTTAAAGAACAGGCAGTGAAAGAAAGAAAATCCGTCGTGGTAAAGTCGAAGGATATACAAAAAAAGAACGCAAAGGAAAAGCCGCCACCGATTGACGCGCTAACGTGTGCACAAGCTGCGTCGCAAGGAAATTAAAAAAGCGGAGGAGCAAAGCAGAACAAATGAACTTTTAGTTGAAAAATTGAGCAATCTCGAGAAAGATATACGTAAAACTCGATTTCAAGCATGAATATGAAACAAGTGCTTAAAATATTGACGTGGAACGCAAACGGCCTTATTAAAAAACTCCACGAACTGGAAGTGTTCTTACAAAAAGCCAATATTGACATTTGCTTGATTTCTGAAACTCACTTGAGGAAAGGACCTCGTGTGGAACTAAAGGGATACTGTGCTTATCATGCATACCACCCATCAAACAATGCCAGAGGCGGATCCTCATTGCTCATTAAAGATTGTATTGAGCACTCTATAAATATGAAGTTCGGTTCGCGTAAAATATAACCACCTGCACTACAACATTGCATCCATTTATTGTCCTCCGCGATGCAAGCTAGAAAAGACTTTAAAGGTATCTTTGACTCACTTGGACCGAATTTTATAATTGGTGGTGACTTTAATTCGAAACATACATTCTGGGGCTTAAGATGTAATACAACGAAAGGCAGACAACTCTATGAAGCCGGTATGCAATGTAAAGTTGACTTTTTCTCGACAGGAAAACCAACATATTGGCCTTCGGATATAACAAAGACCCCCGATCTTGTAGACGTCTTTGTCACAAAGGGAGCAGGCAAAATTTCTACAAACATCGAGGAAAGTTAGGAGAGCCTCATATCACTCACCAGTCATTTTAACACTAAGCATACTCTTAATTAAGAAAGAAGAGGCGCCTAGATTAACTAATAACAAGACTAACTGGGACGGTTTTAGAAACTACTGCAACGTACATGTTGTTCTAAACGTGTCGCTAAAAACACAAAACGAAATAGAAGACGAAGTCGACAAATTCGTAAAAGTCCTGCAGAATACTGCCTGGAACGACACTCCAACTCCAACAAGAAAAGAGAAAGCAAGTAGTGAAATAAAATATCCGCCGGAGAAAAGAGGAGAGCGCGAAAAAGGTGGCAACAATCGCGTGCTCCCCAGCATAAAACATACTTAAACCACTTATGCAACAAATTGAAAGAAGCAATACGAGATTACAAAAATCGGAATATCTCTACAAATCTCGAAGGTCTGACTGCCGAAAGAAGTTCAAATTACTCCCTCTGGAAAGCCATGAAGGGAATCAAAAAGCCTCAAATGCAATTTCCTCCCATAAGAAAAAATAATGGCGAATGGGCAAAAGGAGATAAAGAGAAGGCGGATCTATTTGCCGAGCACCTAGAAGAAACGTTTAACCCTTTTGATGGACAGGCGTTAACAGGAGGTTCTAATTATATAATTACGGCACCGGACAATTTTAGAATAAAAACAGTGTCGCTACGAGAACTTAACCAAGCAATTAAAAAATTGAAAAATAACAAAGCCCCTGGTTATGATTTAATAACTGCTCAAATTCTCAAGGAGCTGCCAAAGAAAGCCCTGATCAAACTGCTCCATCTTATAAATGCCGCGCTAAGACCAGGCAAATCTCTAAATGAAAAAAAGTCCTACAGACCCATATCGCTTCTGCCAATAATATCAAAAATATTTGAAAAACTCCTGTTGAAGCGCTTGCAACCGATCATTGAAGAGAGACGTCTAATTCCTGAACATCAAATCGGTTTTAGAACTAAGCACTCCACAATTGACCAGGTTTTTAGAATTACGAATGAAATTGAGAAAGCTTTAGAGGGGAAAAAGATATGTTCTAGCGTGTTTCTTGACGTGTCTCAAGCCTTCGATAAGGTATGGCACGAAGGCTTAAATTTTAAGCTAAGCCAGGTTCTTCCGAGAGAGCTGCATACGATTCTGAAATCGTACCTGGAAAACAGAATTTTTCGTGTTAAACATGGCACCGAATATTCGGAATTTAAAGAGCTAGCTGCTGGAGTTCCGCAAGGAAGTGTACTTGGACCGGTATTGTTTTTACTCTATACTCGAGACATACCGGAAGAATCAGGTACCATAGTATCCACGTTCGCGGACGACACGGCGATACTAGCTACAGATACTTCAGTCGAGTTAGGTACTGGAAAGCTACAAACGGCTTTGGGTAAAATCTACGAATGGACAAAGATATGGCGAGCTGTTTTCAATGAGACCAAATCTACTCATGTTAATTTTACTTACCGGAAAATAAACAACCTTCCCATTTTCATTAACTCGGTACAAATACCATATGCAAATGAAGCAAAGTATCTACGTAGGAATGACACTAGATGTAAAACTGAAATGGAAGCCGCATGTTAAGAAGAAACGTGATGAACTTGAAAATAAATCCAGACAAATGTACTGGCTACTAGGAAAACATTCATACATAACAAACTGCTCATCTATAAGCAAGTGCTTTGGGACTGTACTAAACCAAGCAACCGAAATATTCTCCAAAGCTATCAAAACAAAGCTCTAAGACAAATCGTGAACGCCCCATGGTATTTCAGAAACAGTGATATCCACTGTTTCTTAGGAATAGCTACCGTCGAGGACGAAATAATGAACTTTGCTCGCAAACTCCGTATTCGTCTTCAGGGTCATTGTAATAATAAAATACTCCAAATTCTGGACGAGACAAATTTAGTGCGTCGATTACAAAGAATAAGACCATTCGATCTGGTGCGATAAGGACTATCCGCATATAATAGCGGTAGTAGCAGGTGCTTTTGCTGGAAAGCTACCTACCGCACGCGAACGTTACTTGAAACGGAAACTACTTGATAAGGTAACTTAGTTGTAGTTGATAAGAAGGGAGGCGAATCTCACACTACTATGAGCAACGGGTTCATAGTGTCTATGAAGATTTTCACACCTATCCACCGAAAAAGAAAAAACAAAATTCAGTTGACAATTCAATTTACAACCGAATTGAATTGTGTATGGGCTACTTTAGAGGTACCGCGTCGAGTAAATCACGATTATCTGCGCAACGCACTTCAAAATTAGCGATCTGAGAATCACGGTTTCACCGTATTCAATGAAGAAAACGCGGCAAACGTCATCGTCGCCGATGAACGAGCTTCCTCTCATTTGTTCGTGCGAAAAGATGAACTCCTGTGCATCTTTGAATCTCTGAAAAACAAAAAGTCGTCGGGAGTGGACGGTATTACAAACGTCGTATTAAGACACCTGCCCTTGGAAGCAGTGGATATATTTACTACGCTATTTAACAATGCGCTGAATAATTCACATTATCCGGCGCACTGGAAAATAGCAGTGGTACATCCAATCCCGAAAAGGGACAAAGTTAGAACTAACCCTGCTAATCTTCGGTCAATTAGTTTGCTTCCGAATATTAGCAAGGTATTTGAGAAGGTGGTTAATAGAGCGCTGTTAAGGTGGGTTTTTTTTTTTTTTTTTTATAATCGGCGCGCGCTCAAGGGGTTTTGTACCCTTAAAATGTTCGTACACAGCGCGGGCGAAGGAAATTTAGGGAGGAAGAAAAGACAGGTACCGATGTACATTGTTTTTAAATGTTTGCAAGTTATAACGACCAGGAAACACAGAGGTCGGCAGGGCATTCCATAAGCGAGTTGTACGGCTTAGGAAAGAATCACGATATTTAAGAGTACGTCCGAAAATGGGCTTGAGGGTATACTGATGAGCATTCCTAGCGAGACGGGTGTTACGGTTGAAAGTTTGAATGGGCGGAATGCTACTGGCAATTTCAATGGAGCACTGGTGGTGGAAATAGCGATAAAACAAAGTGAGACAGGAGACTTTACGTCGGTGTTCGAGGGTGTCAATTGATTGACTGATATTAGTATCACCAATTAGTTTTATCGCACGGTTTTGAATCCTATCTAGCAGGTGCAGAGATGTTTTAGGAGCACCTGACCAGATGTGGGCATTGTACTCCAATTTTGGGCGGATAAATGTCTTATATATAGTGGCCAGATCAGAGGGGGTAAAATATTTCTTACATCGCTTGAGAAAACCTAGACATTTCGCAGCATTTTTGGCGACATCGAATATGTGGTCATTCCAACGTAAGTTGTTACTGATACACATACCGAGAATGGAAAGTTTATCGGTTTCGACGATGCGAGTGCCATTCATGGATAATGGCTGGGTATTTGAATTTCGCTTTAATGACAGCAGACAGCATTGAGTTTTGGAAGCATTAAATTCTACTCGGTTGATAGTTCCCCAGTTGGTTATGCTGTTAATATCGGAATTTAATGAGCTTAACATACGCTGCCGTTCCCGTTCTACAGCCGAAGAGCAGGGGCGTGAGTCCGGGAACGAATATGAGAAGCAGAGAGTGCTGTCATCAGCAAAGGAATAAATTGGATTAGAAGTAGCAGACAAGAGATCGTTAATGAAGATTAAAAAGAGTGTCGGAGACAGAACGGAGCCCTGGGGCACACCAGCATTTATTTTGTGAATATCAGACTTGAAACCGTCCAAGACGACTTGAATTGAACGTTCCGAAAGGTAATTTCTAATCCATTGAAGAAGAGAGTCATCGATCCCAAGAGCACGCATTTTCGACAAAAGAGCCTGATGCCAAACTCTGTCAATTGCCTTAGAAATATCAAGTGCAACTAACTTGCTTTCGCCAGATTGATGTACGCTTTGGTTCCACTTTTCGGTGAGACATGCCATCAAATCACCAGTGGACCTGTTGCTACGAAAACCATATTGCCGGTCATTGAGAAGTTTTCGTGTTTCGAGATATTTCATGAGCTGACGATTTATCAGCGTTTCCATGACCTTGGAAAGAAGGGACGTAAGTGCAATGGGTCTGTAGGAGGATAGAGAAGAAGATTCGCCTTTTTTAGGGACTGGCTGGACAAATGCTGTTTTCCATCTGCTCGGAAAGAGTCCTAAAGAGTAGGACTGATGAAAAAGCTTGCGCAGTGGTTTTGCCAGCGTAGAAGAACACCTCTTCAGAAGAAGGGGAGATATACCATCTGGACCAGCGGATTTATGCATGTTGAGATCTTTGAGTACTCTTGCTACTACACGAGTGCGAAAGTGGATTCGTCCCATTGTGGATTCGACGCACTCGAGTGTAGGCGGGGACAAAGCACAGTCTGGGAGTGTTGAGCTAGCCGCAAAGTGTGCAGCAAGCAGATTGGCCTTGTCCAAAGAGCTGGCAGCTGGAATGTCATTGTAAATGAGCGTTGGGATAATTTACGCGCGCCTAAGGGGTTATATGATACCCTTTTACTGTTGCCCGGGCGCGGGCGGAAAGATAGAAGGAGGAGATAGGAAAGCATTGTTGTGATGTAGTGGTTTGAAACTCAGGTGTGTTTGATTTCGACATTGGCTCTCCAGGGGTGGGAGTCCGAATAGGACGGTGTTGGAAAAGACAACAGCAGTACGTTACGTCATAGAAGACAGCGACACCACATAACATCAGAGAAAACAATCCACAACACCCATCTAAATAACAAGTAGAATGAATTTTGTATAACAGTCCAATTTATAACCTAAAAGAACAAACAGTGTATTTTTTTGAATACAGCAACTCAACACAACACCGTACAAATTAAACAAAAATTATAACACGGAAACCTAAAACAATAATTGGCATTTAAACAACCTCCATAAGTTTGCAACAACAACTATTGTAAACAAAGTGCGATACGTATAAACAAAAACTAATATCTACATGGTGTGTGTGTGAAAATAATAGATTTGCGGCCCGGGTCAAACCCCGGACAGTTTTATTATTGCTTATTGCAAGCTTATTCTTAGAACTAACAATTTTCACTTAAAACTAAAGATAAAAACTAAAGGGTGGGAGCGGTTAAAAAAAGTTAGGATGTGAGGCATAGGTGGAAACAAGAGTGTTTTTAAGAGAGAGTTTGGTGAGATGGTAGTCGAAGAGAGGCAGAATATCGTTAACTTCACGAAGCATTCTAGACATTGGCTCCAAGTGTCCGTAATTCGTTCGGTGAAGATTGAACCGGAAAAGTGGCACAGACCTAAGATTGCGTGGGTTGGTATTAAAAGAAATAAGTCGAAGTAAAGAAGGACAATCGATATTCCCAACTAAAATTTGATGAATAAAGAGAATGTCGGCAACTTTTCGACGTATAGAAAGGGGTTGTAAATTTATAAGTTTCAGCCGGTCGGTATAAGGTGGTAAGTTTTGGCTATCATCCCAGGGAAGACCACGTAAAGCGAATCGTAAAAACTTGCGTTGAACAGCTTCTATCCGGAGGATGTGTGTTCTGTAGTAGGGTGACCAAACTTGGCTTGCATATTCAAGAAGAGGCCTAACAAAGGTTATGTAAAGGGATTTGGTAACATAAGGATTGGAAAACTCCTTAGACCAGCGCTTGATGAAGCCAAGGGCAGAGTTGGCTTTCTTTATTATATTATCAATGTGAGAACGGAAATTGAGTTCCTTATCACAGATAACACCTAAATCACGCAACTCATTCACTAAGGGAACAGGCAGATTAAAGATTAGATAGCAGCGAGGTGAAGTAGGGGGCCGCTTACGGGAATACGTTATAGCCTGACACTTATTGACGTTAAGCTCAAGAAAATTCTTCTGACACCAAGTACAAAATCTGTCAAGATCTTCCTGCAGTGGTAGGCTGTCTGAGGAAGAGGATATATATCTAAAGATTTTCATATCGTCTGCGTAAATAGATATGTATGAATTTTTAATGATGCAATCAACATCATTAATGGCCAGAATAAATAGTAAGGGGCCAAGATGGCTGCCTTGAGGGACACCAGAGGAGGCTTTAATTGGGTCAGAAATCATGGACCTAAATAAAACATAGTATTGTCTTTCATTTAAATATGATTGAACCCATGTTATAAAGTTTATTTGGAAACCAAGAGCTTTTAATTTCAGAAGGATTATATCATGTGAAATCCTATCAAAGGCTTTGCTGAAATCGGTGGCAATCACATCAGCTTCATTTCCAGATTCCAGTGCACATAAAGTGCTTGATACGAATTCCGTTAAGTTGGTGGTCGTAGATCTACCTTTGAGAAATGAGTGCTGGTTTTGGGAAACAATAGGTTTACAATGAAAAAGCATTATACGCTTTATAGGAAATATTATCCTTTCGGCCTTTTTTATGTAGGGGAATAATAAATGACGTTTTCCAGGTCGAGGGAAATAATCCCTGGGTGATAGAAAGCTGAAAGAGAGTTGTAAGAGGTTGGACTAGGTGCATTTCACATTTCTTTAAAAATATAGGGGGAAGATCATCAGGGCCGGCGGAATAATCATCTTTGAGGTTTATTATTTTATCTTTGACTTGCTCTAAAGTTATAGACACATATTCTAAAGTTGTTTGTGGGCAGCTATTTAAGTAGGAAAAGTAAGAGTGGTCTGGCTCTTGGGAATGGATGGCGAACGCTTGGCTAAAAAAAGTTGCGAAGAGATTTGCTATAATTTGGGGATCCTCCGAGGACTTATCTAGAAAATTCAGAGATGATGGATAGTTATCCGATTTACTTTTAGTTTTGATGAACTGAAAGAATCGCTTGGGGTCGGAAATGAGTGTGCGGTCCATTTGGTTTAAATAGTTGTCATATAGAGTTTGACAAAGTACAGAGAAATTTATTAGGGCAGACTGGTAGTAAAAGAAATCGATGTCGGAACGCGATATTAAGTAAGTACGCCAGAGCTTATTTCTCTTATTACGAAGAGATCGCAGCTCTTTATTATACCAGGGTGGTGATGATGAGGGATTCTTTTTGGGTAAAAAAGGTACAGATTGGGAGAGACATTTGAAAATTTCGGTATAAAAGGATGCGAGAGCATCGTTAACCGTGAGGTTGGGATTATCGTAAAGAATTCAAAATTGGCCATACTGAGGAGGTTATTCAGTTTGGCGTAGTTAGCCCTATGAAAATTAAAACTGTAAAAGTACTCATAAGAAACGCGATTAAGACCATTGTCATACGCTAACGTAAGAGAAATCGGAGGGTGGTAACTATCCAACTTAGAAAGAAGATGTCTGCTTTCTAAAATGATGCAGTTATCTGTATCAGTGGCGAAGACTAGGTCGAGTTGTCTGCCAATGTTATTGGTGACACCACTTAATTGATACAGACCAGAGTCAGTAAGGCAATCGATGAAAAGGTTTTCTTTATCAGAGGTGGGATTTGTTGCAGTAAAGTAGGACTGGTCAGTCTGAGCCCATACAAGCTTAGGTAGATTGAAATCACCTAAAAAAATAACTACGTCGTTGGAATCAGCAGCATTAAAAATGTTGTCGATTGCATCAACAGCTAGCTGGTAACCTTGAATTGGTTGAGAGGGGCGAATATAGCAGCAGCAAATACATAGGTTGCGCTTGCAAATAGGAATTCTAGCGCATACAAATTCAAAGAATGCAGTGGACGATTTTTTAAAGGGTTTAGACTCAAGACGAGAGTGTATAGCTAGAAGTACCCCACGGCCATATAAATTTTCCTCTTTATCTAGACCGTCGTCACGGTGTAAATCAAAGTCTTGGGAAAATAATTCATTATTCTTAATATTAGGGGTGAGATTGGTTTCTGTGAGTGCAAAAATGTCGTAGGGCAGAATCTGCGAATTAAGATATATAGCAGAAATCTTAGTTCGTAATCCTCTTACATTTTGATAATACAGGGACAGATATTTGGGAGGCTTCGGCAAAGAATTGAGTGGTGGGTTAGGAGCGATGGTAGTTTTTGAAACTAGACCGTGTTCGCTGGAGGTGTAGTATGCGTTTAGAACTTACGTGAGACGCAAAAGAAGAGAGATCATTAGTCACATCATCAGGAGTCATATCTAATTGCTCATGAAAACGTATAAAAAGTTGCCGCAGATCATTGTGATTAGTGGGAAGGCCTTCTTGCAGAATGGAAACCATTGCATTGGTTTTCGTTATACCGTCTATACAGACAGAATCTGGCTTATCATGTAGATATGCGAGATATAAACGAACATTATCGTATCGTCTGCGGTCTCGTAGTCGAGAGAGAACATACCGGCCATCTTCCCCTGAATCGATAAGGTGCTTGGTTAACTTTGCCTTTGGAGGAAGTATGGGGTTTAAAAAATAAGGTGGTGTGGTATTACAGTGGGACTCTAGCTTAGAAGATGGGGAGGGATTTAAAATATGGGAGCGAATAAAGTTAGGGTATGTCGTTTTAGTTTGAGTGGGATGAGGAGAAGTTGCTGGGTTTTTTAAATGATTGAGAGGAGGATCAAGATTAAAAGATACACGTTTGGGAATTGGGTTAGACGGTGTGGAAGAACGTTTTGTGTATACGCGATTAGCAGTATGAAGTGAAGAAGGAGTGAAGAAAGGGAATGTCCCAACTTTAAAACTCCAGTTTGGATCAGGAGCTTGTTTGTTAGGCTTTGGATTTTTTTTGTGAGAGTTGGGCTTTGGTAAAGGGTTAGACTGCTGTTTTCTAGGTTTAGTGGGATTTGAATTCTAGGTAGTATCCTTGCGATGTTTGTTGTTTCCTCTATTTAGTTTTACTCTTTCCATGGTTATTCCACCCAGATTGATGACGTCGGAAGCAGGGTTGATGAACATCCATTCATATTTTAATGGGATGCTTACCTTGAGGGTGTTGGTGGAGATCTTACGGCAGTTGATGGTGTATTTGGATGAATTTCCGGAACGGGTTGTGGTGGAGGAGATGATGACCCAGGAGTTATTGGTGGTTCCATTATTGCAGATTCAAGCATCTCAGTCAGAATCGAGGTGTTGTATGGTGCAGTCGGTAGAGCTTGGGATTGCACCGATATATCGTCGATTTTACTGGAAGCTATCCGGATGTGATCAGTAATTTCGTTTAAAAGCGCGCGTGATTCGGTTATCTCGTTGCTCAAATCACTCATTTGGGACATGATATTTATGAGCAACTGATCATTATTTGGCGGAGAGGGAACGCTACTTCGGGACGTACTTTGGAGATGAAAATCGAGCGAAGACCGTAGAGAACTTAAAGAGTCTGTTATTGTGGGGATGTACGATTTAATTATGGATTTAACACTGTGGGGTATACAATTTTTAAATCTTCACTAATTTCGTGTTTATCGTTTCGTTAAATTAAATCACTAATTTGAGCCAACTGCATAGATAAGTTTCTAAATTGACTCTTATTATAGCTTGCAGATTGTTCGAGGGAAATTGATAAGTCTTCAACTGTTTTTAAAATGTCATCATATTTGGTGAATTGATTTTGAATCGATTTCAATGCATGGTTGTTTTCCGCCGCAAAATTGTTGACCGAATCACTGAGACACTTAATAGCAAGCAAGATGTGGGACGGAGTCATCACAATAGAACAAAAAGTTGTTTTTAAAGTCGCTTAAATACGCGACGGATCTCTTTCTCAACCCAATGCATAGGGCGTGGAACGACTTGCAGCAAAGACCACTGCAGATCACCATAACAGCATTTGGATCACTTGTTAAAGAGCAATTTGCACTTCCACATAATTCGGACATGATGACGATGAAGTTAGGGTAGGTCAGTTGAAAATTTAAGCAAAAGGCGGTGAATGAAAATTGGGTTATTAAGCACTTTTACACAATAAACAACAAAGACGATGACCGAGAAATAGCTTTTGCGAATTATTGCAAATTAGGCAGGAACAAATTAAATGAAAATAAATAAGCAGAGCGAAATTAAGCACGTCTGAACTTAATGAATGACAACAATAGAAAAACATAATTGTGAAATAAAGATTTAAATAAATTAAACATATCTACTCGGAAATAATAACATAATTCAAACATCATACTACAACCCAGGAAATTGCAGAAGAAAACATTAACTTGGTCAGCCGAAGAAGTTGCAGTGTCACATTAGGATCACAGTAGCAAGAGACTCTTTTGTGGTAAGTGAGTGGGTTCAAATTTTCTTATTTGTTGCTCATTTTGGGGATTGAATCTAAAATTATAATATACATACATATACATAAATAAATAAAATGTCGTTTGGAAACTTACAATTGGCTTTACTCACCCGCATGAAAAAAGATTTTGAAAATTTCCAACTGCTGACAGCAGTAGGTTAAAACGGGCAAATTATCTGCAAACACGGTTGGTTTCGTTAGAAAAGCATATGCAGATGGCGGAGAGGTATAATGAAGAGATTGTTGGCGCGGGGAGGGTCGAAGAGAATTTAAAAGCAGCCGAACTCTCGGATGCGTTCGATCAAATTTCAGAAATATACGGCGAATATAAACCTGATCTGTTGGACGTGATTGGAAAGTTGCCTCCAGATGTACCAATTTCAGTCAAGACGTCTGATGCAACAGCCAACAACGATAACAACGAACACGGAAGCAAGAGCAGCGAACTACGATTGCCTAAAATTAATCTGCCTGTCTTCAGTGGTGGGTATGAGACATGGAGGTCATTCCATGACCTATTTGTTTCGCTCATACACACGAATACGTCCCTCGTAGATGTGCAGAAGTTGCATTACCTGAAATCCAGTCTCAGCGGTGAAGCGGAGAGACTTCTTCAGCATCTGGCCATCGACAAGGATAACTACTTGTGGGCGTGGGATATCCTTAAGGAGCGCTACGACCATAAAAGGGTTTTAGTCAATGTTCAATTAAAACTATTATTTGGGCAGAAGGTACTTACCAGTGATACAGCAACGAACATCAAAGGAATTTTCGACACTTCGCAAGAGATCATCCATGCTTTAGAAAATCTAGGTTTGCCGGTTAGCTACTGGGACGCAATCGTCATTTTTATAATCCTCCAAAAATTAACCCCTCACACTCAGCAGCTTTGGGAAGAGAGGTTGGGCGTCTCGAAAGAGCTTCCAACGTTCAAAGATTTTGTCGAATTTCTTTAATGTCGTTTTCGGTCACTGGAAGCGGTAGATCAGCAAGCTGGCGCTGGCAAATCAGGGCAAGGGAAGTCGGTTTCGCACCAGGTTCTCCACATTCAGCAGGTGTCAAAGAAGAACTTTAATTGTAGGTTGTGTCAACAGGGTCAGCATGCGCTAAAGGAGGGCAGATGTTTTCTTCAGATGGATGTAAACGGACGACGGCAAGGTATGTGAAAATTGTTTGGCATACAGTCACTTTAAACGCAGATGTCCAAGCGGCAAGTGTTGTTACTTCTGCAAACAACGTCATCACTCTTTACTGCACGATGACATACACAACTCCAGGCAAACATCCCAAACTTTTCTATTACCTCTTCAAACATATCCACATCCATCTGCCAACTTCATTCAGTCTGCTCAGCAAGCCCCTCCGACAACAACACAAGCATACAACCCAAATGCTTCCGAGCTTCAGCAAGGTCGTACACAGATGAACAGCTTCCATCTCAGTGCCGACTCTCAGGTTTTATTGGCTACAGTGTTGATCAATGTTAAGACTTCGGGGGGAGACTTCCTGATGATGAGGGCTTTAATAGATCCAGGTTCTGAGGCATCTTTTGTAACAGAGTCAGCTATACAACGGCTGAAAGTAAAAGCAAGACGGACATTCGTCAACATAAGTTGGGGTTGGGGTTGGTCAGCAGTGGCACCGCACACAGAGTTGCGGACTTAGAATTTAAATCCGTGACTTCAGCATTCACTGGCACGATGCTAGCGTTGCTTTTAAGGTCACTGACTGGGCTTCTTCCGGCCCAACGTATAACGGTTGACAAATGGTCTCATTTAGAACATTTAGAATTGGCGGACCCCACCTTCTACCAACCCTTAAAAATCAATATGCTATTGGACAGCGATGTCTACAGTGAAATCGTCTTGGGAGATGTGGTCAAACCACATGAATGCAAAGGGCCGATTGCACAGAAGACGCACCTAGGTTGGATAGTGCTGGGCAAGTTGGGAACAACACAAATTCGAAGTTTTTCCTCTCAGATAAATGTGGATGCAGCATTACGGGGGTTTTGGGAAATCGAAGAACAACCAAATGAGAGATGTGAAGCTGAAGAGGACAAGAGATGTGAGGAGCAATTTATAAATACCACGAAACGTTTGCATGATGGCCGTTATCAGGTGCGTCTTCCGTTTAGGGAAGGGCACTACCCTTGTATGGGCCCAACTCGAAACGGCGCAGTCAAACGTTTTCTTCACTTAGAGAAGAGGCTCCAAGCCAACCCAGAATTACGAGAGGTATACATAAAATGTCTGTCGAAATACATAAAACTCGGACATATGACACCGGTGAAAGAAAATGATACGGTTTTGACATCACCATTTCACTTTTTTATTCCCCATCACGCTGTCGTTAAGGAATCCAGTACTTGACGCAACATTCAAACCATCTTTTGGCTCTTCCTTAAACGATCTGCTGATGGTGGGTCCCAAAACACAGACTGATGCCATAGATGTAGTATTAAGGTGGCGTAGGTACAAATTTACGTTTACTGGAGACATCGAAAAGATGTATCGCCAAATCCGCGTAGATGAACGGGATGCAAACTACCAACTCATCTTATGGAGAGAAAATCCACAGGAAAGTCCAAAATCTTACAGGTTAAACACGGTCACTTTTGGGACAGCATCGGCGCCATTCCTGGCTATTAGGGTACTGCTGAAGCTTGTAGACGACGAAGCACATAATTTTCCGACAGCGGCCTCTGTAATCAGAGAGGAGGCGTATGTGGATGATGTTATCAGCGGAGCGGACACTCTTGAAGAAGCACAGTACAAATTAAAAATGGTGAGAGAGCTGTTAGCCACGGCGGGTTTTCAACAGCGGAAGCACGTCAGCAACGCAATGGCCGTGTTACAAAACATTCCACCAGAACAACGAGCGGTCGATTTCGCCCTTCCCTTTGACGAGGCTAACAATACAAAAACGTTGGGTTTAAAATGGCTACCAGTATCGGACAGCTTTTCTTTCCAGGTGGAGTTGAGCGATGATGCAGATTACACGAAGAGATCCATGCTGTCACAAATTGCTCGGCTTTACGATCCAATGGGTTGGATTTCTCCATGCGTAGTAAAGGCCAAGATAATGATGCAACACTTGTGGGGAAAAGGCGTGGACTGGGACTCACCAATTCCCACTGAGGTAAGGCGGGAGTGGAAAGTCTTCCGAGAAGATCTACCAGTCCTCGAAAAACTGAGGATACCCCGCTGGATCAACACGAACAGAGGATGCAAAATTGAAGTCCATGGGTTCTGCGATGCATCGGAGAAGGCGTATGTTGCAGCGATCTACCTTCGCGTCATGGGGCCGGATGGCGTAGTACACATGTGTCTACTTATATCAAAAACTAAAGTAGCCCCGCTAGAAAAGGTCACCCTACCCCGCTTGGAACTGTGCGGAGCAACACTGCTGGCAAAGCTTTTACATTACACCACAGCCGCAATGAAGCTGGACAGCGTAAAAATGTTGGCATGGACGGATTCAGCAATCGTACTATGCTGGTTAGCGGCCCCATCGTCGAAATGGAAAACGTTCATTGCTAACCGAGTGGCACAAATTCAAAGGCTCACGAAAGAAGTGGTATGGAGACACGTGCCGTCGGAAACTAATCCTGCCGATGTGGCATCACGGGGAATTTCTCCATCAGCTATTGTTGCTAATGAAATATGGTGGCATGCGCCGAGATTCTTACGACAACAATGGGAGGCAGTCTTTCCCGAGCATCCAACGTGTTTAGAAACACAGGAGGAAGAACAAGCAACAAGGGCACATGTCTGCACGGAAGGAGAGAAAGGCATCGTTGACGCGCTATTGATAAGATCCTCATCTTTAGCCAAAGCAATCAGAACCATCGCCTACTGCTTGCGAGTTAGTGGGATAAAGAATCGACCATGGAAGGACGCAACAAGGAATCATTTACAACCGGCGGAATTGGAGACAGCCCATAAGAAAATAATCCAGGCAGTCCAACAAACGATGTTCGCCGATGAGCAGGAAAATCAGAGGGGTTATGCGACACTCAATCCCGTGAAGGATGCCGATGGAATATGGAGAGTCGGAGGGAGGTTAGCGCTGGCGAATATTCCCTTCAATAAAAAATATCCGATTTTATTACAAGTCACCGCATAGTGGCGTTAATAATAAAAGACGCCCACGAAAAGACGCTTCATGGGGGGTATCAGAAGGTAACAGCGTATGTTCGGCAAAAGTACTGGATTCCAAGTCTAAAGAGTTCAGTGAAAAAACACTTACATCAGTGCACAATCTGTTTTCGGTTCAGTACACAACCCATGGTGCAACAAATGGCCAACCTGCCGGAAGCAAGAACGAACATGTCAAGGCCCTTTACCTTTAGTGGAGTGAATTATGCTGGACCGATCGACACTAAAACGTGGAGAGGCGCAATGCTAAGACGCTCAAGGGTTATATATGTATCTTTATATGCATGTCAACAAAAGCGATGCATCTAGAGGCAGTCAGCGACATGACAACGCAAGCGTTCATAGCAGCGTTCCGGCGATTCTCTGCACGAAGGTGTCTGTGCAAAGAGATCTTCAGCGACTGCGGGAGTACGTTCGTGGGCAGCGACAGAGAGTTGAAAAGACTGATGAATGGGGCGAAATTAGAGTGGAAGGAGGTAGCAGAAACATTGGCAAACGAAGGTACACAGTGGAATTTTATTCCCCCGGCGTCTCCTCACTTCGGCGGCCTATGGGAAGCCGGGGTTAAATCAGTAAAGTATCATTTAAAGCGGGTAGCAAGAAACCAGATACTCACATTTGAATATTTTATAATTTACACAACTCATTAAATAAATAAATAAATAAAGCTACAGAATACCTGACATTAGGCAACACATTCTGGTGGCTTCTGGAAGAGGAGGGCGAGAGGTAACACACTCCTCTTAGTTGTAAGTTAGATTAAGGATAGTTAGGGGGATCTCGTGGAAAGGTCACGTTCGTCAACATAAGGCGGCGCCGCTGAGAAGTGACCGATGCTTTATGGCATTGGTTAAATCTCGGGGATGCTTGTGCACGATGTTGACGAATGCCAGGCGCCCGAAATCGCAATTGGTATGGCGACCACTCGGTGTGAGAGGCTATGAGTGCTCACCACCCCGATTATAGTTAAGGTAGGTTAAGTAGAATAGGGACATAGTTTGAAGTTTTATAAAAAATTTAAAAGACACAGTATCTACGTAAGTTTTTCGAAAACCTTTTCTTAGAAATTTGATATTGTAATACTAATAGATAAGATTAATTGTAAGATAGTTTTTAAGGCCGAAAGGTATAATTTCAATGTGATTGTAAAGTTTAGAGTGCTCGGTAAGAGCCAGTAAGCTAGAATAAGTAACTGTTGTTGTCAAATTAGATTTAATCATTTTTGTCTAGAATGTAAGTAATAATGAAAGAATCAATAAAAATGAATTTAAAAGTAAAAGTATGGTACCGCGTCGACTCCTTAGAGCCATTGGATCAACATGCGGGCTATGATGATGGAGTTAAAGTCGTTGCGAGTTCAAGGCAATTTGTTAATATGCCACCTAGCCCCGTGACATCATGTTTTTCTAAAAAGAAATCTGAAATGTAAACATTTGTTATGCGATTTTAATCGGTTGAGCTTCGGCAAACTTTTAATCAAGAGTGTGATGGTGTCAAGGTTATGAGAATTTTGTTAACAAAAGAATAACAACCAGATTCAAAGAATTTGCTACTTGTTTATGCTTTTCTTTATTATTATTCGTTTCATTTATTCTTGTTACATCATTCTGGTGGCAAATCCTGTTCCAGAACACATATCCTACCTACTTTTGTGGTGGTAAATACCAGTTCACCTATGAAGTTTATTACCGATGTGGCTGTGCTCGTTTTATTTCGTCGAAATTTATTTCCACCTGCTTTATATCCCATTTACGGTTTTCTCCCAAAAATTCAATAAACAAATGGAAACAAGAAATTTAATTTACACTTAATACAGCTCAATAAATTTCGTACGTTCTCGTAAGGGTGGTTTTATAGGCGATATCAAATTTTAACGACGTTTTGGTATGTTCTCGGACTCGGATTATTATTTCAACACGAGTTTACATGGATAATCAAATGGTTTTCAGGTCAATTAAATTTCTCCTACAATAACTTAAGATGAGAATATTTTGGAAAAGTTTTCTTTAAAGACAATGGAATTTATGTATGTTTCAGACAGCGGTCAGATAGAAGAGTTCTACGCTCTCGATTCCAGCAGTAACTTGTCAAATGTTTACCTAGTTGCCAGTATTAATGAGTCGTTTAAAAGTAGAAAACATCGACGTCTTTTTTGTCAGTACATTTTCATTTAATCTCATACGTTATACAAAAACAACTCTTAAAAATTAACTTAAAAACTTTATTCTTATTAGGTGTCCAACTAAGTTATGAAAATGCAACTTTATTGTGAGAAAATGGTTACGAATAACGTTACGGTAAAAGTGTTCATCTTTTGAGGCTATCCACGAATCAACAATTTTTTGAGGTCTTCATATGAACGGAACTGCTGATCAGCCAGACCATGTGCCATCGAACGGAACAAGTAATAATCTGACGGCGCAATATAGCAGGTGTGGTAGACTTACCATTTGAGCGTTTCCAGGTAGGTTTTAACGAGTTTAGCAATGTGGGGCCGACCATTTCCATGCTGTAGAATCACTATTTCGTGCCTCTGCTCGTATTGTGGCCGTTTTTAGCGCAGTGCTTGCCTCAATCGCATCAATTGAAGTCTATACCGTTCCCCATTAACGGTTTCGTTGGGATTCAACAGTTCATACTAAATAAAACCGACCTGGTCCCACCAAATACACAGCATAACCTTTGCAGCGTGAGGATTCGGCCGAGCCGACGACGTATAAGCATGAACTGGCAGTCCCCATGACCTTCTTCTCTTTGAGTTGCTGTAATAAATCTACCTTTCATCACCCGTCACGAAGCGATGACAAAAACTCTTCCTTTTTTGCCGGAGGCGCAGTTGTTCACAGTTGAAAAAATGACGCTCAACGTCCCTTGGCTTCAAATCATAAGGAATCCAAGTTCCTAACGCGTGCAATCGCTTGGAAATGGCTTGCCGGGTAACTTTTAATGCTGAAGCAAGCTCTTTTTGCATTTAGCATGGATCCACATCTGCGAATGATTTTGGCCTTCCTTCACGCGGGCGGTTGTCAACATCAAAATCACCGTCTTTGAAGCGACGGAACCAATCACGCCACGATGTTTCACTTAGAGCAGCATCTCGGTAAACTTTTTGGAGCTCTCGATGCGCTTCGGCCGTCGTCGTTTTCTTCGAACGAAAGAAGAAAATCAACACTTCCAGCAAATGACGATTATTTGGCACAAAATCAGACATTTTCACACAACCATAAGTGTGAAAGTGTGAAAGCTTAATTCTTAACGTTTTAGATTCTAATCTGAACATTGTACTACAGGGTGGATGACTCGAGCTCCAACTTTTTAAAATGCTATAATTTTTTTATTTTTTGATAAATTTTATTGTGCCAAAGCAAAAAATGTTGGAAAATACATCAATTTTCAAATTGTATCAGTAGTTTTCAATATGTCCACCTTTGGCGCGAATAATGGCCTTGAGATGGCCGAAGAAAGCATCGCACGCTGCACGCAAGTGGCTCTGCGGTATTTTGGCCCATTCGCGGCGAAGTGCTTGTTTGAGGTGGTCCAAACTTTGGTATTTTTTAGTGACAACCTTCGCCTTCAAAATACCCCAGACAGAGAAATTCAACGGATTTGCATCTGGAGAATTTGCAATCCATTGTGTCGAAGAATGTTTTTTAACCAATCTTGGTTGACGCGCGGTTTGTGAAACGGTGTCGAGTCTTGTTGAAATGTTCACGGTCTCCGAGCGAAATGATTGTCTGCCTAAGGCTTCAATACTGCCTCTAAGACATTTTCACCGTATACGATCGCATTAATTTTGACGCCACGGTCCAAAAATACGAGCGGAGAACGACCATTGGCGGTTATGGCGGCCCAAACCATCACCATCGGTGCTGCCTGCTTTCTGGTGGCCGTCCGAAGGTGTAAATTTTCGAAAGACCTCTCTTGCAAGTAAACTCGGTCATTTTGTTTGTTGACATATTGCTCAATAACAAATGGCGACTCATCGGCAACTCACCACTTTCGTGCAAGCGTAGCAACTCCTTCGCTCTTTCGACTCTAACTTTTTTCTGTTGCGGTGTAAGATCGTGTGCTTTTTGGAACTTCAATGGCTTGAGCCCAAGCTCATTTTTCAGTATGTGGTGCATCCGTTCCAATGATATGTTGAGCTCACGAGCCATTTTTCTTCCACTTCGACGCGGATTTCGCTCAATTCGAGCCTTCACTTTCCAAACCATTTCTGCCAATGTTGCTGTTTTTTTATGACCACATCCATGGCGTTTTGCAACGCTGTCAGTATCACGGTAAGGAGCTATGGTTCGAGACACATTTGATTTATTAACGTTGAGGTGCTGGAGGGCTCTTACGATAGCTAGTTGTGGTTTTCCAGCCAAATATAGAGCAATCACACTATCACGTTTGAATTTCATCGCGGATAAAAAATTGGAAATTATAGCAGTCTGAAGTTGGTTGCAGTTCGAGTCATTCAGGGTGTATGTTCATGTCTTTCGACATGTACTTGTAAGAAATATTTCACCCCCTCTGGTCGGGCCTCAATATATGTATAGGGCATTTATACGCCAAAAATTGGAGTCAGGTGGCCCTAAGACCTCTGCAATTGCTAGATAGGATCCAAACCTGTGCGAAAAGACTCGTAGGTGATGCCAATATTACACTTTCAATAGACGTCCTCGGACACCCAAATTATAAAAAAGTAAAACTGAGAGTGTAGTTCCAACAGAAATATGAGTACCAGAACTTTAAAATGATAAAACCAATTACCCACTATGGGATGATATTGGTTCTCCGGGAACTTCTTCGCAATTGAACTCGCATAATGTTGAAGCGAAAGAAACTCAAATGAGCTGAGCCGAACTAGATATGACTAGTGTCCAATTCTGAGGGTTAAATTGCAGTTGCTAGGCCAAATTTAGCGGGATATGGCCTCCTGAAAGCATTTCATAAACGGTTTTCCAATAGGAGCATTGATTTTAAGAAGACCTGTGTTAAGGTAAAAATAAAATTGCTATTTTGGACTAAAATATAACATCATTGATACTACTAAATATGACAAAATGTATCAGTCAGGTGACTTCCATGGAGCCGCTCGCATTAGTGGTCACATAATTCTGCCAATATTCCAGCAAGTTCACATCGAATGTTCGCCTCCAATTTGTCTCAAGTGTTTGGCTTGTTGGCATAGTTCTTACTCTTAATATAGCTTCAAGAAAAAAAAAGAGCCAAGAAGTGTTTAGGCCATCACCAAACTTGCATTTTTAGTTCCTAACCTTAGTGACTCCGACTTAACCATTGCCAGACTGGAGACCGCCAAGTCTCCTACTTCTTCTCCTGGTGATAACCTAGAAAGAGTGAAAGGGTGACGCTAACGCTCATCACACGGCAGGGCGAAATACCGACATCAGCGATAGGGGTGAGTCACTTTTTGATGATATTATAAGTACTAACGACATTGTTTGCAACATTAGCAATGAGCGCACTTTTATAACAAGAAACCGAGAGGAAATGCTAGATAACACTCTTGTATCCGACAGCACAACTCAAATGCTAACGAACACAGATACATCCAATTCAGCCTGAGTGATACTCCTCCCAACCAACCAGCATTCCGGAATTATCGGAAAACTAATTGGCCAAAATACCATATAGAGGAATATTGTCAGAGACACTATCCTCTGAGCTCTCAAGTCTCCCGCGTGACACCAACGAGCTTGGCATGAAAGTCAAGGCTATGGCTGCCCTCTTATTCAACCTAGAAGCCAGAAAAAGCCGTACTTGTGGATATCAGTTGCAGAAAACTTTTCAACCTAGCAAAAAGCACAAGACAAGTGACTGACTGGGACTCATATAAAGAATCCCTCAAAATATATAAAAAAGAACTGAGGGAGGCAAAGCGACATTCCTGGAGGCCATTCTGTGACAAAATAATAGAAACCTAAGGAACCGACTAAGAAAAATCCTCTCTACAAATCATATGATGCCTAACTGTTTCAAACAAACCTATGGATCTTGGACAACCTCAAGCGATGAATCACGCAACCTGCTGCTGGACACCCATTTTCCAGGTAGCTCCCTATTCGCGGCCAGCAGCAACCAAAACAGGACTACTGCAATGGGGCGAAAGTGCATAACACTTCACCTAAGCATGCTTGCAGATCGGTTTGACCGATGGGCTTGTACTTGTTATTAACTTGGGTTATGTTTGGACCTTCGTAAGCCTGAATATTTATTTCATTTGAGATGTGCCTGCGGTCAATTAAAGGCTGTTCGCAGTTACTGTCTTAAGTGCGGACATATTGTTTTCAAATGGAAAAACGACTACGATGGGCAATCCTCTTTCATTGCATTGAGATTTTAAGGCGCAATTTACGTACGTTTGCGATCTATCGGGATTCGGGACATGCATTTGATGAATGTGCCATTTTGTTGCAGTTTGGACATGCGATGTGTGATTCTTTTTTACATCGCGGGCATTTGTATTTGTCCATTTTTAGCGGGTTAAGAGCATTTGGGCGTTGCGTGATTGCTTCTAGGAGAGGTGAACACTTTTTAGATTTTGCGTCCTCATATAGCTGTAGTGCCTTTTGGAAAAGCTGCCTGTTCGACGGATGCTGGTCTGCTTACTCTGAGTAATGCCAGTTGCTTGCATTGGGACTATATTAGCTGAGCTTAGAGGCGCATCCACATCGACTTCGCTGAGCCTTTTCAGAAGTCTAGGTGGTTGACTGTAGTCGATTCGAAATCAAAGTTTTTATTTGTGGTTCGGATGTCCTCTACTACGTCCCAAGCTTTGGGAAGGACTACCCAAAACGATAGTGTCACCTGAAGCGAGCTCCAGTAGTTTTGCAAAAGTCACTCAATTCACCATATGGTGTCAGTACCTTGTAACCCGGAGTCGAACGGCGTAGCAGAGAGCATGGTTCGAGCTTTCAAGATATCTTTTCTGAAAATTATGGAAGGCGACAAGCATGGAAATGATGCATTGGCGACGTTCTTATCAACTTATTGTTCGACATCAGATGAAAGTGGTGTATCTCCGGCTGTGATATTGCATTGTAGGCAGCACCGAACCCTACTCTCTGTGATTTTTCCAAATTCTCGAAGTCAAGACTAGAAAATTAAACCAACTTATCATGCGACAGTGGTTAAGAAGACTCTTGGTAGACGTACATATGTAAAAGGTGGCGAAAAAGTTGTCATCTGGTGTTTTTTGGCTGTAATTTTTTGTATGAATGAAAAATTTTGATTCTGCTTTTGGATTATGTTTACTTGATGTCTTAAATTTTTTTCCGTTAAGTCAAGAAAATGATTAAGGGGCCGCCTCCTGAATTGATGACCAATCGGGCCCGATTTGTGGCATTTTCCATCATTCTCGCCAGAACTTCCGGCGATAGGTCCTCGCATTCTTGACGGATATTCTCTTTGAGGGCTTCAAGAGTCTGAGACTTCTCGATATATCCTCGTGACTTCAAAAAACCAGACAAAAAGAAGTCTGGAATAGTTAAATCAGGCGATCTTGCCGGACAGTGCTAATCGCCAAAACGAGAGATTAGGCTACCCGGAAATGCAGCCCCCAGAATTTCGGTTGTGGCTCGTGTAGTATGCGGCATTGCTCCATCCTGTTGGAACCACATATTGCCCAGTCCCAATTCATCCAATTCAGGAAAGAGAAAGACGTTGAGAATGGCTCTGTAGCGCTCGCCGTCCTCAGTAGTCGCTTGGCCCTCCAGCTTAATGGTTCTTCGTGCCGATAATTTTGTTTATACATATATCCACAGAGGTGGGCCTCGCCTATCATGATGGTCTTCGATGAACAGTTTTCTCCCTCGCGGCTGAGATTGAGGATGGCTTGAGCGTAGGTTACACGCGCTTAGCGGTCAACAGCTAACAGCTGATGCACTCCTGCACTTTGTAAGGGAACATCTACAGTCTTTCCACAAAATTCCATGCAAAGACCGCCGATTGATGCCCACTTGCATGGTACGTCGTCTTGCCAATACTCCGGGGTCCTCTACTCCATCCACAGCTGGGATATTCTCAGTAGAACGGCTGCTGCTGGGCCGGCCAGACCTGGCAGCATCTCGTATTGTCCTATACTTCTTCTAGGCGAGCTAATAGCATTAACATGGTATTAAGAAGCGGCGCGAAAATAAAGTATTCCACGGCAAGGCGATTCTGCAGTACAATACAAGGAAGAGGAGGGGGAATGTATGCATAATCTAGAATCTCTCCAAGATTGATGTATTGTCGATGGAAGTCTACTGGGCTTTAGGTATACCATCACTTTTATTCGCTGTGACATTCTTCTATATCTTATTGATTTTGAATATTAAATCAATATGGTGTTGATCGACACTTGTACATATTTTAAAAATAAATTTCAAGATAGGACTAAAGGGTTTTCAAAGAAAACTTATCAAATAAAAGTATAACCCCCTGTCAAGGCGTCCTACTGGCGATCCACAACAGCCTTCACTCTTCTCCCATTACCATTTCTTCATCTTCTAAAGTCGACTTTGTCGCAATAAAAATATCACTCCTCTTCAAGTTCCTTTACGTAATATGTTGTTACATCCTACCAGCTCAACCTATTGAATCCTACCAACTTGCTATAGATGCGATAGACCAGCTAATTGACCTGTCTGACTCTATTGACGTTATCATTATTTTCGGCGACTTTAATTTTCCTCAGCTACAGGGAACTCCATCAGATGATCAATCGTTTTTTATCTATTTAAATGTCAACCCAGCTGAGGAATGTTTCTTCTTAGATCGCTCAACAGACTCAAGTCTATACCAAGTCAGCGGTATATCCAACTACATGGGCAGGCAATTAGACCTTATTTTCACAACAGATTCAATTAACTCCTCAGTCTCATTTTGTCCCTTTTTTCTCTCTCAACAATCGATTACTACCACACTCTCCTCCTTCTCTCGTTTTTTTATAACCCTTCTGTCTAGCCCACTCCCCCCACTCATTCTACGATTTTCATAAAGCAAACTTTCACAAAATCAGTGACTATCTCAGTAGATCCCCCTTTAACTTTCACAGCCTTATCCAATTTTTATAGAGAAATATTTACTTCTTTTTCCCTTTAGGTTCCGTTTTCCTGCCTTAAAACATCATCATATACCAGTCCTGCTGGTATAATCGTAAGCTTCGTTCCTTACGAAATAAGAGTACTGTTTTCCTTCCCACCAGATTCTTTTCCGACTATTCCAACTATCTTGCAGCTTATTTTCATTTCACCGAGCTTTATGATTCCCTTTACCAGCGCTGCCTGAACAAGGCGCAAGTCAACCTTATAAACAACCTTAAATCGTTTTTTCTAATTTGTTAACTACAAAAGAAAGTCCGATGGCTACCTTCCTTCCCTCTCTTTCAACAACAAGTCATCAACCGCTTTCCTCACCATTGCCACCTTTTTCAAACAATCTTTCACCAACGACTCCTTTGTACCTGATCCATCCTACTTTAATTACCTGCTAAATTTCTCCAATGGCCCACTACTCTCTAACACCTTGGACTCGTCTTATATCGAATATATGTAAGTGTTACAGATAAACCTCCCTGCAATATTTCTTTAAAAATGATCTTCCTCTCTTTCCCTTGCGCTTTCTAATCTCTTTTGTCTATCGCTTTCACAAGGAGAATTTCCTCAGGCTTGGAAAGCCTCCTTCATAACTCGGACCCACAGAAAAGGATCAAAGAACGAAATAAGAAACTATCGTCCAATCGCTGAACTCTCCCATATACCGAAACTCTTCGAAAGTATTTTGTATGAAGCTCTATGCTTCCAATGCAAATTGGAAATGTAGGTGAACCATCATAAATCTCATTGAATTCGTATCCTTTCCCCTTTCTGCCCTAGAGAATGGCAACGAAGTCGATGTATTGTAGTTTCAAACCGATTTTAGCAAGGCCTTTAATAAAATCTCTCATCGATTAATACTCTTCAAACTGTCTGCCCTCGGTTTTGAACCCATATTGTTAAAATGGATATCCTCTTACCACGAAAACCGTTTTCGCAATCTTCACTTTTGGTCAGTCCAATCGGCTCTATTTTTCACCACTTCTGGAGTTCCACAAGGCAGACACCTCGGTCCCCTTCTTTTTATATTAACCATAAATAATCTCGATAGGTTCGTCAAACACTCGTCTGACTCCCTTTACGCCGACGAAACCAAATTTTTAAAAACCATTTCTTCTCCCCATGACTCCTTTCTCCTTCGCCAAGCCCTTGACAGTTTTTCGATCAGGTGCCTCAAAAATTGTTTGGAACTTGGGGACAAATGCCAATCCATCATTTTTTAACATAAGCGGCACCAACCTCCTCCCCGACTTTACCTTCTCCGCAACCAATCTATCTCCTCCGTTCAATCTCTTCGCGACCTCGGAAGGGAGCTCAACTTCCGTTTACATATGGATGGGATAATCTTTAAAGCCAACTCTGCACTAGGTTTTGTAAAACGGTGGTCCATAGAATTCACCAACCCTTACGTGACCAGATTCTTCTATTGGGTCTACAAGTAAGTTTCCAGCGTTTGTCAGAGATGGCGCCACCAGTGGATCCCGGGCAGAAATGTCAGACCCCATGTGTTTTATTTGTAGGTTTTGTATCTGTCAACAACTTTGCAGCGTTATATTTGAGCAGTTCTATCGATGTGGTACATTTTATCGAGCAAAATCATGGCAAGTTTCCAGCCAAATAAACGTCATTTGCGTTAAGCGCTGCTTTTATTCTTTAATATGAAGAAAAGTGCGGCTGAGGCCTATCGTTTGCTTTCGGAAACTTATGGGGCGGAATGTATTGGTGAATCGACGTGCCGCGAGTGGTTCAAACGGTTCAAAAGTGGTGATTTTGGAGTTGAAGACAAAGATCGCCCCGGAAAGCCGAAAAGTTTTGAAGACGAGAAATTGGACGCTTTACTGGATGAGGATCCGTGTCAGATTCAAGAAGAACTTGCTGCATCATTGGGCGTCATGCAACAAGCCGTTTCCCTTCGCCTAAAAGCACTGGGATTCATTCAAAAGGTTGGAAACTGGGTGCCGTACGAATTGAAGCCAAGAGACGTCGAACGGCGATTTTGCAAGTCCGAAATGTTACTGCAGCGGTATAAAAATAAATCATTTTTGCATCGTATTGTCACTGGTGATGAGAAATGGATTTATTATGATAATCCTAAACGCAGAAAATCGTATACAAAGCCCGGCGAGCCCTCCCAATCGACGCCGAAACGAAATATTCACGTGAATAAGGTCATGCTCTGCATATGGTGGGATCAAAAGGGTGTCGTATACTACGAACTGCTTCCGAGTGGTG
Source organism: Volucella zonaria (assembly GCA_963966105.1). Classification (NCBI taxonomy): domain Eukaryota; kingdom Metazoa; phylum Arthropoda; class Insecta; order Diptera; family Syrphidae; genus Volucella; species Volucella zonaria. The sequence continues at coordinate 94,909,468 of OZ014533.1, read as the reverse complement.
AAACCATCAAAGAACCATTATATCGAACCCAACTAATTCGTTTGAAGCGGGCATTAAAAGAAAAACGGCCAGAATATGAGACCAGGCATGAGTCCGTCATTTTTCATCACGACAACGCTCGGCCACATGTTGCGGTTTCGGTGAAAAACTATTGTTAAAGTAGTGGATGGGAAATTCTGCCTCACCCGCCTTACAGTCCAGACTTGGCACCATCTGACTACCACTTGATTCGTTCGATGCAGAACGCTCTTACGGGAATACGCTTCAGCTCAGTAGAGGAAATCAAAAATTGGCTCGATACGTTCTTGGGCTCGAAAGACGAGAAATTTTTTTGGTCTGGAATTCATAAATTGCCAGAAAGATGGGGGAAAGTTGTAGCTTCCGATGGACGATACTTTGAATAAAGCATTGTAACTATGTTTTCATAATAAAACTTCAAATTTTGGAAAAAAACGCTGGAAACTTACTTGTAGACCCAATATATTTATTACCTTTGTTCGCTCCCTCCTAGAGTACTCCAGCCAAGTTTGGCCACCATATCATCGTGTTCATATCTCGAGAATTGAAAGCATCCAGCGCAGTTTTCTTCGATCTGGTCTTCAAGGTATGTCCTGGAACGATTCTTATATTCTGCCTCTCTATCAAAACTGCCTCAACCTTATTAACTTAAACACCCTTGCGGAACGCAGAGATGCAACCGATTTTCTCCTCATTCATCGACTCCTTTTAGGTCACGTTGACCTTCACAACTCTATTTTCCTCAACACTAACCCTTGAAATTTACGTACCCCTCGTCACTTCTATCAACAAACCCTCCACGTCTCCTATGGCGCGAACGAATCAGTTTCTCTTATGCTACGAAAAATCTATTCAAACCCTACCGTCTTTGACTTCCACTGCATCGCTCCCTACCTCGAATCCGTTCTCCTTCACCACTCCAACCAACCTTAGTTTTAAGTTTAAGTTTAAGTTTAATTTTAAGTTATAGCTTGTATTAAGCCGAACCCACCACAAAGAAAAAAAATCAAACACTTTCGTTTAACGTAGGCAATCGTGAATCAGGAATCAAGCAAATTCTATTTTATTTTTTAGGATCATGAGACTCCAAGATTTTATGTCAATTGACGGTTTTTTTTTTAACACTTTGTCAAGTTCTCAAGTTCCAGGTGGAGTTCGAGAACAAGGAAGAACGAAAAATAATTGGTGTTAGATCCTAGATATACATATACGAGTGCATACATTTATAAAAATTTGAATTTTTTACACGCACAATTGTAAGCTATAGTTTTTGTTTTAAGAATTCATTCTGGAGTATATATAATTATAACATTATAACACTTTGTAGAAAACATAGAAATTTTGAATTTACCGCCAATCGCGGTGACCACCATATTTATTTTATTCGATGTTTAAATTATGTAGAGAAGACCGCTTACTTATCATGTCACTTTTTGTAATAAAGTTAGTTGCTTGAAGAACTCATTAAAGAAAAGGTTGCCTTTGTTTTGCTCGTTTCGCTCTCTCGTTTCGCTCCACTCGCTATAATCATTCTTCCTTAGTAAAGACTATATTCGATAGTCTAAATTGAAACTAAAGTAAGTTGCATTAACTAAGATTAATCTATTAATCAAAAATAGAAATCTTGAGTTGGCGTTGTGAAAACTCTCGCAACGTACATTTTTGGCGCCCAAACGTAAAAAAAAAAAAAAAGAAAAAAAAGTTTCGTAGTACCACCACCACAATATAACAATTTACCAAATCTCAAGCTTCCGAAGTTCAACGGGAGATACTCCGATTACAAGAACTTTATGAATTCGTTCACAAAGCTGGTGGATGATGAGACGAATTTGACCAAAATTCAAAAGTTCAACCATTTGCTATCTTGTTTGAGTGAGCAGGCTCTCACCACGGTTAAGGCCTTTCAAGTTTCGGACGAAAATTATCCAAAGGCACTTGCCAGGCTCAAAGAACGCTACGATAACGATTTTCTTATTTTTGCACAGTACATTTCGGAGTTGTTTGAGCTACCGATGATAACAAAGGCTTCGGCTGTAGACTTACGAGCCTTGATAGATAATGTGTCTGCAATATTTAATTCGCTTCAGTCCATAGGATCATTTGAAAACATTTGCAATGCAATGATTATTCACATCGCAATGTCGAAGGTAGACCCAGAAACCCTGTCAAAATGGGACGAACACCAGGATTACAAGAAACTTCCGAGTTGGATAGACTGTTCAGCTGTTCTAAGTAAACGATGTCAATATCTCGAAACTCGTGATACTAACCAACTGAGAACCAACTGTGCACGAAGGACACTGAATAAGGTCAAACCATCGGGTTCTGCTCATCGCTCTCAGACTTCACTTACAGTTGCAAAGCGATCTTGTTTGTTCTGCGGAGATACTAGTCATTCGATTCTAAATTGTCATAATTTTGGTAAATTAGGTGTTATGCAACGATTCTCAAATGCGAAAAAGCTTGGTCTTTGTTTGAATTGCTTGGCAAAGGGGCATACCGTTTCGAAGTGTCCATCGCCTTTCAGATGCAAAGTGTGCAAGCAATCTCATCACAGCCTTTTACATCGATCACAACAAGAAGAAAATGTTTCTACAAGTGGAGAACCATCAACATCAGCCGCTGTCCACACTGCTTTAGAAAAAGGAACCTTAGCCGAAGCTCAAGTGATTTTAGCGACAGCAGTGATTCTCGTAATGGATTCTACTGGAAGTTTTCAGATGGGAAGGGCGCTGCTAGATTCAGGCTCACAAGTCAACCTTATCACCGAAAGATTTGCCAGATCGCTTCATTTGCGAAGGTCACGGAGGAGTGTAGATATTGTAGGAGTAGGGGTAGCTGAAACAAAAATCAACTTTCAAACCCAAACCACTATTCGTTCAAGACATAGTAACTTTGAAGTATTATTAGAATTCTTAATCACCACATCCATCACTGGATATCACCCACATTCAAATATTAGCGTGGCGCCTTGGAATTTGCCTAAAAATCTGGATTTAGCCGACGAGCATTTCTATCATTCGTCCCGAATCGATTTGTTGTTAGGTGCTGAAACATTCTTTGATTTACTCAAGGGAGGTCAGATCAAACTAGGTGAAGGACTTCCTTCCTTGCAGAATACTACGTTGGGCTGGATCGTTTCAGGAAGGTACCAGGCACAATCAGATAAGGATAGGAAACAATGTCTTCTGACTACGGGCGAAGATTCATTGGATCGTTATGTTGAAAGGTTTTGGGAGTTGGAAGAACTCCAGGAATCCAAATCAAAGTGTACAGAAGAGCAAAAGGAATGTGAGGCACACTTCAACGAAAACCTGGAAATTTCTTCTACCGGTCGACTGATGGTCAAACTCCCATTCAAACAGGAGCCGAGTTGTTTAGGAGCCTCATACAATATAGCGTTTCGTCGGTTTTTAGCACTTGAGCGTAGGTTAGCGAAAAATGAGTCTATAAAACAACAGTACGCATATTTTCTAGAGGAATACAAGGAATTAGGACATATGTCGCTTGTCAAGGACCCAAAGTTAAACGGACCACACTACTACTTGCCCCATCACTGTGTTCTTAAACCAGGAAGCTTATCCACGAAACTAAGGGTAGTGTTTAATGCGTCTTGCTATACCTCCTCACAAATTTCGTTAAACGATATTCTCATGGTAGGCCCAACAATTCAGCCTGAGCTATTTACTATTCTTCTTCGGTTTCGTTTGCATAGGTTTGTTCTGACAGCCGATATCGTGAAAATGTACAGACAGTTCCTGGTTCACCCTACTCATCGCAAATTTCAATACATTTTATGGAGGACGAGGGAAACAGAACCAATACAAACATACGAACTGAATACTGTCACATATGGAACTACTTCAGCTCCTTTCTTAGCTATCCGTTGTCTTAAATATTTGGCAGATAAACATCGATCATCATCGCCGTTAGGATCCTGTGCATTAGCTGAAGACTTTTACGTAGACGATTTTATCACAGGAGACGACAATCTTGACAAATTAGTTCAAAAACTTGAGGAAGTCACATCAATTCTGAAGTCGGCAGGGATAGAGTTATCCAAATGGAACAGCAACCACCCCAACATCGACAAAGCCGTACCTGATACAAAGATTAAATTGAGTGAATCAGGTTTAACCAGTACTTTGGGAATTTCGTGGAACTCCGTTAGTGACCATTTTATCTTTTCTTACGCACCTACCAAAACATTTTCTAAGCAGACAAAAAAATCGGTTTTATCAATTTTGTCGTCACTCTTCGACCCATTAGGCCTGCTCAGTCCGATCATCATTAAGGGCAAGATAATCCTTCAAAAATTATGGATCGAAAGGGTTGAATGGGACGCATCACTGCCACAAAGCATTGAAACAGAATGGGAACGGTTCCTGACCGATTTGCACTCTGTACAAAAGGTATCGGTTCCTAGATTTGTCTTGATGGGAAACCGACGCAGCTATCAGATACATGGGTTTGCTGATGCATCTATGCACGCATATGGTTGCTGCATATATCTTAGATCGGTGGATGAATTTGGATCCACTCAGGTTAGGCTCTTGGTATCCAAATCTCGGGTGGCACCTATAAATAGAAAATCACTACCTCGATTGGAGCTGTGTGCAGCTCATCTTTTGTCCAAATTGTGGAAAAAGATTGAGACCATTTTCAAGGATCGTCAGTCAGAAGTTTACTTTTGGACGGATTCCGCCATTGTTCTACATTGGATTGCTACTCATTCTTCGAAGTTGACCACTTTCGTCGGCAATCGAATTGCTGAAATTCAGACGAAAACGCGGGGAGTATTATGGCGCCATGTTCCTACACAGGAGAATCCAGCTGACATCGTGTCGAGGGGCTGCGATATTCACGAGTTGAAGGGATCAATCTGGTTCGATGGACCACGATTTTTGATGGAGAGTGATGAAAATTGGCTCTCAAAGATAGAGATTCCGCTTTCACCAGAGGAAATTTCACTGGAAAAACGAAAAACAGTCCTCATCTGCAAAAGAACAATACCGAATTTAATACACGAAATAGTCGAGCGTTTTAGTGCCTATTCCAAAATAATTCGAATAATAGCGTACGTAGTACGATTTTGTCGTCGATTTGAGGAGAAGTGGTCTCGAAACATGAAGAAGCGATCCAACATGAAAGATTTGCCAGAGGACCCCGAACCATTTTTAACTCCCGCGGAATTAGACAATGCGCTTTTGCATATCGTATATGCTATACAAAAGGATTCGTTTGCTGAGGAAATTGATGCAATCAAAACCTTTCAACCTCTAAAAGGATCAATCAAGTGGTTGAACCCTTTCCTGCAGGAAACAAGTGGTCTATCGTTGCTAAAAGTAGGAGGACGGCTGAAGCATGCGGATATTCCTGAGGCGTGCAAATATCTATTGTTGTTACCAAAAAACCATATTTTTGCAAAAATATTAGTTCGTCATATACACCTCTCCAATTACCATGCTGGTCCTAAGGCTTTGGTGGCCCTGATTAGACAACGGTTTTGGATAATAAACACTCGAGAGTTGGCAAGGCAGATTGTAAGGCAATGTATTCACTGCGTTAGATATCGGCCCAAGCTATTGGAGCAAATCATGGGTGACCTGCCTCAACAGAGAGTCACTCCCTCGCGTCCGTTTCTTTGTTGTGGCGTAGACTTCTGCGGCCCCATCTTAACGTACCTTAAGATTAGAGGCAAGGTACCTTATAAAAGTTATGTAGCAGTCTTTATATGTTTTTCTTCAAAGGCCGTTCACTTAGAAGCAGTGTCTGACTTGTCAGCCGAAGCATTCATTGCAGCACTGAAACGGATGATTGGTCGTAGAGGTCTGCCAAGTTCCATCTATTCCGACAATGCAACCAATTTTGTTGGATCACAGTCAAAACTCAAACAGCTACGCAATATGTTCTTTAAAAAGTGTTCACAAGAAATCTTGCAAAATTTTTGTACTAATCTTGGTATCAATTTTAATTTTATACCCCCCAGGGCTCCTCACTTTGGCGGAATATGGGAGGCGGCTGTGAAAGTCGCAAAAGGTCACTTATATCGAAGCTTAGGAGGAGCAAAGTTGACATTCGAGGAGCTCTCTACAGCACTGGTCGAGATAGAAGCGGTGATGAATTCTCGACCCATTACACCGATGTCGTCTGACCCCAATGACCTGGAAGCCCTAACGCCAGCACATCTATTGATTGGTTCGTCGCTCAAAACCATCATAGAACCAGCAATCGAAGTTCCCGAAATAAGCTATATCGAGAGATGGCAGCGAATCAACGCAGTGAAGACTCATTTCTGGCGCAGATGGTCCCTGGAATATCTTCACGAGCTACAGGGAAGAGGAAAGTGGTCATCACCTAGCAACAACCTCAAGATTGGAGATTTAGTTCTCATCCATGAAGACAACGTCCCACCGCAAAGATGGCTAATGGGAAGAGTAGCAGCAGTCATTAAAGGTGCTGATGGTCAAGTTAGAGTGGCAGATGTTAAAACGGCAAAGGCAGTCATCAGGCGTGCTATTCGCAAGCTTGCACCATTACCCTCTTAGCCTCTTGAAAGACGTAGCTTCCAAAGGTGGCGGAATGTTAGATCCTAGATATACATATACGAGTGCATACATTTATAAAAATTTGAATTTTTTACACGCACAATTGTAAGCTATAGTTTTTGTTTTAAGAATTCATTCTGGAGTATATATAATTATAACATTATAACACTTTGTAGAAAACATAGAAATTTTGAATTTACCGCCAATCGCGGTGACCACCATATTTATTTTATTCGATGTTTAAATTATGTAGAGAAGACCGCTTACTTATCATGTCACTTTTTGTAATAAAGTTAGTTGCTTGAAGAACTCATTAAAGAAAAGGTTGCCTTTGTTTTGCTCGTTTCGCTCTCTCGTTTCGCTCCACTCGCTATAATCATTCTTCCTTAGTAAAGACTATATTCGATAGTCTAAATTGAAACTAAAGTAAGTTGCATTAACTAAGATTAATCTATTAATCAAAAATAGAAATCTTGAGTTGGCGTTGTGAAAACCCTCGCAACGTACAATTGGATCATTTAAATACAAAATTAACGGCAAACTCTTGACCTTACTAACGACGTGATCAGAAATGAACTGCCCTATTAAAGTATTCTGAGGTCCGCATATTTAGAGAACCCCATAGACTCTGCTGTGAGGGAAATATATATATTGGTCAATCGAATGTAAAAAATTATGTTTCTCGTCCATTTGGATCTTGGACACAGCACTGGTAATACCCCCCTATTTTACAGCTTACCTTTCATTGGCTAACTATTTTTTCCTTCGACATAGTTAACAATGATGGAGCGGCCACCTGAATTGTTACTAAACCATCACGGGTCAAATTTTCCAATGAAACAAATTCCGTTTACCAAAAAATGTAAATATATTTTTTATTCATTTGTATAATTTACGGAAAAATTATTTTTTTGTTGTTTTCATTGTTCATATACATATAAACGTTCTTACGTCAATTTTTTCTTTTTTATTTTTATATATATATTTTTATTTTTTGTTTTAATAAAAAAATAGTACAAAGAGAACATGAAATGTGTAAAACTAAAATATATATATTTTTTTTTTTACAAAATCAATAGCATTTTACCTTTCGTTTTTATTTCTTTTAGGTATATCGAGGAACACATTTAGTTGAGATATAGTACACATTAAAACAATAGAAAACAATTGTAAACAAAATTAAAAATAAAATAAATTCATAGTGTTTGAGTAAAAAATAAAAATAAAAATAAAAATAAAAATACGAAATCAATTTTCCATAATTTGTTATTATAGAACAATTATTTAATTTTTTTTTTGCCTATCTCAGTAACAAGAGTCTTATTTATAACATTTATTATTATACGTTGTGTTTTTTTTTTACTTTAATTAACTTATTTATTTGTTTGTTTGTTTTTTTTTTTTTTAAAATATGTATAGATATATATTTTAATGATAAAGAGTTTAAAAATAAGTAACTTGCTCTGTGGTTATTTTTCAGTTTCCTTTTTTGCCTTTTTAATGAATATTAGTAGAGCAATGTACAATAACTAGATATATTTAATTTATTTTTAGTCATTTATACTATTTAATTAACGGTAGTTGCTTCTTAAAGATATTCTGGAATTGTTTACATTTTTTTTTTGTTAATTTCTCGTATGTATTTGTATATATATTAATTTCCTATTTATTTATTTTTTTTTTAATAATTTAAGCTTTCTTATTTTTTTAATTTTATTTTTGACTTATGTAGTTTTTTTTTTTTTTTTAATTTTTTAAATTTTGCACACAGCTATATCTTGGGCTTATCGCTTTAATGTTGGGCGAATGGCGAATGGAAATTGATTAATCAGTTAGTTTACAAAAAAACAAAAAAAAAAAGACAGTTAAGATGATGTATAGCTACGATGAATAGAGGTGGCCAAAAGTAGTTCTGTTTAGGGAACGGATATACGAAAAAGTTTTGAGAACTCGTTTCGCAAAAAAATCGACCTCGAAACCAAGCAAAAGGTATTTATGCAGTCTATTCGCAGATATACAACGAAAGTCCTCGAATAAAGATTGACATTTGGAGTGTAAGGATCCTGGAATATAAAAGTCTCCTTTTTGAAGAAATGCTTTCCAACAACGAGTTTACCATATTGAGAGTATATGGGGTAACCACATGTGGCGTAGTTGACAACTTCAGCCAATTTACGAAGACAATTTTGCCTTAATGCTAGGGTGGAAGAACTAGAATGAATCATTCGATCTGACGTTAAAAATGGAACTTTAATAGAGATCCTGGTTACGTTCGCACTTAAGTGGATATGAATACACTTATAATGCCTCAGCATGTGTTAAGTTTTTTGAAAAATCGGACAGAGACAGAAAGAAAGATGTTTGGGTTCAGTGGCTATTTCGCTGGTGGCATCCAACATTTAATGGGGAGACTAAATTCATAGTAGAAATTGGCTTGATGTTGATTTCTAGTCAACTACTCATCTTACTTGGTTTTCATTAACTGAAAAAATGAGTATGTCTTTCGGGCGAGGTTGGGACTCGAATACCAAACCTTCCGATTTGAAAGCCAGTCCACTACCACTTGAGCCACTGCCACGTGCATAGAAAATCCAAGGCGATAGTCTATCTCTTTAAGGGAAGGTCAGAGTGATTTTTCTGTGAGCAGTTCAAGACTTCAAAAAACATTTACATTGTCACTATAGTTTCGGAAGGGAAGACATTTCTATGAATTAGCATTGGAAGACGGACAGAGTGGATCTGTAAATCAGAAGCAATGCCAGAACGTATAGAGTCTATGACATCATGTTTTATTTGAAAATGAAATCCGATAGAGTAAGGGTATGAACTGAACAGCTTGCGATTTTCCAGTTCTTGACCGATACAGAGCCAAGCTTCTACTTGGTTTTTGTTATTAGCCGTTGACAATGTAATGTATATACGAGCGAATACGAGTGCTGCAACTTTTTTCCCACATCATTACTTCTGAGGTCTAATGCTAAATATGCGCATGTCATATGTGGCAACCAACGGAGAGGATTATGAAAAGATATACCTTGAGCGTTGCAAAGCCATGGAGAGGAATGCTGTCTGTCATCAACTCGGTCATCAAAAACTCATGATGCGATGCCACGCTCTGCTGAGAGCCACCCTTCAATAAATTCACATTTTTTCTGAAGGAAGCCAATTTGGCCACTAAGGTTTTCAAATCAACTCTTCCGTACTATTTCTATCCAACCCTGAAGTCTAACTTAAGCCCGACTTTGCAGAATCGAAGCACCTCTATGGGTAACGGGCGGGAGGATAGACATCTCGCAACATTTTGCATTAACTTTCACGCGATTTGGGCTAACAAAAAAACACTTTTAGCACAAATCCTTCAGAAAGAAATCCCTAATACCACGAAAAAGATCAACTCCACAAGAAGCTCTAAAAATCAGTAACCAGCAAATCAGGAAGGAGATGAGCAGTCAGGTAATGCATCATAAAAATTGGAAAACTATCAGAAGGAGCTATAACTTGTATTGAAGCAATACGGGAGACCTGACGACTAAGCAAGGGATTAAAGGACTCAAGTTATTTGATTTTGCAATGGAAGGAGATTTTATTCAAGTAAGCAGACGGATTTCTGTTTTCGGTGTTTGGAATGGAGCGTAGAGGTGCGACAACAAAGTTTGTCGTATCCCTGACTCATTCTTCGATTCACACTCCAGCTAATGCAAACGAAAAACATCACTTACAACCATGACAATAGGACTTTTAGAAATATGGTCTTCCACGATTTGATAACTCAGCAAAACAAGACGCAAAGAAAGCTGCGTTTCAAATACGGAGCTCTACGAGCAAAGACGATAGGAATAATACCTTTCTTCAACAGAACAGAACACGAATATTGCGCGATCAGAAACATTGCAAAATGCTGCTCCAGCTAATTAAGCACTAGCAATAGATACTGTGCAAAAATCTGTAGAAATATTATATTTGCTCATTGTTCAAGAAAAAAAGGATCTGCTAATGAAGGACTCTGAATGATGGTCAGTATCTTATGTCTGATCGCATTCTCTCTTCTTTAACATAGCGTGACCGCTTTAAAGCTTTTCGTCAGCAATCTGCTGGGCTCCCATAGATGCCGAGGTTAGTGCACTATTGATGGCGCTTCGGCAGATCTTGTCAAAATCGAAATCGGTACTCAACTTTTCTTTGCCAATTTTAAAATCGTCTAGAAGGGCATGTAGAAATGATCTTTCCAAGGCGAAGGAAAATCAGGGAGGATAGAAAGAGAGGTACCGGTGAACGTTGGTTTTAAATGTTTGAACGTTATAATGACTAGGAAATAAAGAGCTAGGCAGGGCATTCCATTAGCGAGTGGTACGGCTTAGGAACGAATCACCATATTTTAGAGTACATCCGAAAGTGGGCTTGAGGGTATACTGATGAGCATTGATAGTGAGACGGGTGTTACGGTTAAAGGTTTGAAGAGGCGGAATGCTACTGGCGATTTCTATGGAGCACTGGTGGTGGAAACAGCGATAAAACAGAGTGAGACACCCACGGTTTAGAATACTATCTATCAGGTGCATTCCAACGTAAGTTTTCATTGACACACATACCGACAATGAAAAGTTTATTGGTTTCGACGATGCAAGTGCCATCGGTTTAATGACAGCAGACACCATTGTGTTTTGGAAGTATTAAATTCTACTCTGTTAGTGGTTCCCCAATTAGTTATGCTGCTAGTATCAGAATTGAATGAGCTTAACATACGCTGCCGTTCCCGTTCTACAGCCGAAGAGTAGGAACGTGAGTCAGGGAACGAGTATGAAAAGCAGAGAGTACTGTCGTCACAAAGGAGTATATTGGATTAGAGGTAGCAGACAAGAGATCGTTGAGGAAAATTAAAAAGAGTGTCGGAGACAGAACGGAGCCCTGGGGCACACCAGCATTTATTTTGTGAATATCAGACTTGAAACCATCCAAGGCAACTTGAAACCATCCAAGATAACTTGAATTGAACTTTCCGAAAGGTAATTTCTAATCCATTGAAGAAGAGAGTCATCGATCCGAAAAGCACGAATTTTTGACAAAAGAGCCTGAAGCCAAACTCTGTCAAATGCCTTAGAAATATCAAGCGCAACTAACTTGCTTTCGCCAGACTGATGTATGCTTTGGTTTCACTTTTCGGTAAAATATGCCATCAGATCACTAGTGGACATGTTGCTACGAAAACCGTATTGTCGGCCATTGAGAAGTTTTCGTGTTGCGTGACATTTCATGAGCTGGCGGTTTATCAGCATTTCTATGACCTCGGAAAGAAGGGACCTAAATGCAATGGGTCTTCAGGAAGAGAAGCAAGAAGATTCGCCATTTTTAGGTACGGGCTGGACAAATGCTGTTTTCCATCTGCTCGGAAAGTGTCCTAAAGAGTAGGATTGATGGAAAAGCTTACTCAGTGGTTTTGCTAGCGTGAAAGAATACTTCTTCACAAGAAGGGGGAATATACGATCTGGACCAACGGATTTGTGAATGTATGATCCTTAAAAATACTCTTGCTACTACACGAATGCGAAAGTGGATTCGTCTCATTGTAGATTCGATGCACTCAAGTGTAGGCGAAGACAGAGTACAATCTGGCAGTGTTGTGGTGGCCGCAAGATATGCAGCAGGCAGATTGGCCTTACCTAAAGAACTAATAGCTGGAATGTCGTTACAAGCGAACGTTGGGATGGAGGATGAGGAAGAATTTCTAATGTTTTTGACGAATGGCCAAAAATTGTTACTGCCTTTGAGACATTGCAGTCATTCCTGGATCGTTTAAACTTTTTTCGGTTGGGTTGGTCTTGAAGGACCGAAAAAAAATTTCTCTAACGCTGACAGCCTCTTTACAGCTAGAGTCGTACCATGCCTTTTCTTTTGGTTTGATACTCTTCATCCGATGAGGGATAAAGTTAAAGTTCCTAAAGAAGTTGTTAAGTCCGCTTCAATTAGCTTTTTCGTATTGCTATACGTTTCTTGTAAGAATCTTTTTTCTAACTGTGTGGTGGGTGTACGAGAAATTAGCTGATACAATGGTCCAACGAGCCCATAGGGGAGAACACATCAACGATGTACTTATCAGGGTGAGAAGTTAAAAACAAGTCCAGGGTGTTGGCGGTAAGACTAGATGTTGATCTGGTATTCGCCTGGAATCATTTACAAGCTCCGTTAGGTCGTTTTCCGCAGCAAAGATCTCAGGACACCGTCCTTCGGGTGTTGTCTGTCCGGAATGTCGAAGCCTGCCAGAATTGTGTATGTTGAAATCGCCCGTAATCACGATTTCAGTATGAGGATAAAGGGACACAATTCGTTGAAAGGAGCCAGACAGCGCATCAAAAGGTCCAGTTGCTGTCTTGTTTGGGGCTTCTGTAAATAAAGCAGTAGTGTATGATTTGCTTACGGAGATGGAATTTTAACCACATGAAATTTAATTCTGCATTGGAACAGGGACTACATTGCGGTGGAGTTTGGTAAGCTACATCCCTACGCACGTAAATGGCGAGACCGCGGTGAGAGAAGAATAATGACACTAGTCCGTAGTCAGATAGCTTAAGATCAGGGTAATCTGATAGGTGTGGGCAGGGATCTACTTGTATTTCAATAAGTGCCAAAACAGCTGGTCTATATTTACAGACGTGGACGTACGCAGAAAAGTGATTACTTTTTAGTCCGCGTATATTGGCAATATCCACTCTGAATTCCCGAGTCATTATAAAGAAACCGAAACACAAAAACCACAAACACCGACGTTACTAAGCACAGCTGTGAAGTAAAAATTCAGAGTTGGTTTACCGAATCAAATTGTAGTAGGTGTTATGCCCTTACAACAATATGAACCAGCACGCCAACAAAATTCAAACCCACAGCCCGCTATTCATCGGTTGTTACATACACTCAGTCACTGCACACGCTGTATAACAATGTAATACAGCAACGGCAGTGACCGAGTGCAAGAAACAGTATGACCAAGGACAATGAGGTAGGAGTGCCCGCACTGTGGATGACGATTTCACTACACGCCACAACAAAGAGGTATTACTTTGAGGGTAGTTAGGGACTTTGCCTTCTTCGGCTCCACTTTTAAGTTCGATAACGATGGGTTCACCTGTCAATCGCTGTTTCTTTGAGCTGACCTTGGTAGACCTTGTCAAGAAACACTAATACCCTAATCATCCCAGTGCTACTACATATATTGTTGAGAAGCAGAAACGTTATCGACGGTAGATGAATATATCCTTGGCTTGTTGAACGCAAGGTTTTCCGACAGAGTTTTGGTATCGGCTTTGTAGGAAGAGATACAACAACCTAGTGACATCGATCTTGTCAGTAAAGTGCACATCATCCGCCTGAGACTGTTAGGATATGTAGAGCAAATGAATATTAGCGCTCTGGCCGGAAGAGTATTCGATTTCCCCGAAGAAAGACTTCGCATTAGGTGGCGCTTATGAATGGAAGAAAACCGCAATCATCTTGGAGTGCGAAATTAGAAACAATTAGCTAAGACGCGCGCTGGCTGGAGAGGTTCACTGGTTAAGGCCTAGGTCCACCCTTTCCTTTCTCGGTGTTTATGCCGTAGAAATAAAATCAAAGCTCGTAATCTACTGGCAAAAACACCTTATAGTTCTGGGTGTACAACACTGTTTAAGACGTTAACAACCTGACAGTAAAATCCATGCCAGCACAGAGCTAGCAGATTCTTAAATCTCAGCTTATAAAAAATAGAACTTGCTTGGATTACGCACTTCGCACAATCTGCCTTAGAGAATGGTTTGGCAATTGAAATGTTTTGTCCGTTGAGATTGATAATTTGGTTAGTGCTGTCGTCCACACCTTACTATTGAATCCTACTATTATAAGATCTTACAACACTATTCTTCAGATTCGTAGCACCTAGAGCCTTGGAGTTCTGTGTTTGCTTTTCTGGATATCCATCCTGTACCGGAGACTCATCTTTTGAACACCTCAGGTCATCTGAGAGCAGATATTTAGTTCATTGTTTCTTATTCAATTATTAGTATTTTTTTTTTTTACAAAATTTGTAAAAATTTGTAAAGTTTAAATCTTTTTTTTTATAATTCTTCACTAAGTACATCCCGTTTTTTATATATATATATTTTTTTTAACACAGAAAAAAAGCGCTTGCGCCCCTTAAAATTACAGAATTTCCAATTCTTTTCAATTTGTTTATTTCTTTTCAAATATTTCCCACCTATTCTATTTTCTATAATTTATTTTTTTTTTTAATAATTAAATTAAAAACAAAAAAACGAATGTTTTGGTTTTTTTTTTTAACAAATAACAACCTTCGTCCCTGTCAAATGAGGACGAAAAAAATCGCTCAACTAATCCGAATTGATCCCATTGAAATGAGGAAAAAAAACAAAAAAAAGTTGTTTCAACTTTTTTCGCTATTGTTATTGGATTCCGGAAATTTCGTGCGAATCACCAAAATTTGTAAAAACAGTGAGATGAAACGTAAAACCTTACAATAAAAAAAAAAACAAAACAAAAACGCAAGAACGGAAACGAAAATGAAAAGGAAAATAACAAAAACTGGGGAAAAAAATAAATGAAAACTTTTTGAGTCTGGGACTTCTTGCGACTTTCTCATACTCCTGCGTTACGTTCGTGATAGGGATCATTAACGAGGCAAAACAAGGAAATAAAAAAGAAAACTGAAATTCAATATCCTTCCATCCAATCGGATGTACGTTGGGTGAAGGCAGAGGGAGACAAAATAAAATACTTAAAATAAAAAAAAATTCAACATTTGATAAGAACACAAACAAACAAAGCAGTGGTGCTCTGAGGGATAACCATTAATAAGGACAACACACTTCGTCGTCTGACATCTCTGACTGAGTGCCATAGAATGTCATCATCAGCATCAGCATCAGCATCAGCATTAAGCACATATTCAATTTCATCTATCTCTTGCACGCTTTTGTTTAAAAAAAAAAAAAATTCATTCAAAAAAATAAAAATAAAAATAAAAATAAAAATAAAAATGCTCTCTTTATCCTTCGAAGGATACGTTCGGTTGGGAATTGATGATTTTTCGTCGGTCAGCTCACGTAAATTTCGTCACAAACGCCCAGCGTTGTGTGTCCAGCGCCGAGTTGCATCGTTGCGCCGATATGCCACCCAGTTCATGAATATCTCGTGTATCCAGGCAGATGTTCATCTTGGACTGCTTGATGAGGCCACCATCACGCAATGTCCACATTTGATTCTCGGACTCGTCACATATCTTCATTACTACCTGTGAGCCACGGGCAAACGTGACCAGCGTTAGGCAGAGATCGTGGTGTTTGATTTGTCCACGTTTCGTTAGTGTCCATTCTTGGTTGCCACCCGTATTGTGGCATTGGTAGATACCTAAGGATTGTGAGATTGATTTTAACCCCTTTTAATTAAGTGAGTATGTAATTAAGTGTCCCTGTGGCATAGCCAGCGACACTGTTCATTCATCAATCAAACATCAATCAAAGTGAGGTGACTTACCGATAGTGCCGTCAACCAGATGGCCAAGGGTGTCCAAACAATAAGAACCCTGTCGCAGCTGCCCGTATTGTTGCGTGTCAGGCACTTGTAAATCCGGATAGACGTGCTCCAGATACCATTTGAAGGGTTTACAATGGAGTTGCTCCTTCAAAGCTAGTCGGTCTTCAATACTAGGAACGAGATGAGATACATTTTACTGTGAATTTAATCGACCATAGTAGGTACGAGTACTTACTTGCCAAAGGGGATGTTCTTGGCAAGCGGAACTGCCGCATAGTAGTACTGCTTATAGTCATCCATCCACACTTCAGCAGCACGTCGTGTGTTTTTAGCGAAAACATTGCCACTACCGCCAGGGAATGTGTACGGGTGACGTTTTCGAAAAACATGACCCACTCGACTACATGGAATTATTTCCAAACTACCGCCACACTGCCACACTCGGAAGGATATCTCCAAATTCTCACCACCCCAGACATCCATCTTCATGTCGTACTTCCCGAGTTTGTTGAAGTACGCTTTGTTAATGACAAACAATCCACCGGCAATCATTGGAGTTCGTATTGCTGCTGTTGGATCATGTTGACGCTCTTGACGTTCCGCTGCACTGAGATATTCCCACTTGAAGATCAAATTCCAATCGAAACCACCTCTAAGGTCAGCTGAAGCACCAATGTATTGGAAATTATCCATGCTTATGACATCGATGACAGGACACACCACTCGAGAAGGATCTTCAGCCACACGCTCCAGCAATGGTTCTAACCAGTTTTCATTACATTCCACATGACTGTCAAGGAAGGTAAGTACATCAGCAATTGCCGCATCGGCACCACGTACTCTCGACCGAACAAGTCCTTCACGTTTATCATTACGCATGATACGAACTTTATCGATTTTCGCCAACTCCAAACCATCCTCAGCTGAAAAGAATATAAAAGTGAGGTTTCATTCAAGAGGAAACTCTTCTTGACACGGGTCATTTGAGTACGAGTATAAAGAACTTACGATGATCGCTAAAGTCATCGACAAGGATAATCTCCTTGATCAAATGTTCTGGACTTCTATTTAGCACACTGTAAACAGAGATTACAATGAAAAGGAAAACTCTCAAGAGTCAATAGCATCCTACGCGTACTTACCTGACTATGGTCCGTAGCAATGTAGACCGTGCTTCGTTGTGAAATGTTATGATTACGCTGGTCTCTGGCAAATCCTTTTGCCATTTCTTCTTACGACACCTGCAACGAGAAAGAGGAGATGGAACATTTACTTGGAAGCTTTTAGGATGACTTTCATTGCAAAGGGAAGGCATTCACAAGTTTCGAAAGGAGATGCTGATTCTGAATTAAATTTCAAACTCGCACTCATGTCGTGGTGGTACATGTTTGCCGGTAGTTTTTCTTGTTCGTTTCATTGAAAATTGGATATAGCTTCGAAAAGGATACCTCAACGACTACAATACGAGTACATACGTAAGTCAATAGAAAAAAAGGAGTAAAAGGATCCAATGACTTAGCTACGGATGTAAGTGCATTTTGGAAATGCATTCGAGTGTGGGTTTTGTTTGGCAAATGGTTCAATTGCTCGACACGCAGGATGTACAGATACTCAGTCACTGTAGAGGCAAGTAATAGCATTTCCTTATTGGCATTGGGGAGGGAGAAAATTGCAACGAAAATTACAAATGAATAAAGGATCGCACATGGATTGGAAAGATGGTTACGGATAACTGCTTGAATAGACATTTACGCAAGGTAGGTCTAACTTTCAAGAGCGAAATGGTTTCGCATTTTTAGTTTACAATTTTACATCCTGTTAAAATTAGGCAATGAAAGGATTGACACTAACCAGTATACGAGTATGTATCTATCTATTGCACGCAGATGAGATTGGTTTTTGGAATGCGAAGATCTTTCACAGAATATCAGATTCCTTCAACTCGAGAAAGAATTCCTGTGATATACTGTGATAGTAGGTTAGGCACTTTCTGACTGCGGGAAGTAAGTTGGTTAGAAGCGGAAGAGGAGTGGCCTTCAATAAATAACTCTAAAGTAAAGCCATCCGGAAACCTCTGAATGGATCTACTAATTTCCTGAGCTACGTGCTAGAATTCAGACGGGCATCAGAGTACGACGTGTATTGTAACGTAGTCCTTGTCTGACGACGAGGAGGACAGTACTTGGTACTAACTAGGCTTTGTTTCCAAATCAACGCCAACTGGAGATTTCGTCATGGTATTGAGAGACCGCCCACATATCAAGAAAATGCTTAAACATGCTATCTGGAAACATGGGTCTGGGCCTGAGAATAGGAAAGCAATTTGGTGATTTTTCCGATGCCAACTGCCTTACTATGTATAGTAAGCATCCCCCCAGTAGTAGAGGAGAGTGAGCTAGATTTTCTACATACGAAATGAGATTCCGGAGATGATTAATGCGCTGGCTACTAAAGCTGAGTAATTTGGTGGGACAGAAGAACCATCTACAAATCACTAAAGAGCTTACAGGTAGTCATACATTTTAACACTTATAATAAGCTTTATGCGGTCTTCTACACTTCTGGGATAGGGAATGAATACTTTGCTACAATTTTTAATCTTTTTTTCGCCAACGCGCGGTCCAATTACGAGTAGCTACCCGAATTTATACCAGAACCTCCAGCAAACGTTAAGATTAATTCACTATCTTTACTTTACTTAGCACTGCAGTCGATCGGACTTCAAGCAGGAAGGTAAGTTCAGAGATAATCAAGAGGCTCGGATACCGACAAGTATAAGGTTGACAAACCCAGCAATGCGATGGGTTAGGTCTGGAAAATGAGAGATGGTCATCGAAAAATACAGTCTGCATAACACTACGTTCGGGAATGGAAACAGGTTTTTAAGGCCGAAGGAGCCAGTACGCGTTTTTCACAGAAACTTTCGACTCGGCATCGACATCGACATCAACTCGGATCATAACCCTGTTGCAGCCAGAGTACGAATGCGGATCACACAGGCACAACGAAAACAAGTAAGACTACCAATATCATAGCTCGACGTCGAAATAGAATCGCAAGAGACCGCTAGATCTCAAGCTGTCTCAAAATCCTAACACCCGTACACAAATCATATAACACCAATAGGAATGTTGTCAATGAGCCATCTGACAGCTGCAAAGAGGCTATCAGGGTTAGAGAAATGTTTTTTCGGTCCTTCAAGACCAACTCAACAGAGGAAAACCGAAAAAAAGTTTAAACGAGCCAGGAACAACTGCGACTGCAACTTCTTTCTTAAGCGTGTAAAATTCCAATACGACCCAAAGGTAGTAAGCATTTTGTGGTTCGTCAAAAATATTAGAAATTCTGCTTCATCCTCCATCCCAACGCTCATTTAAAATGACATTCCAGCTGTCAGCTCTTTGGATAGGGGCAATCTGCTTGCAGCTCACGTTGCAGCTAGCACTCAGCACTTCCAAATTATGCTTTGTCTCCGCCTACACTTGATTGTATCGAATCTTCAATAGGACGAATCCAGTTTCACACTCATGTAGTAGCAATAGTACTTACAGGTCTTAATATTTACAAATCCGATGGTCTAGATGGTATATCTTCCCTCCCTCTGAAGAGGTGTTCTTCCTCGGTGGCAAAACCACTGCGTAAGCTTTTTCTTCAATCCTACTCTTTAGGACTCTTTACGAGAAGATGGAAAACAGCATTTGTCCAGCCCGCCCCTAAAAAAGGCAAATCTTCCTCTTACGTCTCTTCTTTCCAAGGTCATGGAAACGCTGATAAACCGCCAGCTCATGAAATGTCACGCAACACAAAGACTTCTCAATGGCCGACAATACGGTTTTCGTAGCAACAGGTCCACTGGTGATTTGATGGCATGTCTTACCGAAAAGTGTAACTAAAGCGTACATCATTCTGGCGAAAGCAAGATAGTTGCACTTGATATTTCTAGGGCATTTGACAGAGTTTGGCATCAGGCTCTTTTTGTCGAAAATGCGCGCTTTTGGGATCGACGACTCTCTTCTTCAATGGATTAGAAACTGCCTTTCAGAACGTTCAATTCAAGTTGCCTTGGATGGTTTCAAATCTGATATTCACAGCTAAATGCTGGTGTGCCCCAGGGCTCCGATCTGTCTCCGACACTCTTTTTAATTTTCATCAACGACCTCTTGCCTGCTGCTTCGAATCCAACATATTCCTTTGCTGACGACAGAACTCTCTGCTTTTCATATTCGTTCCCGGACTCACGTCCCTACTCTTCGGCTGTAGAACGGGAACGCCATCGTATGTTAGGCTCATTAAATTCTGATATTAACAGCATAACTAATTAGGGAACCACTAACAAATTAGAATTTAATGCTTCCAAAACACAATGCTGCTTGCTGTCGTCAAAGCGAAATTTAAACACCCAGCCATTATCCATGAATGGAACTTGCATTGTCGAAACTGATAAACTTTCCATTTTCGGTATATGTGTCAATGAAAACTTACGTTGAAATGACCACATATTCGGTGCCGTCAAAAATGCTGCGAATTGTCTTGGTTTCCTCAATCGATGTAAGAAATACTTTACCCCCTCTGATCTGGCCTCTATATGTTAGGCATTCATCCGCCCGAAATTGGAGTACAATTTCCACATCTGGTTGGGTGCGCCCAAAACATCTCTGCACCTGCTAGATAGGATTCAAGACCGTGCGATAAAACTCATAGCTGATACCAATATCACTCAGGCAATAGACACCCTCGAACATCGATGAAATGTCTCGTGTCTCACTCTGTTTTATCGCTATTTCCACCAACAGTGCTTCATAGAAATCGCCAGTAGCATTCCACCTCTTCAAACCTTTAACCGTAACACCCGTCTCACTATGAATGCTCATCAGTATACCCTCAAGCCCACTTTCGGATGTACTCTAAAATATGGTGATCCGTTCCTAACCCGTACCACTCGCTAATGGAATGCCCTGCCTAGCTCTTTATTTCCTAGTCATTATAGTCTTCAAACATTTAAAACCAATGTTCACCGGTACCTCTCTTTCTATCCTCCCTGATTTTCCTTAGCCCGCGCTGTGTGCAAGCATTTTAAGGGTACTTAAATCCCTTATACAAAAGAAAAGCTGCTACCGATGTGTTTAATTTGAAAGCGCCGGCACAAAGTTTGACGATGGATGTGAGGAGGTACACACAGCCAAGCAAAAAGCATATAAAGCACATAAAGGAATGAGCACAGGGTTACCGGGCGTAAAAATAAAACGGACAAGAAGAGCGCGATCAAGGAAATGGAGAGATGTTACTGCAGGACTAACGTTCCAAAATGTTGTTAGACAATAAAAGGAACATGGCAGCGCTACAAAGTCAGAATGGAAAACTGCAAAGCCGCCACCTGACCAAGACGAAGTTAAGCTTACCGTACCAGTTGGTCCATACCAATGCTAGGACAGGAAAGCCCACTCACAATCAAATCTTCACACTACGGTAGATCTTAGAAAAGAGCCAGCATTTTCAGATCGACTCGCATCATCTATTTGTAGACTTCAAAGCCAAGCTCATGAGGTTGTGCAGGATGAGGATTGAGAATTCTCGCTGCTCCATCAAGGTCGGTAATGACAATTTCAAAAACTTTTTTGACAAAGCGACGCGCTGTCGAGAGACTTTTTTAACATTGGCGTAGAAATAATCAATCTTTTAAGTCGGCACAATTACTTTCGTAGACGGATGACATTGATATGATTGGACGAACACAGAAAGCCATCAATTGTAAGTATTGGGGCGAAAACGTCCAATGTGGATCTGACGGTAAACGAAGGGAAACGAAAGTACGAGTACATGGTGTTATCTGAAGTGGACGCATAACACCGACGAACTGACTATAACGTCAACATATATACATATGCCTTGGAAGTAGTTATGGACTTCGTCTAGCTTGGCTAGTTACAAGAAGCAATGACATCTTGCCAATCGCTGCTTTTTTGGGCGTAGGAGGCAATTAAGTCGCAAAGCTCTCTGTTGTATCTCGAATCTTTAAAAGACCGTTATTATCCTGGCCTTGCTCTATGACACAGGGGCTTGGACCTTGTGGAAGGCAGATGAAGAAGCACTTGGCCATTTCAAGCGAAAGACACTAAGTATGATTTTCGGTCCCGTTTGTATTGATGGGAAATAGAGGAGGAAATCAAACCACGAACTGAATGGGCTCTAGTCAGGCGTCTACGTACCCAACGTCTGACATAGCTGGGTCATATTGAGCAAATGGACAACACAGTTCCGCTGCAAAGACTCGAAGAATCTTGTAGAAGGAGACCTAAACTAGCTTGGACTGTGGCACAAGATGCAGTTGGCGAGATATCGCGCTGTCTACAAATATTTTAAGGGTACACAAACCCATTGAGCGCGCGCTCATTATAAAAATAAAAAGCTGGAGTGGCTTGTTGATTTAGGCCCTCGTTAATCCCTTAATCCGGGTAAGCAAGTAAGTTAGTTTTATAATCAAGTGACCGTCATGTTTTTTTTTTTGTGAAAATTGATGTGAGGAAACGGTGTGCTAGTTACAGCCAGCCCCGAAGCAAATCTTAAGGGCAGTTTTAGAGTATTGCTTCTAGGTTTCTTCGAGAAATTCATAGAAAAATTTCTTGGTAGCGTTGTCCATTTCTTCTGTGGTGCCGTATGGCATACAAGGTGATGTTGGCGAAATAAGCTTTGATGCGGATCGTTGGAATGCGCTTGATTACGTGCCGAAAGCTCAAGACTTCTTTTTTTTTTTATAATTTACGCGCGCCTAAGGGGTTATATGATACCCTTTTACTGTTGCCAGGGCGGACGGAAATATAGAAGGAGGAGAAAGGAAAGTTTTTGTGATGTAGTGGTTTGAAACTCAGGTGTGTTTATTTTCGATATTGACTCTCCAGGGGTGGGAGTCCGAATAGGACGGAGAGATTTTTCTTCTCTCGGAATGTGAGGTTGCGAATTTTAACGGTTGTTTTGTGCTTGAAAACCGTACAACAGCCAAATCTACTTGTCAGTGTTATGCCTTCACACGCAGATTTTTCGGATTGAGTTCCAATTACACAAACGAAAACTAGCTGTGGCTAGGATTCGAACCTTAACCTTCCGAGTGAGAAGCGATAGCTACTACCACTACACCACGGCCACCCCATAACATTATTCTGGTGCTTACAACAAATCGACACCCGAAAAGAGACTGACTCGGTTCTCTGTATCTATGTATATATGTCACAGTTTTTTATTCTATTTATGTGCAAAGCGTTCAGTCGAGGGAATAGTTCGCCAAATACTTCCTCCATTTATTGCAATCCAATGTATTGCGAGTTGTATCTTCGCTGTGCTGCAATCTGCACAATGCTGGCTCGTTTGCCCGTGCTTGTCGCCTGCTTATAAGTTGTGAGGGTACATCTTCTTATTTCCGATACAATGTCTCTAGTTACCGCTTTCCTTTCCTTTTGTGTTCATATTCTAACCCAAGACGCAATTTATCGGTTTCAGTATTTCCGGTGTACTTGGTCTACGTTTGAAAAGTTTACATCTTGCTCTACTCCACCAATATTTATCTCATCCTTGCACTACGAAGTGCCTTTATTTAATTAGGCGAAGCACCGAGCAGAGCTCTTGGACCACCCTTACATTTTTTTTCGAAGTTGTTTCACATGCCTTGCGCATTTTTGCCTTCCTCTTGGGAACTGGCTTTGTTAAAGTTGTCTGAGATTATTTTGTCGACTGATGCCGGTTTCCGTAGGTTTTTTTCTAGATTTTTCTCGAAAAATCAGGCCACTGACTTACTGCATACGAAGATGAAGTGGTTCCTATGACCACCAGTAAGTTACTCCCCACGATCAGTGAAGTTCTAAACTATGCCCTCAGAATCCTTGAAGACCGAGGCAAGCTCTGTGGGCTGGGAATCAACCCGCATAAAACATACTTTGACCTCTTTACACATAAAAAGATTCACATTCCCTCCATAGATTGGACAGCCCGTGCACTATCCAGCAGTGCTAATGCCTAGGTATCGTACTAGATAGTATACTGAGCTGGGAGCTCAATGTTGACGAACGTGCACAGAAAGCAATGATCACTTTCTACACCACAGTCATATATTTTAGAGAAGGTGTGGCCCTTAGCTCAAGACTATCCTATTCCATGGATGTGCACGACTATCGCCAGACCCATCTTAACCTGCGACAGCTTAGTACGGTGGCAATCTACAAATAAAAATAGCAACCTCAGGTTAGCGACAAAAGTACAGAGGATTGCATGTATAGGCACGACTCATGTCATGAGAATGACGCCAATGACGGGATTGGAAAATATACTTGGATTATTGCCCCTCCAAGAATCTGCAGCTAAATGTGCTTTAAGATTGAGCCAGCTGGGTGCAAACCAAACCCGAAAGGCCGCGCCTCAATTCTTACTAAACTGGGTTTATGCTCCGATACGGGCTACAAGTACATAATAACACAACACGACTTTAAAACACTATACGCCTGCATTTTCCCAAGCAGAGAGGAATGCGACTGGAAACAAATGGAACAAGACCTGATATCCATTTTCATGAATGGATCAACGATGGAGATAGGAACCGGCTGCGCCGGGATCTTCTCCGCTCGATTAGGATTCTCACGACCCTTTCAGGCTTAGACATTGGCTGCAGCAGAAGCAGCCAAACTTGTGGCAATAAAGGCAATATCCCTCGAGGATATTACAGGATATAACTTGTGAAGCGCTGCGCGAAGAACTTAAGGCTCTTTAAGCTCAGCATAAGGCTACGCTATGCTGAGTCCCTGTCCACAAGGAATTGGCAGGAAATGAGCATGTAGATGAGCTAGCTCGAAACGGATCCTGTCCAGGAAGGCAACTGGCAGATCAAAGTATCAAACCTCCACTCTACATTCTGAGAATACAAATAGAGCGAACGATACAAAGGCCAATGAAAGGTGGAAAAATCTTACAACCTGCGAGACCTCACGACAATTATGGCCGGAAGCAAAAGCAGAACGAGTAAGATTCTCTTGGAAAGTCAAGCTAAACTACGAGTATCTACGCTTGTTGGATTACTCATATGTAATAAAGCTGCGACTTACAGAGCGACGGTTACCTCTGCAGGGGCAGTGGGGACATAGGTTCACGGGAGGATACCCTTCACTTTTTGTGCCAGTAATTAGGACACAGAACTTTAGGAAGTTATTACTTCCACTACCTCTCAGAACTAACTGCTACTTCACTTACATCTCTTTTCAGATTCGATGGCTTACACCCGCTCAGAGTCAAAACGATAACCAATGCGAGCCGGAAAGCGGGAACCAGAACTAGGAACCACAATCAAACTCCCATCTCCAATTCCCCAATTCGGGCATTACAATGGATCTACAAAGACCTAAGTGTGATGAGCTATAGAATAGACTCTGCTCCAGAAACCTCATACACCCGCCAACCTAACCTACTAGTGGCATATCATAGATCCCATCTTCAGTTCATCGTTGTTGCACCGTAGATGCTAATCTTTCTGGGTTTAGTGTCCATCACGGTGGTAAGTTATCAAAATTAGCCCTGGTTTAGTAAATGGCGTATAGTAAGACGATGTATACCTGCTTCCGCGGTTTTCCTCATTCCGAAACCGTTTCCTCTGTGACAGTCCTCGTAATCGGAATTCGATTCATCGACGTGTCAGTTTAAATCTACACGGTGAATGACTCTAACTCCAACTTTTTAAAATGCTATAATTGTTTTATTTTTTGATAAATTTTATTGTGCCAAAGCAAAAAATGTTGGAAAATACATCAATTTTCAAATTGTATCAGTAGTTTTCAATATGTCCACCTTTGGCGCGAATAATGGCCTTGAGTCCGCTGAAGAAAGCATCGCACGCTGCACGCAAGTAGCTCTGCGGTATTTTGGCCCATTCCCGGCGAAGTGCTTGTTTGAGGTGGTCCAAACTTTGGTATTTTTTAGTGCCAACCTTCGCCTTCAAAATATCCCAGAGAGAGAAATCCAACGGATTTCCATCCGGAGAATTTGCAATCCATTGTGTCGTAGAAATGAAGTGTGGAACATTGTTTTTTAACCAATCTTGGTTGACGTGCGTTTTGTGAGACGGTGCCGAGTCTTGTTGAAATGTTCACGGTCTCCGACCGCAATTAATGTTTGCCCAAGGCTTCAATACTGCCTCTAAGACAGTTTCACGGTATACGATCGCATTAATTTTGACGCCACGGTCCTAAAATACGAGCGGAGAGCGACCATCGGCGGTTATGGCGGTCCAAACCATCACCATCGGTGCTGCCTGCTTTCTGGTGGCCGTCCGAAGGTGTAAATTTTCGAAGGACGTCTCTGGCAAGTAAACTCGGTCATTTTGTTTGTTGACATATTGCTCGATAACAAATGGCGACTCATCGGCAACTTACCACTTAGCAACTCCTTCGCTCTTTCGACTCTAATTTTTTTCTGTTGCGGTGTAAGATCGTGTGCTTTTTGGAACTTCAATGGCTTAAGCCCAAGCTCATTTTTCAGCATGTGTTGTATCCGTTCCAATGATATGTTGAGCTCACGAGCCATTTTTCTTCCACTTCGACGCGGATTTCGCTCAATTCGAGCCTTCACTTTCCAAACCATTTCTGCCGATGTTGCTGTTTTTTTATGACCACATCCATGGCGTTTTGCAACGCTGCCAGCATCACGGTAAGGAGCTATGTTTCGAGACACAAATGATTTATTCACGTAGAGGTGCTGGAGGGCTCTAACGATAGCTACTTGTGGTTTTCCAGCCAAATATAAAACAATCACACCATCACGTTTGAATTCCATCGCGGATAAAAATTTTTCAACACAACTGAGACGCAAATCGTTTAAAAGGCTTGTAAATAATAAAATTATCTGTCATGTGTCAAAGTTTGAGCTCACTGTCATGAACCGTTTGGAAATTAAAGCAGTCTGAAATTGGTTGCAGCTCGAGTCATTCAGGGTGTACATGTTGTTTGTAGCTCCTTGTTAGTAGCATGGACATAGTGTCCTACTGTCTCACCATTTTCCTGTATTTTCCAGGTTAATCAGCTAAGTACTAAGCGTGCTACGACATGTCCTCTTACATTACTTTTCATTTTTTGATTCACGCTATATAGTTCAGAGCTCTTTGCTAAGGCTACTTCGGTTTGAAGTTTGAAATACTGAAAACATTTTTTTGGACCACTGAGGTCGTTCACAGTAAGTTGTTTCTCATTTTAGGTTCAGAATGTCCCTGAATTCTAGAATGCTTACTATTATAAGTAGTGCAAGGATGGTCGCTGCATGGTCGTATCTATGAAGTCGATACGGAAACAACACATTGTCATTTATACACGTGTAGCTATAAAAGCCCTCGATAATAGGAATAAACTTGGTCAAGCACTCTCGCCCATCTCTGAACGTAGACGTGCAAATTGGCTAGAAATCCTTACCGATTACCTTTGTCGTGATTGCTTGGCTGACGAAGTAGTAAATTCTGCGAAATTTGCGTAAGTTAAATCATTCCAAAAGCTCTAAATGGTTGCAGCAGAAAGAATGATAAGTTGGCTCTTGTAGCAGGAGAATAGACGCATCTTGATTCAAGAAATTCCTGTTAAATACGATGGATGGCGTCTGATCTCATCTAACCTCCTTAGAATTCTATTACAATACAGCGCCAAATACATATGCCAGGCAGCTTCGTAAAGACGAGCATTGTCGCTGTAAATACAATTAAGTAGAACAGATCCTTCTTGAATGTTGTCAGTCTGTGTAATGCCATCGAATAATTTTGTAAAAACCACTCCACCCCGAGGTAAAAAAAAAAAATACTTCCACAACATCTTATAATCTGATTTACTGATATGAACACAAGATTCGTTCGATTAATAGATTGTATTACTCAGTTTATCCAAGCAGGAGGGGTTTCATTTCTGCGTGACTAAATCTCCGTCACATCTCTTTCGACAAGTCATCAAATCCGTATCATCTCCAACGGCTTACTTCCAGAGAAAGACTGAAAATTCTTCTTCCTCCAGCTTCAATAAAAATTTCCATCATCATCATCAAGGAAGAAACAAAACCAAAAATCTAAACCATCCCCTGCCACAATCATGGTCGCAATCAGTGGTTGCACGAGTACCTACTCGTTAGAGTATTCGCAGTAGTAATCTTTATTTACCCCAATGGCGTTAAAATTCTTTCCCATTGCGCCGATGGACTGCCCACAACACAAAAGGTCCACTTAAAGGATAATAAAAGCATTATGAGTTAAAACGCCGCTAGCAAGGTTCTTATAGAATCCACCTCTTTGGATTCACCCCCGCACAACATCAACGATCACAATCAAACGCCCACTACAAGATTTAGTTTACGTTAAGATGCTTCCGAGGATTTTATGATCTAAGTTCTTGATACACCTCCTCCTTGCCAAACAAAATCGTGTTGAAATTGTGTTCTTTGGAATATTGTGAAGAGTTATTTGTGCGTGTTCTGGGTTATGGTTACGAGTATCTTAAGAAACCGCTCAAGGACCTATAGCCTTCTGCCTACTTAAGCATAAAATAACGATGATTCCCGCAAGTTGTTTTGTGTTGAAATTTATTTGAATCCATACGAAAGTAAGAGTTCACATACTACAATATTTCCGAGGACCTCAAACAAACGTTTTCGAGAGAACAGCTTTTAAGTGCTTAAAGGTCTGTTTGAGAGTGAGTTAGCTCAGCCTCATTTTTCTTTTTTTGTTTGACCATCTGGAGAGCATTTATTTTTGTAAGATAAATGAGTCGTAAATACAGGCACAGAAGTTTGTAAGGCATTTGGGATTTGTCTTCTATCAAATGGAATGGGCGGAACGGAAAACACTTTTATGACCTAGAATAAATGTGTCACAAACATTCGATTTGTGACGCCATAAATGGGGCGAATGAGTTGTTGCTCTCAGTTTCTATGGCCATGGGGGTATGATGATTCAATCCCTTTTTTTTTGTTTCCCAATTTTACATTGTTAAGGATTTATTTTCCTACAGAGATTTACGAATATCGACCGCTTTTTTTCCCTTTTAGATACTCGTGCTGTGGGAAATAGCTATATCGTATGTTGGTGTCATTTTGGTTTTTCGGGTTCTATGCTAAATAGATATGGAATGTGCAGATAAGAGAATTTTCATTAGCTAGGCTTACCAGCTTACCAGATACATGCGTTTGAATTGAATTTGAGATAAAGAGAAATCCGGCAAATTATGAAATAAATACAACGAGTCGCATTTTAAATCTGGCAACTTAATAGCGTATAGCGGCTACCAAGTCATACCCAGCATTGATATATATTGGATTCATGATGGTGCCCCTCGATAATATGAAATCCAAGAGCTGACTACCTCCCACATTTCTTTTAGCTACAGCACCAAAAAGTCTTCTTAGCATTGGGATCGGAGCATATGACAAGTTCCATCTTCCTAGGATCACAGTATACAATCAGTTCGGCTACTGCTTTTGGTGACGCCGGTAGCACGGAAACATAGCGAAAATACAATATGCATACGTGAAGGTTACCTACTTACTTAGATGGAGCTACAGTTCGAGGCGAGTCTCGGCCTCTGCTAACAAGCCTCTCAAGTTAGCCTGATCTTTAGCTAACTGCCTCCAGTTGCACACTTCAAGTCGGTTGAGATCACCTTCTCCTTGTGTGCCCCACCTAAGGCGAGGTCTTTCGCGTTATTTTTCTGGGATAGATTCCAAGGCTCTGGGGGTTGCAACATTGCTGTTGATTCGCTCTACATATCGTAGCCATCTCAGGCGGCTGATCCGCAGTTTTTCGATTAAGTCGGCTCCTTCAAAGCCCATCAACGCAAACGGGAGCGTATATTTTTCAAAGGATTTTCCTCTTGAAACGACTGAGGATATCTTCTAGCCACTTGACAGCGGGTCACCTTGTCTAAAACCTTTTTTAGCATCAAAAGTCTCGGTTAAGTCGTTACCGCATTCGATGGAGCAGCGAACGTTCCCAATCATCATTCTGCACAGACGGACGAATTTGGCAGGAATGCAAAAACTATGAATGGCTCTATATACTCGTAGCTCGTATATATAATTGCGTGTATCGATTTGGATTTTAGAGTTTTTTCAAGGATCTACCAGAGTGTGAAGACTTGGTCGATTGTGTACGCTCCTGGTCTGACATCGCACTGATAGGGGCCAATCAGGTTGTTGACGATGGGTTTTAAACGCAATAGTACATAAGATCTTGTATGCGATGCTGCAGAGACATGCACCTCTATAGTTGGCGCAGTTGAGGGGGTCTCCTTTTTTGTGGATAGGGCAAACATTGCTGAGTTTCCATTCATCAGGCATATACTCTTCTGACCAGATCTGAGAAATTGGTGCAAGATCTCTATAAAGTGGTTTCCAGCAGCTTTGAATACCTGTCCAGCTGATTTGTTGGATTTTAGCTAACATATTGCATAGGTGGACGGATGTTTTGGCTATCATCGTCTAAGTTGAATGGTCTATTCTGCCTGATGGCGGGATGTTGGACCTCGTCGCCAGTATACAGTTTGAAGCAAAAGTTTTTCAATATTCTCAGCAGTGACTATGACTCCACTACAAGGCTTCCTTCTTCATCTCCATGGGCTGCTTTACAGGTTTTCTTGTCTTCACTCGTTCTTTTAACTTTTAAACTTCCGTACGCTATTCCTAGAGTACACACTCTTAAAATCTTCGATCGCGCGCTTCTCGTGCTCTTATTTCTTTTTCTGAAAAAAAAGATGTTCGTTTTTGCTTGTAGAGCTCAGCTGCAGATTTCATCTTTCGTTGCAGCGACGCTTTGGATGACTCTTGTTTAGCTGCATGTGCTGGCCGCATTCTTCATCAAATCAAGGATTTCTTGGTTGTGGTCGGGTGAAACCCAGTACGAGGGCGGGTCAATAATTCTGTGCATTTTTGAATTTCTGACCTCTTTACTGAAACAGCAACACTGCTCCTGTCAACAGGCATCTGTCAGTTGACTCCTGTCAAAATTTAAACTTGCTGCGTCAGTTAGTTTGTGTTTGACAGCTATTTTTATCAGACTACTCACTAATTTGAGGAGAAAATGGAAAAAAGTGAATTTCGTGTGCTTATTAAGCATTATTTCTTGCGAAAAAAAACCATTACCGAGACCAAGGCTAAGCTTGATAAATACTGCACCATCGATTTCAATGGTAAAAAAGTGGTTTACTGAATTTCGTTGTGGCCGTACAAGCACTGAAGATGCCGAACCTCCTGGACGCCCAGTTGAGGTCTCTACACCCGAAACAATCGAAAAAATTCACGATATGGTGTTGGCCGACCGAAGATTGAAAGTGCGAGAGATTGTGGAAGCCGTAGGGATCTCGCATGGCTCAGTGGTTTCAATTTTGAATGATCACTTGGGCATGAGAAAGCTTTCCGCAAGATGGGTGCCGCGTTTGCTCACAGTCGACCACAAACGCAATCGTGTAACAACTTCACAGGAAGGTTTGGCGTTGTTTAATCGCAATATGGAGGAGTTTTTGCGCCGTTTTGTAACCGTGGACGAAATATGGATCCATCACAACAAACAACAGTCAAAACAGTGGGTTTCTAAGGGTGAATCGGCGCCAAAGAAGGCCAAGGTGGGTTTGTCAGCCAATAAAGTTATGGCGACTGTTTTTTGGGATGCACGCGGGATAATCCACATTGACTACCTTCAAAAGGGAAGAACAATCAATGGGGAATATTATGCCAACTTATTGGACCGATTCAATGACGATTTGAAAAAAAACGACCTCATTTGGCCAAGAAAAAAGTTCTTTTCCACCAAGACAATGCAAGGGTGCACACATGTGCAGTTGCCATGGCGAAAATCCATGAATTGGGCTATGAATTGCTCCCTCATCCACCCTATTCTCCAGATTTGGCTCCGAGCGACTACTTCTTGTTCCCAAACCTGAAGAAATGGCTTGGTGGAAAAAGATTTGACTCCAATGATGAAGTCATCTCGTCATTTTGAGGACCTCGACAAATCATTTTTTTTGGAAGGGATAAAAAAATTGGAGAAGCGTTGGACAAAGTGTATAGAGCTCAAGGAAGACTACGTTGAAAAATAAAATTATTTTTTTATCAAAAAATCAGTTTTAATCCAAAAGTCACGGACTTATTGACCCGCCCTCGTATATCAGTTGCGGCGTCTCTGAGGGCGCGCTGGCAGCATTGGCACTGGTTTTCGCTATTCGATTCTAGCGGTATAGTAGTTCGACACGTTACGATTACACATTTTGTACATTATATGTTCTCACAGTAGTTCTTCTTTTTTGTGGCGCTTGGGAGATCCGCATTCACACCTTGGCTGCCCAGAAGTTTCGGTCATCCAGAATTCTGGAGGCATGCCTTACGTCGATCGCAAAATGATCAATTTGTTCCACATGTCCCCTTGGGTATATTGAGATGAAGATATCGTGTGATTGCAACAGTGATATTTCGTCCCGATGCGAAGTCAGTAAGCCGAAATCCGTTGCCAGACGTAGTGTCGTGTAGACTTTGCTTACCGAGTAACCAGTCCTCCTTTCCTACTCTGTCGTAAGAACCGCCTAGTACACATTTAACGTCATACTTAAGACATTGCTCATATGGTATATCTTGTCGAGGAGCTCTTAGTAACATTCTTTGATGGCATCGTCCTTGTCTTCCGTAGGGGCATGGGCTTATTTTAGCGAATTCAGCCTTAATACGGATTGGCACAAGATGCTCGCTCACCTGTCGCAAACTCAAAATTGTTTGCCAGAGTCTGCCGTATGTTGCAAATCCGCATCCAAATAAGCGGTGTTTCCGTTCCATATAGCTAAGAGTCCCATTGCACTTCCTCGATGGCAATAATATCTGCACGATGTCAAGGGCCTCTGCCAATTTCTCGGCTGCACATGGGCGGTCTAAGGTTCGAACATTCCACATACAGATTCGAACGTTGTTGCCCTTTAACCGTTGATCATAGACGTCAACAGTGGATCCGCTATTATCCTAGGCTATTTGATGGTTTGTTACATTTTTTTTTATCTCTCATGAACCCTATAATACCGTAGAGCAGTATTATGCTTCTTACCGAGCACGCACTTGTCTTTGTACCATGTATGAGTAAGGATTTACTCGTGCTGTTACCGGGAACCAGCACTAAGAGGTAAGGCAAGCACTACGCTACGAACGTAATTGATGGCTCAATCCAAGTTATACAATAGTCAGCAGTTTCCCAATCAGTCATTGGGCAGATCCCCGTAAGCGAAGGTTGTTCCTGGCTTGAGGCTCGAAAATCTTAAAAATATTCCGGATTCCGAAGATGTCGAAACAGGTTAAGTTAACTTACCGATGCGCCGGTCTGAGTTTTAAGGTGGACCAAACCGTCCATATGGTTGTCCTTCAATGAAACTGCTATGCGATAATACCTGATAATAGTCAAAGATGGTATTTGTGCCTTCGACTGTGCTCTCTTTCATGATGTTGCAGACGCGTGTAACGTCGGTTAGCTTATGGTTATCTCGCAACTATCTATGGAGGTTCTATTTGCGTGTACATATCCTCTGTGGTTTACCGCTTTTTTCATGGCAATCCCTCTCAGCATAAAGTGGACATCTTACTCTGGGCAAACTACGTAACCACGTGAGAAGAGTTTCGCAATTTATCTACAAATGATTAGCGCGAATAGCAATCTTTCAAGATCACGATCTAATGAACCACAACGTCGCTAGTCTATTTCGATTTCCCAGAACTGGTCTTAACTATTTTCATAATTTTTTTGTGAAAATGTTTGCTCTTTATGAAATGTCCCGCACTTGTAGACACTGTAATAAACCGAACATTCACAGACCAGATCTTATTGGTTCATGTATGTCTATAAAGACAGTCTGCCCTTCGAGTCAATTGGGTTATCCTTTACATAACCAAGCTGCAAGAACAGTGTTTAAGTAACAACTTTTAGAGCAACATTCCAACTCTGAGCGCCTTTACCTTGCACTACCACACTTACCACACAGTCCTGCATTTAAACCTTGCCAGGGTCAACAATGAACAACGATGGCTGACTTATCCTGCATTGTGCTTCTCCTGGACAATCCATGTACTGAGTTTAAGACTCAGTTTCAACTAATTTGGCCAAGGGCAACAAATAGTAGCTTTCCCTCAAATACCAAACAATGACTCCTTTCTCATTGCACTCTTACTCGTAAACGCTATATCGAACCATCACTGCTCGTATCCAGAAATGAAAAGAGAAAAAAAAACTCAAACTAACATGACGTCCCAATGCATATCCGTATGCCAAAGTAGTCAAAGTAAAATAAGAAATAGAAGTTTCCTTGCCTTTGGCATACCTACTACAGAAATTCCTTTTTCCTTTCCTTCCATCGTTAGTCAGAAATTCCATTCTTTCTTCCGCTCAATTTCCAGCTTCTACACCCATAAAGCTCTCGTCCTCGGACCATTATCAATTCTAAATGCATGGCAAACGATAAAGGATATTTCGAAATTTCAGAAAAAGGATTCATTCAGACCAAATGGAGGACATGTCCCTTTTCCATTACACACAACACAATTAAAATGCTCTCAGCAATGCTCTCAAAGTTTCAATTACCAAAAATCTTCCATCATAAAGTTCGAAAACCAAAACAACTGTAAACCAAGGAATGTCCTCTTCAAAACTACCCCTCAAATGTAGTTGCCAGAGGGTGTTTGGGTGTGTTTTTGAATTTAAAGTTCAAGCTGAATCTTTGAATCTCAGAAATTTCATCTTGATTTTACTTAGCAATTACGAGGTGGACATGGTGCGTTTAATTTTTGAAATGTTAAGGCAGTCCTTGTAACTTCAGAACTGTCCCAAGTTAGTATGTGTAAAACACTTTAATCAAAACTTGCTGGTTTTGTTTTTTAAGAGAAAAACATTATTTGCCACTTCTGCTTACTCAACTACTTCTGATTGTTATCCCTAACCGTTGCTGCTTAGCTGAAGCGAGGCTAAATATGAAAAATACAGAATTATAGTAGCCTTTAACAAAATAGGCCTTGCGGCAACACCTGACTTATAATTGCTGCAATTCGTTCTCCTACTTGACTTAACAGCATGCCTGATCGGCTTCCCACATCTGCGGATTACCTGCATGCATACCAGTACCACGTACAGCAAGCTGTTTCTGCAAACAAGAAAACGTGTTACTGCAATATAAAATCCGTATACGAGTAATATGCGCTCAAGAAATGCCAGAAAGAGGGCCCACTTCTTGAACTACGCAGTGAGCAATCTGAAAAAGAAATATTTTGGCGCGACTTTGATGCGTCTCTAAATGGAATATCAAGGGATATAAAGCTTTTCATCGGGGTACACCCTGAATGACTAGAGCTGCAACCAACTTCAGACTGCCTTAATTTCCAAACCGTTCATGACAGTGAGCTCAAATTTTGACACATGATAGATAATTTTATTGTTTACAAGCCTTTTAAACGATTTGCGTGTCAGTTGTGTTGAAAAATTTTTATCCGCGATGGAATTCAAACGTGATAATGTGATTGCTTTATATTTGGCTGGAAAACCACAAGTAGCTATCGTAAGAGCCCTCCAGCACCTCAACGTGAATAAATCATTTGTGTCTCGAATCATAGCTCCTTACCGTGATGCTGGCAGCGTTGCAAAACGCCATGGAGGTGGTCATAGAAAAACAGCAACATCGGCAGAAATGGTTTGGAAAGTGAAGGCTCGAATTGAGCGAAATCCGCGTCGAAGTGGAAGAGAAATGGCTCGTGAGCTCAAAATATTATTGGAACGGATGCAACACATACTGAAAAATGAGCTTGGGCTCAAGTCATTGAAGTTCCAAAAAGCACACGATCTTACACCGCAACAGAAAAAAGTTAGAGTCCAAAGAGCGAAGGAGTTGCTACGCTTGCACAAAAGTGGTGAGTTGCCGAATTTGGTTTTTTCCGATGAGCCGCCATTTGTTACCGAGCAATATGTCAACAAACAAAATGACCGAGTTTACTTGCCAGAGAGGTCCTTCGAAAATTTACACCTTCGGACGGCCACCAGAAAGCAGGCAGCACCGATGGTGATGGTTTGGACCGCCATAACCGCCGATGGTCGCTCTCCGCTCGTATTTTTGGACCGTGGCGTCAAAATTAATGCGATCGTATACCGTGAAACTGTCTTAGACGAAGTATTGAAGCCTTTGGCAAACAATCATTTTGGTTGGAGACCGTGGACATTTCAACAAGACTCGGCACCGTCTCACAAAGCGCGCGTCAACCAACATTGGTTAAAAAACAATGTTCCACACTTCATTTCTTCAACAGAATGGATTGCAAATTCTCCGGATTCAAATCCGTTGGATTTCTCTGTCTGGTGTGTTTTGAAGGCGAAGGTAAAAAATACCAAAGTTTGGACCACCTCAAACAAGCACTTCGCCGGGAATGGGCCAAAATACCGCAGAGCTACTTGCGTGCAGCGTGCGATGCTTTCTTCGGCCGTCTCAAGGCCATTATTCGCGCCAAAGGTGGACATATTGAAAACTACTGATACAATTTCAAAATTGATGTATTTTCCAACATTTTTTGCTTTAGCACAATAAAATTTATCAAAAAATAAAAAAAATTATAGCATTTTAAAAAGTTTGATCTCGAGTCATTCACCCTGTATCTCCAACGAATACTCCGTGAAAGATTGGTTCCTTATTGAACATTTACTCAGTAGATAGAGTGAGGACTTCGAAGTGGTTTTAAGTCGTTTGAAAGACAGCCCAATTGATTTTACAACGTCAAACAAACAAGCCAGATCGTTGAAGAGCAATGCTTCAAGTATCTGTCATTGCTTTGCCCTCTACTTAACGAAAAGCTTTTGACGTAGTGAATCCTAGTTCACATGAACAACTTTGAGCAAGAGGGGCATTCTGGATATATCTGTTAGTAAGGCTATAAATGAAGGTGCAAACTGTTGTATTCTCCACTACGCTAATCCGGCTGATGTTTTAGAAATCCAAAATGGTGAACGACAAGTTGACATTTCATCCCCACTTTTTTCTTTACAATTATCCGTTATATGGTAGCGTGGCGAAGTAGTTGAGTTTGCAAATGTCACACGATAAATCCCAGGTTCGACTCTAAGACAGAGAACAGAAAACAAATCTGACGTCCCATGATGTAGTACGTGGGCAGGATTTGCAAGCCTTTGAAGTCATATCTTCTACAAATGAAAAAAATGTTTCATTTCCTTTTGCTGTTTTGAGTCTTTAAAAAAACCGTAGGTCCCTCTTTCCGTGCAAAAAAGACAAGAAAAGCAATCAAAACAGTGGGTGGTGAGACATAACACTGACAGGGAAGCAAAGGGAGCCAATAGTCAATGATGTTTTACAACGTCTGGACTGTCTGCTTTTTCACAGGATACTACGAAGGTACTTCCACCAGATGATCCAGAATTTACAATATAATTCGAGGTAAATTGCGTAGAGCTTAAGATAACTGTGTCCAAAGTCTTAAGTCTTTAAGTTCTTTGAATCAGCTTAAAATTGCTGAGTAAAAATTGATGGTCAAGCAAGTTAATAGTTTTATTTAACCGGAAAGCATTCTCTCGATAATTGCAATCGCTTTGCTATCCAAAGTTTGGAAACTCCATCGTTGAGTATGTGCTCTTATATGTGTGCATACGTAGAAATTACTGGACAAAATCTCTCCACAGTAGCAGACCTTGGACAACATATGATTTGAAGACACTTGAGAAGAAGGATTTAGTAGAAAACGGAAAGCTATGTTGTTGACGCCGTAATGGAAGGATACCAAAGTACTTTTCTCTCACTTAGTCTCCTAACCCCTTGTGGAATATAGGTTCTCAATAAGGCCTGCGCGCCAACATGTTCGGAGTTCTGCAACGCGCGTTAGTTCCCTCTAAATAATCCCCAAAAATCTGAAATCCTCCTCGACTTTACTGCTCTCTGTCTGCATACGACCGACTACTCGTCTATTTGATTGTGTAAGCCGATTCCATTTCATTTGACGGTGTACTCTACAATGGAACGGCCTTCATGCCATAAAGTGTGTCCAATCTGCTGATAATTCTTTCTCTGTATTTTGACGTATATTGGTTCTTGGAACGACATCGCCTGTTGTTGGTCTTTGGATATACTGTTTTGCTAGAAGATTATAAAGGTGTTGCAAAAATATCTTTTAATGGAGGATTGCAGCTTTCTAATGAAAGTGTTGGTCACTTTCCATGCAGTATAACCATAACCCAGCCAGTGATAAAACCATAGCTTATCCAGATTTAAGAAAGCATACCGAACGGAGTTTTTGCTTTGTGAATTTTGCTGTCCATATCCGCTTCGGTACCATTAGCATCTGAGACCGTACTTCCTAGATACAGAAAGCAGCTTATTTTCTTGACTTGCTGGCTGGCAAAGTTGAGTTGAACGGCGTGGGTCCGGCGTTATGCCAAAAAAATTGAAGTGCATACGGTATGAAAAAATTTGCGTGAGCTTGCAATTGTCAATAGAAGTTGTCTTTGAACAGTATAGACATTAACCCGAATTTGTTAAAATAATTACGTTGCTAAATCTGCTCCAGACAGACGAATTCTGTGACAACTCGGAGAGTGGCTGGAGCTTCCCAGCATATTTATGTCGTAGATTTGTTTTCAAATTTTTATTTTCGCTATTAAATCCGTAAAACCTTTTGCTATAGGATTGGACGGAATATCTTAGTAATTCCACAGATTAATACTACCATTTGTGATTGATACCCTTACGCATATTTATAATTATGGCTTAGTTAGATCTTGGTTTTCCACTCCTTAGAAACTCCCGAAAATAACACTAATTGCGAAGAAGTCAAACCCGACTATCGTCCAATTAGCATTCTTTCTGGCTGATCAAATGTTTTAGAACTGCAAGTGCATGTAGCCATCGAAGATTTACAATAATAAGCCCTCATCGATCTACATATCGAGCAGGGCATAGCTGCAGCACTTCACTCATTAAAATAGTTGACGACATTTGTTTGAGCTTTGATGAGACTAAAACAACACTGCTTTGTCTTTTGGACTTTTCAAAAACTTATAATTCAGAGCTACCTCAGCAAATGATTTCAACAAGTTTCCTTAAACGGAGTGGTTTCTACCATGCTGTGAACTGCGCTCCACAAGGCTCGATGCTAGGACCTCTTCTCTTCGTTTTATACGTTAATGACCTCTCTCAAGTTTATAAGGCTACTACGGTACACCAATATGCGGATGATGTCACAAATCGGGAATTGAGTCAGTAAATTGAATGAGGACATAAAGGCAATAAATCTCTTGTCAGACTCGAATGGCCTTCTACTTAATCACAAAAAGTCCCCATGCCTACCGATAGGCAAGAAAATCGGTATTGTTGACGAATACCCGGATGTTTACTTGTCTAGGAAAGGGATTGCTTTCTGTGAAACGCTAAAAAGTCTTGGAATCATTTTAAATAACCGTCTCACAGCCTATGACCATATAAACCTATTTGTAAGAAATATTTTACGACCTTGCGCATGATGTGGACATCTGCTTGCTATACTACGGCTAAACTGGTAGAAGCTCTACCTGTACCGCAAATAAGTTACTGCTGTAGAGCCTACAGTTTTCTTCATTCGCTATCCTCTGGAAAATTAGAACTTGCCTTCAACGCTATGATAAGATTTGTTTTCCATTTACGAAAGTTCGACCATGTTCCTATGTTCAGATGGTCAATCTTGGGTTGTTCGCTTGAAAAATTCCTGGACTATCGTAACTGCTTATTTCTTGTGAATTTAATAACCTATTAGCGACCCCATTACATTTAGAAGCAATTTCCAAGATCTTCCAGGACCGGCACTTTAATTCGTCTTCGTCATAAATATGTAGAAAGTAGCCGTCTGTTCTTTGTTCATGGTGTTAGGCTTTAGAACTTGTTGCTATATGAAATATGGTAGTGACAAGATATTTCGGGTATGATCTCTTCAACTATTTTAAGAATCTATGAGGCAATTAAGGGCACAAAACGGCGACTTGAAAAATGTAACAAATTTATATAATTTTGCACATATTCTTGGTATTCTTGTTTTATATTATGATTATATTTATATTATACCATATTTATACTTATTTTTATTTTTTGTTTTTAGCTTTGCTTTTAGGTACTTGTAAAAGTGTCTAGTTCTTAATTGTGCAATCCGCTAATTTGAACTAAACCTGAAACTTGGTTCTTGTTTTAGCCGTATTATTTTTGAATTCTATTTTACTCGCTTCTTACTCCAAGTGGAGTGCCATCTGGTGCAAGACCAATATTTTATGTGAGAGCAGGCAAACGTTATCAGCGTGGTCATGGCTTTTAAGATATGTTGCCACAGTTAATTGCAGGCATATGTTTCTTCCACACAGAGCTGCTTAAATAAAAGAACTGTTTACTACGAGGAATAATAGTGGCGAAAGTGTACAACCTTGTGGCACTCTGCTGCAAGCTTTAAATTCTTCAGATCGTTTTGTAAAATGTGGCATTTACCGCAAACAGTAGCTTTTATGCAGGGTCTTCCAATAGGAACTTCCGTATTTTGATAGCGGCCATATTGTTGAAGCTACATCTGTCAAATTGGATGTCATTTATTCAGTCTGTTTTGTCAAATCACCATGGACGGACATAGCGTTTAACAACAGGTGCAAATGTTTTTTCGGTCCTAGAAAACCAACCCGACAGACGAAAACCGAAAAAAGTTCAAACAAGCCAGGAATGACTGCAACATCTTTCTCAAGCGTGTGAAATTCCAATACGACCAAAAACTGAAGCAAAAAATACTGCAATATCCCAAAGGTAGCACAAATTTTTGGTCGCTCGTCAAAAAACAT
Organism: Volucella zonaria; assembly: GCA_963966105.1. Lineage (NCBI taxonomy): Eukaryota > Metazoa > Arthropoda > Insecta > Diptera > Syrphidae > Volucella > Volucella zonaria. The sequence continues at coordinate 94,868,545 of OZ014533.1, read as the reverse complement.
TAGAAATTCTGCCTCATCCTCCATCCCATGGCTCATTTAAAATGACATTCCAGCTCTCTTTTCCAACTCTTTGGATAAGAGCAATCTGCTTGCTGCACACTTTGCGGCTAGCTCAACACTCCCAGATTGTGCTTTTCCCCCACCTACACTTGAGTGCGTCGAATCTACAATGGGACGAATCCACTTTCGCACTCGTGTAGTAGCAAGAGCACTTAAAGATCTTAATATACATAAATCCGCTGGTCCAAATAGTGTATGATATCTCCCCTTCTTCTAAAGAGGTGTTCTTCCTCGCTGGCAAAACAACTGCGTAAGCTTTCTGATCAATCCTACTCTTTAGGACTCTTTCCGAGCAGATGGAAAACAGCATTTGTCCAGCCCGCCGCTAAAATGGGTGAATTTTCCTTTCTCTTCTCCTACAGATCCGTTGCACTTACGTCCCTTCTTTCCGAGGTCATGGAAACGCTGATAAGCCGTCAGCTCATGAAATATCTCGAAACACGAAAACTTCTCAATGTCCGGCAATATGGTTTTCGGGTTTTCGTAGCAACAGGTCCACTAGTGATTTGATGGCATGTCTTACCGAAAAGTGCAACTAAAGCGTACATCATTCTGGCGAAAGCAAGATAGTTGCACTTGATATTTCTAAGGCATTTGACAGAGTTTGACATCTGGCTCTTTTGTCGAAAATGCGTGCTTTTGGGATTGACGACACTCTCCTTCAATGGATTAGAAATTACCTCTCGTAACATTCAATTCAAGTTGTCTTGGATGGTTTCAAGTCTTATATTCACAAAATAAATGCTGGTGTGCCCCAGGGCTGCGTTCTGTCTCCGACACTCTTTTTACTTTTCATTAATGATCTCTTGCTTGCTACTTCGAATCCAATATATTCCTTTGCTGACGACAGTACTCTCTGCTTTTCATATTCGTTCCCGGACTCACGTCCCTGCTCTTCGGCTGTAGAACGGGAACGGCAGCGTATGTTAAGCTCATTAAATTCTGATATTAACAGCATAACTAATTGGGGAACCACTAACAGAGTAAAATTTAATGCTTCTAAAACACAATGCTGTCTACTGTCGTTGAAGCGAAATTTAAACATTCAGCCCTTATCAATGAATGGCACTTGCATCGTCGAAACCGATAAAATTTCCATTCTCGGTATGTATGTCAGTGACAACTTACGTTGGAATGACCACATATTTGATGTCGCCAAAAATGCTGCGAAATGTCTAGGTTTTCTCAAGCGACGTAAGAAATATTTTACCCCATCTGATCTGGCCACAATATATAAGGCATTCATCCGCCAAAAATTGGAGTACAATGCCCACATCTGGTCAGGTGCTACTAAAACATCTCTGCACTTGCTAGATAGGATTCAAAACCGTGCGATAAAACTCATTGATGATACTAATCTCAATCAATAAATTGACACCCTCGCACACCGACGTAATGTCTCGTGTCTCACTCTATTTTATCGCTATTTCCACCACCAGTACTCCATAGAAATCGCCAGTAGCATTCCGCCCCTCCAAACTCTTTACCGTAACACCCACCTCGCTATGAATGCCCTTCAGTATACCCTCAAACCCATTTTCGGACGTAATCTAAAATATCGTGATTCTTTCCTAAGCCGTACAACTCGCTTACGGAATGCCCTGCCGATCTCTGTGTTTCCTGGTCGTTATAACTTACAACCATTTAAAAACAATGAACATCGGTACCTGTCTTTTCTTCCTCCCTTCGCACGCGCTCAATGGAGAGCGCTATAGAAACATGATTTCTGACTTCTTCATTCCTCAGTCGAACGGCATTGATGGGACAGAGCTTTGGTTTCAACAAGATGGCGCAACATGCCACCCGGAGCGCAATTATTGCGGGAAACATTTGCTGAGCGCATAATTTCGCGTAATGGACCTGTGAACTGGCCTTCAGGATCCTGTGATCACCTTTAGATTACTTCTTTGGGGGTATGTGAAGTCAATATTTTATGCCAATAAACCAGAGACGGTGGACGATTTGGAAGTCAACTTTCGCCGTGTTATTGCTGATGGACGGCCACAGTTGCTCGATAAAGTTGTCGAAAATTGGAACTTCAGGATTGCGCTTCATTGGAGCTAGCCGTGGAGCGCATATGCTAATGTTTGACACGTCATCAAGAGAAGCATCAGAAAGTGGCCACTATCCCAGTTCGGGATACCGACCTTAATTTTTGCGGGGAAGCTACAACCCCTTGACATTCCAACAAAATTCTGATCTAGCTCACAACCACCCAACAGTGGCTTATAAACTACTTTCTGGTCTTCCTGTTCTAAATAGTTGTGTTTACATATATTTGGTTTCAAGTGCATTTCGTCATGGATTTCCTGGTGGTGTGTCGCCAACGGGGTATACATTTCATCGTTGAGCGACTTGCCTCGAAGATATTTGCTTAACATGCGATTATAGAACGCGCAATCGACTGGAAATATCCAAGAGAGCCATAAAGCCATCCATCATTAACTAGTCAAGATGCCATGGAACGAATTTAGGTGAAAGGCTTGAGTGTCTTCTTCGGCAGTTTAATCTTTCGTTTTGGAGCTTGGATGATCGGCCTATTTGGACCGTTCCAGAAAAATTTATTGCCAAAGACAAAAATCACGGACAATTCTGCGACATGAGGTTGAATATCTAGCAACTCCGGCATTACCTTCGCAACACAATGCACAAGCAAACCGAAGTAGTTCCTTTCATCCACATACTTCCCTAGAGCTGAAATGGAAAAGATGAGGATAGGAAGCTGCTGGAAAAGTGTAATCTGATGCACTGTAGACTGTATCCTTAATTCTAGTGAAGCACTTTCCATTTTAATACTCCACCATTCGTTAACTTTGAAAAGGATTAACAAGGTTCCTTTGAAAAGCTGCAAAGTTATAAACGGAGGTTGTTAAAATTCGAAGTGGCGCATGTTAAAGTTGCAATCTCACATCGTTGTTTTGTTTCTGAATAGATACATCCAAGAACTGAAGTAAGAGTGACATCAAAATCTGTTTCTAAAATGCATGTCTGCAGTTTGTAATCAGTTTTTCGAAATATCCATACTCATTGAGTCACACTGTACTACGAAATGCCTTCGAAACACTGGCTTTTTGGCAACGTGAACCTCTTTCTGGCTGTCACAGATATTGGATACGTAATTTCTCTTCAGAGCACGGAAACAAATTGAAATTCTATCCATGCACATGGCCATGTACTCGTATGTATGTAGTATTCTACCTTCCTGGGAAGGCAAATTTATTATGACACATGTCAGAAACTCCCATTTCCAAGCTATTATTCGGCCTAATGTTCTTGAGCTTTGCTGATTTTTTGGGTATTTTCCTCTGAATTCCTGTCTCATCTGTGGTATTAATTTGACAGTCTTAATTAATCTGCTGAGGGAATATTATTTTCCATTACTGGTTTAAAGAAAAGGCTTGATTATGTCCTTTTTTAAATCGTAAATTTTTATTTTTGCCGCTACGTACACACTCACACACCACAGATCTGTAGAAATTGAGATTTACAGCACTTGGGGCTTAAGGGACTAACTTCAAAGGTTCAAAGTGTAATTTTTCATTGTTTCACTGAGGCGGCTCCAGGCAACGATACCCCTGGGATGCAATAATTCAAACAGCTTTCAAAAAACATTATTTGGAGTTTTTTTTTTTTCGTTTAGCGTCCAGGGCAAAAATACTTGTATCCGGGAATTGAATTATGTTCATCTAGATGTTTTTTAACTTTAAGTGAAAACTCTGCTACTGAGTGCTGACGTTGTTTTCCGCTATATTCTCCATCTGGAAGCAGTTTAGTAGGAAACCAGTAATAACACTCCGACATTGAAACGTCAAGCTTTCACTGATAAACGTGCTCATGTCCGAGATGCCCTGATGAAAATATCGTATTCCTCGCCAAATGCCCCATAGCTGGGAAGGAAATTACAATGAGAGTGTTAGTGGATTTTCAGAGACGTGTTGCAACCCGGCGTTTGGACGAGTATTGACGATAACATATTGCCAATAAGTTCAAAAATAGTAGTATTCACATCCCATATTTTCTAAGAAGTTGTTTGCAAGACGACAGACATCTTTCAGGTGAAGATATTGCACTACAGCGTCACCTTGTCCAAAGTTTTGATGAAACTCTTCATGGGCCCTTGTTTTCTGTGCAGCAAGCAGCATCTTTTGTGGGTTAGCTAAAGTGTAATTTGGAATATTTTTTTTGTTCAGATTGGAAAGACTAAAGAAGAGCTCACTGCTTCTTTTTAGAATTGTAGCCCAAACAAGACTCCACGCCTTTCAAGACTCCACAGATTTTCCACTGGTGTATATTACATGTTTCTAAACTCTTTGATGGCCGATAGTAGTCAAGTGTAAAGGGCGGTTTATCAGTAATGGAGGGGCGTCAAATCGAACGATCTTGACGACGAACTCACTGGTCTACTTCAGTATATATTGTCCTCGTTGAAGTCAATGTTTTTATAGATCATTGTCGTCTATATTTTCGAAGAAATACTCGTAATTAATCAGCGATTAATTGGGCTTTGGCCACTTATTATAACGTGAGCTTCGGCTAAATTTTTGAAAAAAATAAGGACCTTTTGAGCGTATACTCGAGCCTCATGAATTTCTTCTGGATCTCCCTTACTCCAAACATGGCAGTTATGCATGTTCACGAACGCATTGAACCAAAACATTATTTTTCGACGTAAGGGTTGCTTCAATCTTCGACCTCCCATCGCAAACTTTCATCTCGTAGCATAAATTTCTGTATTAGCTGGACCTTCTACGGGTATAGATCGACATCTTTTCGCATGGTGGACCGGCAAAAGCCAACTTTTGAGATCGACGCCGAATTGACAATTCGGAAGCTTGCACCCCACTTTCAGTTAGAATGGCTACAGTTTCTTCTGTACGCACATTACGTTGACGTGATTTTGGCATTGTCGGTGTGCAGGGTGAATGTGGTACGAAATTTATCCATAACACAAAAGCGAGCTCAATTGACCGATTTTCAGGACCAAAAAATTGTGTAATTTTCTATCCGTTTCACGATTTGAAGACCTATTTGGTTTGAATGATGCCCAGGGTTGTAACTGTTTCCTCACATCAATTTTGCTTATTACACCTCCAAGTGGTAATCAAGAGGTACTTCCGGACTCGATTTTTCAAACTTATAAGTGCGAGTACTGACCAGCAAATAGCAGACCTTATCTGGGCTACTCCGACATATGCTCATGGAGCTCAGACTGGTAAGGATTTCCGAGACTAAGCCAGGGCCTTAATTTACCAAAGGCGGCGCTCATATTCCGAACGGATTACTGGCTTCGGTCTAAGCAACCCCTGGTTTTAGGGGTATCTACAATGGAACAGGTTGGAGGTTGTGCCGCTGGGGTAACTGCCCTGCTATGGAATAAATAAACCAAGTTACGAAGCAAAAACAAGTCTTGGATACGGACGGATTTACAGTTGACAACCCCAGCAAAAAAAAAAAGAACAACAAACTTCGTGCAGGCCACGTGCATCCGAACAGGAGGAGAAAGATGAGGACACCAAAGATGGCTTCTATGATCTATTGGACAAGACCTCCGAGCAGTGGTCTAGTTATTACATTAAAATTGACCTCGTGGACCTTAATGCAAAGCTAGGAATAGAGGGCAACTTTAGTAGAACTATTGGAAAGTATAGCCTGTACGAATCTACCTCCGATATCGAATTCAGGATAATCGACTCTCCAGCGACGCGAAACATTGTCATAGCTAACACGCGGTAGCCGCATCTTGATATTCCTGAGGGGACTTGGAGAACATTGCGATCGACGCAAGGCATTCTTCCAGTATGATAGATGTCCCAACATTACGAGGGGCCAACATCGACTCGGACCATTACCTGGTTCTAGCCAAGGTACGCTTGCGGATATACCGAATATCGCAAAGGTAAGCTAATACTGTGAGGAAGTTTGACGTCGGACGGCAACAATCGCAAGAGATCGTCTAATGCTTCTCCGATCGATTCTCTTTTAATCTCTTAAGGGGTCCTATGCCGTCAGCATCAAGTATCCAAGACCAGTGGCAACATTATCAAAAAGCAATCATAGACTCGGCCACTACATCGAAACTCTTGGTTTGACGACGAGTGCCGGTAAGCACATGCAGGCAAGCAAGATGCATAGAAGGCGGCGCTGCATAGAAGGACTAGAGCAGTTAATGAGCTTAACGAACAGAAGCGGAGAGACGAACACAGGCTTCTCTGGAGGAAAAAGAAACAGGTTCAGATGCGCGCGGTGGCGGAAATTGAGAAATGCTACTCCAGGAATAAGATTTGGAAGTTTTACCAAAATGTACAAAAGACATGCCACAGTTACAAATTTCGAATCGAAGCCTGTAGAGACGTACAAGGGGAAATACTAGTAGAGTGGTAGTCGATGTTGAGGATAACGGCGATGACGGACCAAATACCGCTGTCAGCAGAATGAATCTTTCAACCTGAACGATATACGAGTAGACCTGCCAAGTGAAGACAGCCATATCTAAGCATAAGTCCAACAAAGCAGCTGCTGGAGCGGACGGTCTGACTGCCGACCTCGATGATTGATAAGATACATAGAACAGCTTATCTGTAAAATAGAATTACACGAAACTATGCCCGATGAATAGAATCTCAGCATTGTTTGTCCAATCCCCAAGAAGGGAGACCCACTGAACTACGCCAACTACATAGGCACCAGCCTTCTTAATATCGCCCACAAGATCCTATCTGCCGAAATGTGTGAACGGATGAAGCCGTTCGTCAACAATCTGATTGGCCAATATCAGTTTGGCTTTTGACCAGGAAAGTCCACCATCGACAAAATATTCACATTATGGCAGAGGGTTTGGAAAAAACCCATAAGCTCCAATCGACACCTATTCATCGATTTTAAGGCCGCGTAAGACAGCATCTATAGAGACAAGCTATCCAGAGCAATGTTTACTTTTGGTATGCATGCCAAACTCGTTCATTGGTACAGGAAGGCGATGGAGAATGCACGCTGCTCCATCAAGTTAAGGACTTTGTCTACCTAGGCAGCGAAGAATTACGCGGTTTCTTTACGCGAAGAAGGCAATTGACAAAGCCCTCTCTCGAACATCAAAAGTGACCCACCTATATATATGTAGGACCCTAATAGTCCCAGTCGTGTCTTATGGCGCAGAGGCATGGATTTTATCAAAACTGGATGAGGGTGTCCTTGCCTTTTTTGGGGGAAAATTTTTCTGGTGATTTTCGGTCCCATCTGTATAGACAATGAGTGGTGGAGGAGATAGAACGACGAATTGATCGGGCTGTACAGCGACAGCGAACTAGCCAGAAGGGTGAAGGGTCCAACGACTGAGATGCTTGAGCCATGTAGAGCGGATGGACGACAATGCTCCGGTGCGAAAAGTCTTCGAATCTGCCCTCGAGGGACAGTAGAGGATGATCTCGATTCAGGTGGTACACGCAAGCGGAAACGGACCTCACCAAACTTATTGTGTGAAACTGGAGACAGCTAGGTAAAAATCAGGCTGGGTGGAGACGCTTTTCGGTTGAGGCCCAAGTCCACCCCACCTTAAGAAGAAGAGGGATTTAATTTTCGTTTTTACGTTGTCATACATATCGCGTATCATTATTATAAACTTCTCAAACTCTTTTTTAAGATCCCAGCGCCGGCCCTACAAGATCTCTGGTAACTCTGTCGAATGAAGACGATACGCAGATCTTTTGAAGCATTGTGATATTTTTTCACCATTATCTGTTGAGTTTGAATCGCGTTATATGTCGACTTGGCTACCCAATGTCGCATTGACTGCCATGAAGCCGAATAATGTTACATTGAACTCCCTTTTTTTTAGCATGCAACATCAGTTTCACCGATCGGTAGTTGTCGCAATCACTCGCATTGGAAGAAGAAAGCTCTTCCTGCACTGGTTAGGGATCCAATCGTTCTCACCATTCAGGCACCATTGCCACCCTTTAAACGCAAGATTTCCGATTGAGGCCCATATACCCGATGGCATGTGGTCTGGTCGGTATGCCCTTCTTTTTTTTATTGTTTCGCTATCCTCGGTTTCCGTAAAATCTGCCATTTCCTGTACGAGCGCGATAGCTAAGGGAATTTCACTTCATAATAATTCTTCGTTTAAAAATGCTATGAGATTCTCTTTACACCTGTTTTCAATATCCTTGATCACTGTGGGCATGTGTGCACCTCGTCTTAAATATATTTCAGCGAATGTATCTAATGTTAGTTTTTTCTTCTTTTTGGCGCAATCTTAAGAAAATTAGCTTCGACGTTGCACCTTTTCAATGTCGTCTGCTTCAGGTTGTGAGAATACATCTTTTATTCCCAATATAATGCCTCACTGCTACGACTTTTTCCACTTCTCTTCACTTCAAAGTTGGAAGTCAAACTTAAGACGTACTTAATTCACGCTTGAGAGTTGCCTTGGCTTTTTTCACCATTTTTGTCTTATTGCTGTTTAGAGTCTCTGCTGTACTCTCACGTTTTTCTTTTGCATATATTCAGCTGGCCTTTTTCCTGATTTCAGTTCCCGTTCGGCTGATGCCGGTTTTCATCAATTTTTCTCTGGTTACTTCCTTACTTAAGTGGCTCTATGGTCCAAGGTGAACTAGCCTCTGCAGCTAGCATGATCTGTCGCCGGATGCCTTCAGTGCCGCCCTACAAGTTGGGGGGGCGGTTGTACCTCGGTATTAGACTCGAAGACTTTTGCGCCGGAGCTGTGGCATCCAATTGCTTAATATGGTCAAAATATGGTCAAAACAGTTCAGATGTTGGATCCTGAGACGTCTGACTGATATTGATGTACAGCTCGTACAGTTTGAAAACGCCAAGTGCTTCTTCATCCGTTTTTAACAAGGTCCGAGCCTTTGTACCATAGAATAGCACAGGGATGACAAGGGTCTTGTATAAAGCCAGTCCAAAGAAACAGCGATTGACAAGAATAGTTTTGCTGCTTGTAACTGCGGGGCCAGGGTACCTCGAAATAATAACTGCCACTGATGACAGCATGTGCTTTGTTTTATAATTTCTTACCGTCAGATACACTTTGGCCGCTTCCACCTCAGTGCTCAGGAAAGTTTGCTTTGGTTTGCTTTGTTCGTCCAATCACAGCAACGTCAGCCGCGTGCGCAAGTAATTGTGCGAACTTAAAAAAGACCGTGGCCAGTGAGTTTTGCATGATTCTTTCTGGGGCGATGTTAAAAAAGTTACATGATAGCGCGCCTTGACATTGAAGACCTCGGTTAATTCAGTACTGACCTTGAAAGAGCGGTGAAAATTCTCCGTTGTCCTCTTACACAACCTTGCAAGTTTTGGCTGGGATATAGCTCGTCCTGATAGGGTCCAATCATATACAGCGTTGAACTCGACAGAAAGATGGTGATTGTCGATCTGGAATTCACGAGTCTGACAATGTCTACCGTAGTGTGAATATTTGACCGATGGTGGCTTGAAACCATACTGGTATGGAGGGTTTCAGACGCTCACGTAATATTATCTTATCTACAATGTCTTGTAGGCTTGTTCTTCTATAGTTGGCGTTATCGAAAGAAAGAAAGAGAAAATGATGCCGAGATTACACAGATGAGCTGGTTTATGTTGTCAATCAGATAAATTCCAGCTGCTTTAAATAGCCCAGTAAGTAGTCCTTTTACCCTAGCAGATTTGTTAGACTTTAGCTTCTTTTAAATTTGTCTAGGTCAGGGGGGCGGAATTCTCTGTCATTTTCGTCCAGGGTGATGGATTCATTCTGCTTGATAGCGTGATTTTAACCATTACCGCCATCATAGAGTGTGCAGAAATACGCTTTCCATATTATCACCACTGACCACAGGTTTCCATTCTGTTTTTGTAGCACTGGCACCTGTTTATTTTCTGATTAGTTTTTCGAACGTTATTCCCGCAGTAACGTCTGCCCATTTCCTGGACTCCGTGATCCTCGTGCTCTTTCCTTCTTTTCTATATTCTTCGTCAAACCAAATGTTTCCTTGTGGAGGAGCTTTGAAACCAATCACGCAGCTTCTCTAATGACTTATTCACAGTATCCAGAATGGTGTTCTAAGCTTTGTATTTGCAGGCTACGATTTTTAAAGAGCTTGATCAACAAACCAATAGTCAAATAAAAGTCGCCTGCTTTCTTTATAGCAGCTGGTAATCCATGCTACATGCAACCGCAATGACAACGGCGAAAGATTTGTTGACTTTTGCAACGCAAATCGTCTTGTCATAGGTGGCACCATGTTTGAGCACAAGGCCTGCCATAAAATCAGTTGAGTGTCAACTGACAGGCAAGCAACCTCCAACCAAATCGACCATTTTTCAATCAGTCGTCGTTTTAGAAGTAGTCTTCTAAACGTCCGAAACAGACGAGGAACGGACATGGGGTTGGTACGAGATCACCATCTTATGATAGCTGCTGTCCAATTACGCATTGCTACCGTTTGAAGATCTAACAACACAAGACTACCTAGGATCAACGTAGACCGACTGAGAGTTCCCACAGTGCGCCTAGAACTAAACGACCATCTCTCACGAGGAGTGGAAACAATCAGCAGCTCACTGCCCGCCACCATCCAAGACCATTGGTGTGCTGCGAAAACTGTTTTCACATCAGGTGCTGAAAAGATTGTCGGTCGATCGCAGGGAAGCCATAGGACGTGGCTTTCCGTGGATACCTAGAGAAGGATCAACGAACGAAAACAACTAAGAACTCGAATTGCAGCAGCTCCAGCAGCAGGGAGGATCGAACTAGAGTCCCTATATTGCGTGAAGATGAGAGAAGCGTAGCGTGAGAAGGGACAAGCGCAATTACATCAATCCGCTGGCCACGCAAGCAGAAGAAGCAGCAGCGAGGTGCGACTGCAGAACCGTTTACAGAATCACCAAAGAGCTTATAGGTGGCCGAAGCTCTACTCAACACCCAGTGAAAGGCTTAGACGGTTTGTTGCTAATATCGGATGAGAATCAGCTGAAGAGATGGAAGGAGCGTTTTGCTTCGGTTCTAAACCGAGTATTCGCCAGCAATATGAACCCAAGTCAGACTGAAGTGTCCGTAGAAAGAAATTCCCGAATTCGCACCACAGGGAAGAGATTATTTCCGCATACGGCATACCTGCGGAGCTGTTTCTAGCTGCGCCAACGGCATCAGCTGAGCTACTGAGCGGACGAGTGGAAGAAGGGAATAATCGTCAAGTTCCCTAAAAACGGCAATCTAATGTAGTGCGAAAACTGGAGAGGTATCTGCGTGCTGTCTGCTGTGGAAAAGATAATAGCTAAAATCATCCTCGAGCGAATCAATGAACACCTCGAAACACACTCGACGCCAAACAAGCAGGTTTCCTCCTCCTGTATCGACCATATCAACACCTTGCGGATCATCATCGAGCAGTGTGTTGAGTACCGATCACCACTTCACCTGCTGTTCATAGATTTTGAAAAGGCGTTTGAAAGTGTCAATCGGGAATTTATCTGGCGTGCCTCGCGCAGGGAGGCATTCCTGATAAATTAATAGCAATTATCAAGGCTACATATGATGGGTCCACGTGTCACGTCATACACAGAGGAAGACTGTCTGAGGAATTTGAAGTCCAAAGCGGGGTTAGGCAAGGCTGCATACTTTCACCAATACTGTTTCCATTGGTGATTAGCGATGTGCTGAATGCGGCCTTGTAAACAGGAAATGGAGGAATTCGATGGACTCTTACATCTGAACTCAAACACCTTGGACCTTCACCAAATGACAACAAATGTGGAGAGGGAAGCAGACGTCTTTCGGCTGAAAATTAACTCGGCAAAAACAAAAATGATCAGCCTAAGACCAAACTCATCAACGCATATATGTATTGCTGGACAGACGGTTGAGAGAGTAGAGAGTTTCCAAAAAATTGGATATAGCCAACCGCATAGGCAAAGCAAAATCTGCGTTTGGGATGCTATCTACAGTTTGGCGAAGTAATGCAGTTAGCTTAAACACCAAGCTACGACTGTTCCGCTCCAACGTTGAATCCGTGCTACTATATGGATGTGGTACCTGGAGGGTAACCACCACTATCACGAGGAAGCTGGAAACATTTGTCAATAGGTGCCTATTCTACATCTTAGGGATATTCTGGTCAAGCCGTATCTCTAACGAACAGCTTTATAACACAACGGACCATGAACCTAAAGGCACAACCATACGACGACGAAAGTAGCAGTGGATTGGTCAAGCTCTCCAAGCGATGCAATGGAACCCGCTTACTCAGGACGGTAGGACGCGCGGCGGTCCTAGGAGTACATTTGCGCAGAACAGTTGAGAAGGAAGCACGGCAACTGGGAAAAACTTGGAGAGAGCTGAGGCACATTTCCAGAAACCGCACTCGATGGCGCGTAGGCAAAGTAGAAGCCCTACGACCCACAAGGGGATACAGGAACGAATGATGATATCGACAGCGCAGCCCTACTCAATCAAGTCCTGTTCTGGCTAAAATTCCACAGAACTGCACCATGATTCTAAATCCACTACCACGTGTGTTTGGAATAAATTTCACTATCTACGAACATGTAAAAGTGCAGGTACAACTTGGCCAGACCTGAGTCACACAACTTATCCGACGAATTGGTTATACCGGATTCAACTCTGCACTTATGTTTGGTCAGCGAGAATTTTTAAAGCTTGATGCGGAAGTTGTGAGCAATTGCTTGTATTTAGATATGACACGTGTAAATTGGATGCTGAATACAGTCAATCAGAGTGGGACACTCGCCGGAGAAGAAACTGAGAATAAAAACAAAAAGGAAACTCTTTCCCATCACCTCTGCAGTTGTCGGGCAGAATTGTGAATAGGATACCGCCATCTAGGCACCGCCTTCTTCAGCAACCTCGCAGATATTTTCAACTGAATAGTCAAAAATTGATTTGAATTTACTCCCAATTCAACATGCACCCGCTAGATAGGATAATCTAGGACCACATTGAAGAGAATTTAATTATTGTCCCAAAGTAGAGAAGAAAACTGGCTAACCGGTTACATCGACCAACAGCTCTCAATAGAGCAATCTCTATAAACCATGTGACAGGACAACAACTCCCTAGCTAATCCTAACTAACAAAAGAACCACTAACGTTACCACCGGGAGCATAGAAGGTGTGAATCAGTAGTTCAGACTCCTTGACGGCCACATAAGAAGGCGGGTGTATCTCATCATTACGTATGCGGACACTCGACTTCTATTTAATAACACAAAAGACAACACAACACCCTGTTAACTCTACCTCATATGAATAACTCTTTCAGGATATTTTTAGCATTCCATTCACTTTATGAATCTCTTCTCATGTGTAGGTAAAATGTGTGAAAAAGGATTACCTTAACCGTAATCCCGAACAAGCAAGAAATCCCATACACGATACACCAGAGTTTTTGTATTCACAACTCCATAAGCAATCTCATTATATCTATCCACTCTGTTGGACAGTGTCCTTAAACTCCTTTCAGCATTCCAACACAAAATTCTAGAATAAAAGTCCTTTCACCGTCACCACAAGCATGATGAATTCTAAATAACCCAGCTCTACGAGTGCTGATTATTATGCAACAGCTTAACGGATGTCATTAAAAAAATTTTATGTAAAAACAAAAATGGAAAAAATACAAAAAAATGTCCACCCGTCTGTGCTGTGTCTTTGGTTGCATACACACTCGTACTCGTACTCGTATTCGTCCTCGTACATATTTTCATTAAAATGGAATAGATATTTTTCTAAGCACAGCTTCAGTGGGAATACTTCTTTGGTGACAGCACAAGTCCTTGGAATGGAATATACGATAGCGTCGCATCGCCCGACGACAACGACAGAACGACGACAGCTGCCTTTAATGACGGCTGTCATATTTCTGTCACAATTTCTGGGTAAACAAGTACAAGCATTTGAGGCAGCATAAATAGGGGATCAGGAAATATGGATAGGAATCGTTAGAAAAGTTTAAGTCCATGTCCGTCATTATCAGACGTTATCGCTACAAGAGGTTTCCGTATTATATGTGCTCGTACTGATACCAGGACGGGATTGCAATTGACAGACAGATTGACAGAAATTCGCTCCAGCCTTTGGATTTTTGAATAATGGCTTTTGGTTATAAAGTTACCACTTCCTGGTAGAAAGTTCTGATATTTTACTCTCTGTTGGCAGTTACAGGACTTTTATCAATTTATTGTTTTTAAAGTTTGCTTAGTGGTCATTGGATTTGACAGTGATGGGATGCGGAAGCATTGGACAGTGACAGCTTTCGAAATTTTTTGGAGAGTTTATGTGTGGGACCAAAATTAGAGAAGTTCCCTGGACCAGAATGAAGGCTACTGTCAGGGTAGTAAAGACAGCTACTGTCACACATTGTAAATAGGAGGGTGACCTAAATTTATTAACAAATAGTTTTCGGATTTTTAATTGAATTTTGAAAAAAAGGACCAACAAAAAGTGAACAGTGATAAGCATATTGAAGGGATGAACCATATAATTAATTATGTTTACACTAAAATGAGGTCTAGTGGAGGAGTAAGCCACAACATACTCGTACACCCATGCCAGAAGGGAATATTTCAATTAAGTCCACAGATTAAGCAGCGGCCAACTGACGATCTTTTATTAGACTAGACCCAATTTGTTCTCAAAATAACAGTGCAGAAGTTTGAAGCAGGTACTCTTGCCAATCACTATTTTGGGCTCAGGACGCAATTGAGTAACAGGGCCCACACTCGTAAGATCGAATTAGCTTAACACAAGACCCTTATCATACTAGGCCTGCTCCATGGCGCAGGGGTTTGGACCCTGTTGAAAGTTCATGAAGAAGCAGTTGGCCCTATCGAGAGTACCATATCACACAGTGCGGGTATCCCACCTCACCCGCTCCTGGTCGTTGTACTGTTGCTTGCACTCGGTCACTGCTCTTTCTGCATTCATCATACAGTACGGGCAGTGACTGAGTGTATGTAACAACTGATGGATAGCGAGTTGTGAGTGAACATTTTGTTGGTGCACTGTTCCATATTGTTGTAAGGGCATAACACCTGTAGCAATTTGCTTCGGTAAACCATCGTCAGAATTTTCACTTCGCAGCCTTGCTTAGTATCGTCGGTGTTTGTGTTTACTGTGATTGTTTGTAATTATGACTAGGGAATTCAGGGTGGACGTAGCCAATATACGCGGACTAAAAAGTAATCACTTTTCTGCTTACGTCCACGCCTGTAAATACAGACCAGCTGTTTGGCACTTAGTGAAACAGAGGTAGATCCCCGCCCACACCTCTCAGATCACTCTGATCTGAAGCTACCTGGCTATGCCATTATTTTTCTCTCACTACGGTCTCGCCTTTTACGTGCGTAGTGATGTAGCTTACCAAACTCCACCACAACGTAGTCTCTGTTCCAACCCGGAATTCAATTTCATGTGGCTGAAATTTCATCCCAGTAAGCGAATTATCCACTACTGCTTTATTTACAGAAGCCCCAAACTGGACAGCAATTCGACTTTTAACGAATTCGATGTGCTGTCTGACTCCATTCAAAGAATTGTATCCCTGTACCCTCATACTGAAATCGTTATTACGAGCAATTTCAACATACACAATTCTGGTTAGCTTCGACATTCTGGACAGACAACACCCGAAGGACGGTGTGTTGGGATCTTCGCTGCGGAAAATAACTTAACCCAGCTTGTATGTGAGCCCACATGAATACCAGACGTTGTAAGTTATACCGCCAACACCCAGGACTTGTTTTTAACTTCTCACCCTGACAAGTACAGCGTGCTCTCCCCTCTAAGCTCGTCGGACTTAACAACTTCTTTAGGAATCTCAATTGGTCGTTAAGTTTCCTCGATAACGACGTGGATGCCGCTGCTGACATGATCAAAGACACCATTCTCTTTGAAATGAGATGCTTTATCCCTCATCGCATGAAGAGTATCAAACCAAAAGAACAGGCATGGTACGACTCGAGCTGTAAAGAGGCTGTCAGGGTTACAGAATTGTTTTTTTTTGGTCCTACAAGAGCAACGCGAAA
This sequence comes from Volucella zonaria, assembly GCA_963966105.1. NCBI lineage: Eukaryota > Metazoa > Arthropoda > Insecta > Diptera > Syrphidae > Volucella > Volucella zonaria. The sequence continues at coordinate 94,852,447 of OZ014533.1, read as the reverse complement.
GAGGAAACCGAAAAAAGTTTAAACGAGACAGAAATGACTGCAACGTCTTTCTCAAGCATGTGAAATTCCAATACGACCAAAAACTGAGACAAAAAATACTGCAATGTCCCAAAGGCAGTAAAAGTTGTTGGTCATTCTTCAAAAACATTAGAAATTCTGCATCATTCTCCATCCCAACGCACATTTACAATGACATTCCAGCTGTCAGCTCTTTGGACAAGCCAATCTGCTTGCTGCACACTTTGCGCCTAGCTTAACACTTCCAGATTGTGCTTTGTCCCCGCCTACACTTGAGTGCGTCGAATTTATAATGGGACGAATCCACTTTCGCACTCGTGTAATAGCAAGAGTACTTAAGGATCTCCACATTCACAGACCCGCTGGTCCAGATGGTATATCTCCCCTCCTTCTGAAGAGGTGTTCTTCCACACTGGCAAAACCACTGCGTAAGCTTGTGGAAAACAGCATTTGTCCAGCCCGTCCCTAAAAAAGGCGAATTTTCTTCTCTCTCCTCCTATAGACCCATTGTACTTACGTCCCTTCTTTCCAAGGTCATGGAAACGCAGATAAACCGTCAGCTCATGAAATATCTCCAAACACGGAAACTTCTTAATGACCTGCAGTACGGTTACGTAGCAACAGGTCCACTGTTGATCTGATGGCATGTATCAACGAAAAGTGGAACCAAAGCGTACATCAATCTGGCGAAAGCAAGATACTTGCACTTGATATTTCTAAGGCATTTGACAGAGTTTGGCTCTTTTGTCGAAAATGCGTGCTTTTGGGATCGACGACACTCTCCTTTAATGGATTAGAAATTACCTTTCGGAACGTTCAATTCAAGTTGTCTTGGATGGGTTCAAGTCTGACAAAATAAATGCTGGTGTGCCCCAGGGCTCCGTTCTGTCTCCGACACTCTTTTTAATTTTCATTAATGATCTCTTGCCTGCTACTTCCAATCCAATATATTCCTTTGCTGATGACAGCACTTTCTGGTTCTCATATTCGTTCCCGGACTCACGTCCCAGCTCTTCGGCTGTAGAACGGGAACGGCAGCGTATGTTAAGCTCATTAAATTCTGATATTAACAGCATAACTAATTGGGGAAACACTAACAGATTAGAATTTAATGCTTCTGAAATACAATGCTGTCTGTTGTCGTTGAAGCGAAATTTAAACACTCAGCCCTTATCCATGAATGGCACTTTCATCGTCGAAACCAATAAAATTTCCATTCTCGGTATGTGTGTCAGCGACAACTTACGTTGGAATGACCGCATATTCGATGTCGCCAAAAATTCTGCGAAATGTCTAGGTTTCATCAAGCGATGTAAGAAATATTTTACCCCTTCTGATCTGACCACAATATATAAGGCATTCATCCGCCCAAAATTGGAGTACAATGCCCTCATCTAGTCAGGTGCTGCTAACACATCTCTGCACCTGCTAGATAGGATTCAAAACCATGCGATAAAACTCATAAGCGATACTACTATTAGTCAATCCATTGACACCCTCGGACACAAACGTAATGTCTCCTGTCTCACTTTGTTTTATCGTTATTTCTACCATCAGTGCTCCATTGAAACCGTCAGTAGCATTCCGCCCATTCAAATTTTCGACCGTAACACCCGTCTCGCTATGAATGCTCATCAAGCCCATTTTCGGACGTACTTTAAAATATCGTGATTCTTTCCTAAGCCGTACAACTCGCTTATGGAGTGCCCTGCCGATCTTTGTGTCTCCTGGTCGTTATAACTTACAAACATTTAAAAACAATGTACATCGGTACCTGTCATTTCTTCCTCCCTAAGTTTCCTTCGCACGCGCTGTGTACGAATATTTTAAGGGTACAAAAACCCCTTGAGCGCGCTCTGATTAAAAAAAAAAAAAGGCAAAGATCTTGACGACGAGAAGTGGAACATTAGATTCAAGTACAAATTGTAGGGGCTTACAGCGACATGGGTCTAGTCAGGCGTGTATGGATCCAATGTCTGCGATGGCTGGATCATGTTAAGTGAATGTATGCCACAGCTCCGATACAAAGAGTGTTCGAATCTAATGGATTCTATGGTGGCGCACGCAATTGAATGGGGACCTCAACCAACTTGGCGTACGGCAAAAGAGCCAGTTGGCGAGTTGGTACCCCCCTTCTTAAATGGAACTTTATCGGGCCGAAAGATTATTTTCCAACTGCCAAGCATCGAAGTTGTTGCCTCGATAAGCGGTTAGTCGATCCACATGCTCAACCTTCACCTTTGCTCGCGGCGACTTCTGAATTTTAATCGTGACACCAGTAATAATTTCCGTGACTCGATATGGTCCATCCCAATCCGATTGAAGTTTTGGGCAAACTCGAATCCGTCGTATTGGATTGTGAAACCAGACAAAACTGCCAACTTGAAATTTTGGGGAATGAGCGTTTAGTCTTTCATTTTCGGTGCGGAGTGATAAATGTGTACTCTGGCCCGGTCATGAAGTTGGTTTTTCATTTGCTGTGCGAAGTCGCAATACAATTTGCGCTCCGAATGTGGTGGGATTCCACATACGAAATCCTGAGGTAGGTGCATATCCCTGCCGAAGAGCATGGCAAACGGAGTTTCTTTCGTTGACTCATGTTGCAAGGATCGGTAGGCAATGGCGAACAGAGGAAGTAACTCATCCCAGTTGTCTTGCTTCTCTTTTAGAAATTTGGTAAGGTAGTTCAGTACAGTTTGGTTCATCTGTTCTACAAGGCCGTCGGACTGCGGCTGTAGTGACTGTTGAAAGACCGTGGACTCGAAATCCGGCTTTGACCGGAATGTAGCTCTGAGAGCTCTCCGAGCTGGCAGAATACTTCATTGACCAATATTTAGCTACCGTTTCTGCGGTTTGGTCAGCTATTTCCACCCATTTCGTGAAGTAGTCCATCAGTACTAGCCCGTTATGGCGTTTTTTGTTGTCGGTAGAGGTCCTAAGACATCGACGGCTACACGTTGAAATGGCTCACCGACTATATAAACTTGGAGTTCTCCACTTGTTCTTCTTTGAGGTCCTCGCTTTGCTGCATACGTATCGCAATCATTTTTATTATTATTATTATTATTATCAAGGGAACGATACAAATTTGAACCAAAGTGTCCTCCAGGTGGGGTATCGTGATGCAGCCTTAAGGAGTAAGCGCTCTGGCTGCTGGTGTTTGGTTGGAACCCACTTTTTAAGCAAAAGATTCTTTTTAAAGCTCAAACTTTTAACTTGTGCCCAACATTTCAACATTCCACATGGGCCGGACTCCAGCTTTTACCCAAGTTATAACCTGCGAGATGATTGTATCGGTCTCCTGTGCACGTTGCAGTTTCTCAACGTCAAAGTTGCTGCCCACTAAGCGGATTGCGTTAACTATTGGCTTCTTGTCCAAAGAATGCCGCTTTTCCTTCCATCGCAAGGAGGACACAGTTCATCAGCACAAGGTCGGCAAGATAAAGCATCAGCATTCAGATGAACTTTACCTGTTCGGTGTTTCACCCGGAAATTATATTGCTGGAGGCGTTCCATCCAGCGCGCCAACTGACCTTCAAGATTTTTAAATGACAGCGGCCGATTTAATGCCGCATGGTCTGTCTCCGAACTTCGAATTTGTGACCAACCAGGTACACGTGAAAGTGTTCAACGGCCTTTACCATTGCGCTCAGCTTTGTTCAACGCCCTGCTATAGTAACCGATCACCCTTTCCATTCCATCTTGTCGCTGAGATAGTACGGCTCCCAAACCAAAATCACTCGCATCAGTGTCCAGTATGAATTTTCCTTCGGATTGAGAACAAGAAAGGACGTTAAGCGTTTTTTTAACGCATCGAATGCTTGTGCGCACTGATCAGTCCAGTTAAAAGCGATGTTCTTTTCCGTAAGTTGATGTAGTGGACGCGCGATTGCAGCAAATTGGGGCACGAGTTGTCGGTAGTATGTACATAGACCAAGGAAACTGCGAAGCTCTGTTAAATTTGTGGAAGTACACCAGTTACTTATTGCTTTGATTTTCGCTTAATACGCGGCCTAGAAACTGAACTTCTTTGCGAAACAGGTTGCACTTAAGTGGGTTTAATTTGAGGCCTGATGTTCTAAGGCAGAGAAAAAGCGAACGCAAATTGGTTAGCATATCAACAAATGACATACTCTTGGGTCACCCAAATAAATGAAGCATCTTTCCATCGGTAGACCTCGGAGCACTGTCGATATCAAACGCTCACATGTGGAAGTAGCGTTTGTTAGTCTAAAGCTTATAACAGTCAACTGCCATAAACCATCCCTTGTCGCAGAAGCTAAGTTTTTCTCGGTCATCCGGGTGCACCTGTACTTGCCAATATCCTGATTGACAATCTAATGTACTGTACCATACGGTAGTCGACACAAAGATCTATCCATGTAGATCCATCCTTTTTCCTTACCATAACGATTGGTGATGCTCAGGGACTGTTGCTGGGTTCGATGATGCCTTGACGCAGCATATCGTCGATAATTTTACGAGATTCTTCATGTTTAGATAGCGGCAATCTTCGAGGAGATTGCTTAATGGATTTGGCTTTAAATTCCCGCAGTAGTTCCTGAACCGAATTCTAGTGGAATATTTCTTGCGACTTTAACATGAGACACACTTTCAGGAAGGACATTGTCGTTAAATGCGGGCGCAGCAAGATACTCAGCTTCCTCGAACAGTGCCAGGGAAGTATCCTCACGTACCACTACAGGATGATCCGCAACATTTGCAACTCGAACAAACACAACACCATCGCAATTTTTGTGGTCGATTTGGCGATTAACAGTCCCTTTGGTAAATTGTGTCCCATAGGCGTTGCCAACCCTTCCGAGATCGTACCAGCAGTCGCAGCAGTCGCAGCAGTCGCAGCAGTCGCAGCAGTCGCAGCAGTCGCAGCAGTCGCAGCAGTCGCAGCAGTCGCAGCAGTCGCAGCAGTCGCAGCAGTCGCAGCAGTCGCAGCAGTCGCAGCAGTCGCAGCAGTCGCAGCAGTCGCAGCAGTCGCAGCAGTCGCAGCAGTCGCAGCAGTCGCAGCAGTCGCAGCAGTCGCAGCAGTCGCAGCAGTCGCAGCAGTCGCAGCAGTCGCAGCAGTCGCAGCAGTCGCAGCAGTCGCAGCAGTCGCAGCAGTCGCAGCAGTCGCAGCAGTCGCAGCAGTCGCAGCAGTCGCAGCAGTCGCAGCAGTCGCAGCAGTCGCAGCAGTCGCAGCAGTCGCAGCAGTCGCAGCAGTCGCAGCAGTCGCAGCAGTCGCAGCAGTCGCAGCAGTCGCAGCAGTCGCAGCAGTCGCAGCAGTCGCAGCAGTCGCAGCAGTCGCAGCAGTCGCAGCAGTCGCAGCAGTCGCAGCAGTCGAAATCATTGCGGCGAATCTAACATGCATTTGGTAGCTTGCAGTATATCGACACCAAGAATTCCTTGACATCCAGAAGGAAGAGAAATTTCGTTGACCACTAGCAGCTTCATGCGACGTTTAAATCGATCAAGTTGGATTGTTGTCGTCTAGATGTGCGTAAAATCAAATGTGATTCCACAGAGTGTTTGCAATCTTGCAAGACGACATGGCGTGCGGCCCAGAAGTATCGGGGCAGTAAATACCCGGTAAAATCTTTCCGAGTGCACATTTGCTGATCTCAATAGCATGAACTTGGTGGCCAGATTGAACAGTAGTGATACGAGCGGTTTCTATAGTTGTGGCTGCACTTACGGCCTCAGCAGCTGTCTTCGGATCTACTAGCCGCACGTGCTCTTGTATAAATCTATCATTTATGCCATCCACAAAACTGCAGTATGGCTATTCGTTGATGGGCAGTCCCGAATACGATTCGTGTTAGTCTGCGTATCTCTCTGGCGAAGGTTCTTAGATCTTCATTCGTTCGTTGTCGCCTGGAACGAAAAATAGCATGAGACACATGTTTTTCCTGTGACATAAACCTTAGTTCTAGCTTTCTCCTCGAAGTAAGGTTGCCAAAGCCTGTGCTTTTTGACGAGATGGCCATCTATTTGCTTCGGCTACGATGATAAATTGAGCCTTATAGTCGCAACAACGCGTTGTATTGCTGTCAAATGACGGAGAAACAAGTGTGCACGTGTTTGGGATAGAATTTAAAATTTGGGGCTCTCCAGGAGGAGTCGGATCAGCTTCTCTTTTGTTGTCGACAGGTTCCTCACTACTCGTACCTACAACTGTGTTGTTCAGAGCACTTTGATTAGGTGTAGAGGACTCGAAAACTTAATGCGCGAAAGTGCTCGCACTCAATGAGCGCAGTTCCTCTGCTTGATGTTGTTATTCTTGAAAAAGCTGTGCAATAGCAGCACTCTGTTGGTCCAGGTTTCCGCAAAGAAGGTTAAGTTTCGCAAGTAGTTTTTCGAAGCTTTCTGCAAAATTTTCAGCCATACTAAACTGAAGATCCCACTTCTTACACTAGTGTTGCACAAACGCGCATTTCGGGCAGCTCAGTCAGAGGATGGCCAAAGATTTCCTGGATTTTTTGGGAGCAGAGAATAAAACGCTAGGCAAACTGTTCTTTGCAAAAAAAACTTTATTGCCGAATCAAATCAAGTCAAGTGACACTTTGCAATCCGGTAAAATGACAATAATGGCTCCCTCTGAGTTGGGATGTGTTACTCAGGTGGCTGCTTGATGGTCGTAAAAGTAGCGCAGTGTATCAATACCATTGTTTGTGAAATATGAGATCATTCAAATGTCTTCCAGGGAGTCGTTTGTATGAATTGATCCACTGACCTCAATTTTTCATAAGATTGGGCTGACATTGCAGCATGTCATGGCGAATGTTAGCTTCTAAGTCTTCTAAAATTTCAGGCTGGTTGGCATAGACCAGACTTAATGTGGTTAAAAAGTCGAAGTGTATTAAATAGCATGAGCGGGACGGGCAATCGACGGGGCAATCGACGGGGCAATCGATGGGATGGTCACCGAACTTCGTCTTCAATAAGTCGATTGTTGCACTTGTTATGTCGCAAATTGCATCAAGTCTTCCAGTTCCAATCTATCCCAACAATAATCTGTTAGCATGGAGCGGAGCTTTCAAAGGGAATACGGCGCAGGTATTCTATCGAAAATTACTACCAAGAGATGGTTAGCTTGCTTTTGGCCTGGAAATTTCAATGTGAAAAATGCACCTCGCTATGGTCGGCCTATCACTGAAAAAGTCGATGAAATCATGGAAAAAGTTGAATAAGACTGGCACATAAGCAGTCATGATATCACTAAGGAATCTAAAATCGACCACAAAATAGTTTCAAGCCATTTGGAACGAATTGGTTAAAAAAAGAAATTCGGTCACCATATGTCCATATTTGAATCGTTGTTGAAACGCCCGAAAACGAGTCATTTTTGAAGTGAATATGTAGTAACGGGTGATGAAAAATGGGTCACACAATACAATGCTGTGCAAAAGCATTCTTGTTCGAAAAAGATTAGCAGCTTCACAAATAGTACCAAGATCAGGATTGACGGCAAGGAAGTTGATGCTGTTGTTGATGTTTGGTGGCAATCAAAGGGTATCACCCATCGTCTACTGCAAGCAATTAATTCGGCTGAGCAAGCAATGAAAAAAAAGAGGCCCAGAATAGGTCAACAGAAAATGTGTTGACTACTTTGATGACTCGGCACAATTAAAAGACCTTGACTGGGAAGTTTTGATGCATCCAAAGTATAGTCCTGATATTGAACCGTCAGATTATCTTTTGTTTCGAACTTTCTGGCGTAAAATTGACTTCAAATTGTAAAAATCACGGTCCCAATTTTTCAGCAAGAATCCCCAGAAATTCTATACTGATGGAATATTGGTTTCATCAAAAATATAGCAGAAGGTGGTCGAACATAATGGTTCAACAAAATTAATTTCGAATATAAATAAGACGCTTCTTTCCGATAATACATCACCACCGTCAAGGAATTGACGGACTCTATGATGGAAAATCCTTTCCCGTCTCTGCAGTATGACTGTCTTTAAGTGTGCCTTGATGCTTTCTTTATCTACGAGGGTTAGGAAACCAATTCTTCCAAAACTTGGATTGGTCCAGCAGAGAAACAGTCAAGTTCGTACCGAAGTGCTTCCCTAACCTCCCAGTGGTGGTCCCCGGTAACTGCAAGAGTAAACCCTTACTCATGCAGGTTAGAATGGCCCTTGCCAGTACCTTATACGGGAAAGATTAAAAAGATATGGCGAAACAACTAATGGCCTCGGATAGAAATGGATCCATTTTTGACGACCTTTGTAAACGTTTAAAGGACAACGACCTTCGGATCTGCACGTGAAATGCTCGTGCAGCCAAATAATCAGCACAGGCCCTTCACTGCTATCACGCAGAAATCACCGCACCCAGGAAGTGCGATGGGATGTGTCGAAGGAGGATGAACAACAGTGATATACAATACATGTATTACTAAAGCGCCACCAGATAAAAACGATAGAAAAAAGAAATTAAATAAAGCAACAACGGTGTGAGATATAAAATTGATTCTGGCTATATTTTGAATCTACGTTCATGCCATTATGTGTGGAATTGCATATCATTCAAATGAGCGCGTCGGCTTCGCTGGCAGTGCTTCAAGCTGTCGGTCCAATTTTTGATGACTCGGTCCAATATTTGCCGCGTTATTCCGGTAATAGCGTGTCGAATGTTGGCCTCTAGCTCGTCCAAAGTAATTGGCTTGTTAGCGTAGACTAAGGACTTTACGTAGCCCCACAGAAAATAATCGAGTGGTGTCAAATCGCATAATAGCGGCGGCCAATTGATGAACCCTCGCCGTGAGATGACCCAGTCGCAAAATTTCGCCTTCACAACTTCGAGCGTTCGAGTATATTGCGCCGTCTCGTTAGAACCACAGCTCGGATATATCGATGTTGTCGGGCTCTGACCACAGAAAGTTGATTAACATCGCTCTATACCTGAGACCATTGACGGTAACGGTGTCTCCTTCCTCTTTTCGAAGGAAATATGGTCCGATGATGCCGCCATGCCATAAACCGCACTAAACAGTCGATCTTTGTGAATGCATTGATGCTGAGGCGAACACTTGTGCATTGTTTTCGTTCCAATAATGGCAATTTTGCTTGTTGACATAGCCGCTGAACCGAAAATGGGCCTCGTCCGAGAAGATGATTTTTTGGCCAAAATCCGGATGTAGGGTCAACATTTCTAGCGCCCAATTAGCGAACCCATGGCGTTGTCTACAGTCATCCGGCTTCAATTCTTGCGTCAGCATAATGTAATACGGGCCCAAATCCAACTCCAAAATAAGACGGGTTGACCCTCTGGCGCTGCCCAATTCAGCTGATCAGTGCTGAATCGACATTTCTGGGTCCTCTTTGATACTGGCCACTACGGCGGCTATCTGAGTATAATCACGATCAAACTCTTCCACGGTGTAACAAATTGTCTGCATGCTGAAGCTATGATGACGACCGACCTCACGACGAAATTCAATAACATTTCGATAATTTTTTAATAATTTCCGCACGTTCCGCAAGCGTAAAACGATGCATGATGAAATGGTAAACTTTACTGAATAGCAACTTTGACAGCTGCTGAAATATAACAATTGGAAAAACTATCATTGCTATTTGGCCACCCTATTGTTGCTATAAGATTGCTATAGGGCTTTGCTATATACCGCAGACTTAGCAAGAAGTCTTGAGCTTCCGACACGTGAGAGAACGTCTTATGACAATCCGCATCAAGGTTAAATTCGGTAACATAAGCCTAATATGCGCCCATGCCCCTATGGGGCGACGCCGCCAAGAAATGTTTCTACGACCTCCTCGACAAAATATATGCAATGTCCTAAGTATGACGTTAAAATCGTACTAGGCGGTTCTAACGCCTGGACAGGAAAGGAGGGCATCTTCGACAGGTCAATTAGTAAGGCTATACGACCCTACGTCTGGCAATGGATTTTAGCTTATTGACTTTGCTCCGGGACGAAATACCACTATAGCAAGCACATGGTGTCCTCTTCTCAATATACACACACAGACATGGCGGTCTCCGGATCATTAAACGCTAAATCAAACATTTTGTGATAGACCTCCAGCATTCTGGACCTTCGAACGTTTCGGGCAGAACGCGGATCTTCCAAGAGCCACAACAAATAACAACTGCTGTGAGCAGTGAAAAGTTGCAAGAGACTGTAAGAATCTTTGCAGAACATGTATCCTGAAATCTCTCAACAACTCCTATGCCGCCATCATCAAGTACCGAGGACGTCAACGTGCTTAGCCTTAAGCATAGAAAATAAGTATATATAAGTATAAAATGTAAACAAAGTCGAAAGACATAGATATAAGAGTTTAGAGTAGCTTAGAGTGCCTGTGTGGGGCCAGTAGGTTAGTGTAAGATTGTTAAGTAATTTTAAGCTAGCATTTAAGCATTTTTTGTTAGTATGTAAGAATTAATGATTTAGAAAATAAAATGCATTTAAAACTAAAAACTAAAACTAGGACGTCAACGTGCCATCAGAGATGCTGTAAACCATTACACCCTACCATCACCAAGAAATTCCTGGTTTTTATGAAGAATTCCGGCAAAAACATGCAATTAAAGAAGAAGCATACAAAGTGGCGCTACAACGAAACGAGCAACTGAAACGGGGAAAACATCTGCTTCTACAGAAGAAGAAAAGGGAGCACGAGAAGCTAGCGAACGAAGATATTGAGAGTTTGTATTGCACAAACGGAAGTTTTATCAACAGGTAAAAAGAGCGTTTCAAGGTAACAAGACTCGTATAGATACCTGTAGACGTGAAGACGGAAACTAGGGCCGCAGTCGGTTCTAAGAGCATGAAAAATCTTCTTCTGCAGGTTGTTTAATGGCGACAAAGCCTAACATCCCGCCGTCAGGCAAACCATTCAACTCAGACGCTGATGGCCAAAACTTCCGTCCACTTGCCCAAAATGAAGTAAGGATAGCAATATCTAAACTGAAATCCAACAAAGTAGCTAGACGTGACGGCTTACCTGCTAAAGTATTCAAAGGTGCTGGAAATGACCTTATGGAGAACATGCACCAACTTATTTTTCAGATTTGGACAGAGGAGTGTATGTCTGATGAATGGTCTATCAGCATCGTTGGCTCCATCTCCAATAAAGAGGACCTCCTCAACTGCACCAACTATAGAGGTACTTTATGGCGCTGAAGCATGGACTCTATGGAAAGTGGATGACGATATCCTCAGTCGTTTCGACAGAAAAATCCTTTGAAAAATATTTGGTCCCGTTTGCGTTGATGGCAGACGACGAATGAACACCAATGCTCCGGCCCGCAGAGGAAGACCTCAACTTAGGTGGCGCGCACAAGTAAAAGGGGACCTCAACCGACTTAGAGTGCGCAACTGGAGGCAGTCAGTTAAAGATCTGACTAACTGGAGAGGCTTGTTAGTTGAGGACCAGGTTCACCTATGACTGTAGCGCCACCTCAAAGAAGTATGTAACATCCACAATTCAAATAATATGACGTAAATACCGTCCTTTTCCTGTAAATTGCGAGTAATATAAATTCAAGATTGAAATGTCATTATTTAGCTGACATACCCGTACAACCCGTACAATCCGAACAACCCGTACAACGCAATCCTTTTCCTTCATCATTTTTGAACGGGAGTACCTCCCAGTGTGTTTGTCAGATGATTCTCTGTGACACTACTTTCTACAATGAGTCCTTTCAAATTGCTAAAACAAATGCGAATATTTTTTTATTTACAACTATTCGTGTTGCAACTGTCATGGAATTTTTGCTGGCAATCAATCATAGTAATCCTTTCAAAGGAAATCGGTTAGTGATTTTTATTTCCACACGTGAAATTTGTTTTACAGAGGGACCTTTGACATCCTTGAAATTGAATACGTGTTGGAAAGGAAAAAGGAAAAAACAGAATCGGAAATCGGCACTCTTTGGATCGAAACCTTTTGCACGCACAATTTCAGGAGAACCATAAATATCCTTGCTTAGTTAAATTTTCTACACATTTTGACTCTCTTTTGCCTTTCCTGATCCTGACCTGGTTTGCAAGCGGAAATTGTGGTAGTAAACACGCAATCAATCCGATACCATCAAAAGATATCGTGTTACAAATTGGCAGACTTACTGCCAAATTGACAGGATACTTTCATGGGGAGTTTTACCCTAAATAACTGCAAATTGGTACGCATGTACTCCTATGTACGTACATTTCTTTTTAAAGGGTTTTTCATTAGTTGCGAGCTATGTTACTTTTCCAAAAGGGATTCTCTGAACTCACGCATACCAATTTTTGACAGGTGTCATATTTATGTTCCAGATTGTCTACCATTTAATCATGGAAAGGTATACGCTTCAACAACGTCAATAAATCACCCAAAGAGGCTCGCATTTGTTACACGTGCTCCTTACCAGTGTAGGGACCATAATGAAGAGATGAAGGCGTTCAAAATTGAAAGATGAAAACAAATTTTTAAAAGAACACCTTCAAGGCTGGTCGAATTGTTCTGAAGTTAAGCAGAATGAACTTCATCATAAATGTTTTCAGACTAAAAAGGATCTCGGCTTAAAGAAAACGCTCGAACGGCTTTGATTAATTTGATGTACTAAGGCATTGATTGGCTGTGAAGTTTATGAAAGTTCTCCAACAAAACAGCGAGGTCGCTCGGAGACATCGTTTGAGAAGAGTTCAGATCGAACTAAATATAAGAAGAAACCTATCTACATCTATCCACAACTTGAAAATGCGTCACACGTAGCACGTCACTATACATCTCAGTAGGTACATGACAGAGCATAATAAACTGTCACACCTGCTATGGAGAATGTTACCGACAACTGGCGTGACAAGGATAGAAGTCGCAGTGTTTATTTGGATGAAGAGGAGGACTTAGGGAACAAGTCTCGAGCTTCATGCATCAAAGCGAACAACTGACGATGATCCATGAAAATCATCCTTAGCGATGTCAAGCTGGGGAAGAAAGGCATCTTTGGTAATACAGAGAGGAAGAACAGCTTCTTCGTTATCACCTCTGGAAACAGACACAGGCTCATTGATTTTACAACGGGACGTAATGCAACTATAAGAATTCAGCACATGGTTTCCCCATAAAGTTAGCCGGCTGCCCCCAGATCAACAAACCGTCAACCAAATTAAGCACACCCGTATTGCGGTCGGCGAATGGCACCCTTCCAGTGTTTTGTTTTTCCCGAGTAGCTGCCATGCGGATATCCGTAATAGTCCAAAACCACCGTGCCATTGTGAGGAAGTACAATATCGAACGGCTACAATCGCAAGAAACCGCCAGTGCCTTTTCCGATCGAGTGCCCCAGAACTTCTCGAGAAATTCGATGCAGAGGTAACACTTCTAAAAAGCAATAAGAGAGATCGCTTCTGATGTACTGGGCTTCAACCCCTTGCCAATTAAGAAACTGCTGGTTTCTTGACAAATGCAGACCCACAAATGTAGAAAACCAGCACTACAGGAAAGATCGAGAAGAGCTCGCATCCACTACGAGCACCAAAGAAGGGAATAACCCATCAGAAGAAAAAAAAGAACCACGAGAAGTACTCAATCGAGGCTTTAGAGAGGTGCTACCAGAAGAATGAAGTTCAGAAGCTCTATGGCTCGAATGGGAATATGCAAGCATGAAGAAGAAAACCTCATTGTAGAACCATAGTCGAGTCTGAGAATCTAGAACGATTATTTTCGCAGACGGTGATGACGAACAACATCCCACCTTCAGGTATAATGAACCATTCAACTTGGAGAAAGACAGACAATATTTCCTTCCACGACCAGGACAAGGCTGCTGGACCGATGGCTTAATTGCCGAGCTACCTGAAGCAGCAACTGATGATTGAATACGGAGCAAAAATCAACTCATCCCTAAAATCCAGGTCGACCAAAATATGCTCGACGACTTGAATCTCCTAAAGACGGGAGTTCCACTACACTGGGCTAACTATTGTACATTGAATAAAATCTTGTCTGCCGTATTACGTGAACAGTTAAGACCCTTCGTAAGCAGACTGACCGGCCCACATCACTATGGTTTTAGACCAGGAAACTCCACCTTAGATCAAATCTTCACACACCTTGGAAAAAACCCAAGAGTTGCAAATGGATACACACCACCTCTACTTGGATTTCAAAGAGACATATGACAGCATCTCTAAAGATGAGCTATACAGAACTATGTCTACTTTTAGCATCCCAGCCAAGCTCGTTCGACAGATCGACAGATCTACATATATAGGTCGGTCTTGGCAAAACTGGGACTTTCAATGTTAGAAGAGGACTTCAGGCAGGCAATGTGCTGTCATCTGAATTTTTCAACATCGTTCTTGAAAGGGTTGTATGAAACTCACAAGTCCACTCCAGAGGTACCATCTTTCAAAAGTCTCTTCAGTTACACGCATATGCAGACGACATTGGCATAACACAGCGAGCTATCAGTGGAGCGCTTGGGACGAAGGAAAAACTTTGACTATACTGTCAAAAGAGGAACATACAACATCGATGGCTAGGATAAAGAATCACACTAGCCAACTACAACTTTGAGATAGTAAGGACTTTATCTACCTAGGCTCTGCTATTAACTCGGGGCTGACATCAGTACGGAAATTATGAGAACCATCATTCTTGCTAATAGCTGCTTGTTTGCGCTTACATGGCAATTGAGTATTAAAGCCCGCTCTCGAGCAATCAAAAACAGGATACCTCACCATCGATCAAATATTCGCACTACTTCAGATCTTGAAAAAGGCCCGTGAATTCCAAATCGACACTCATCATCTATTTGGTATATGATTGAGGGCATAGGAACGAGCTATACAACGCTGTGTCTAGTTTTGACATCCCTATCAAACTTGTTATGCATCATGACCTTGAAGAATTCTAACTGCTCCATCAAGGTAGGTAATGAACAAACCGACATCTTCAAAGTTAAGAAAAATTTTAGACATGATTCGTGGTGATGTTACATTGTCCTACAAAGAACTGTGCAAAATTCACTGGCCAGCAAAAAGAGCATGCTCTTTTTTAAGTCCACACAATTACTTACATACCCTGATGACATTGATGTGATTGAATGACCACAGCGAGCCGCGAATGTAGCTTCTGGGTCAGAGCCTAAACGAGCGCTAAACAAATTACATGGTGTCATCAGAAAAGGATGCACATTGCCGAGGGCTGGTACAGAACGTTGCCGTCAACAGCAATAAGGACTTCGCCTACCTGGCTTAGCAGTTATAAGCAGCAAGGACATCAGCACAGAAAGCTTATTGGTTGCGACCCAGATCCACCCTGAAAGTGGGAAATTTTATGGGCTGGGAGTCGAACCCATGACTTTCAGCGAAGTAATAGACAAGCTTAACCACTCTGCCACTTAAAAATACTGCTGCCCATAAAAACTTTATTCGAAGAGTGTAAATAGCAATTTGAGTTACACTATATGGTATATTCCTTCCTCCTAACTAGACCAATAAAACAGATTTGCCGAAGATCGATTATTGTCTGATTAAACTACGGCTAAACAGACGCAGGAATAGAAGTTCTAATAAACTAAGTAGCCTGAATGTGTCTCCGAAAATATTAAATGCATTGCGTCGACCCGAACAAGATCGCATATTTCCGAACAGGAAAGTGGTAGATTTTTTCCAGTCTACGTATGCATATGGGTGGGTCCATTGCGCAGCCACTATAAAGGGATATGTAAGTACGTATCATATAGCCTATCATAGAACCAACTCCTCTTTTTAGACTAGGCCATGGCTTTTCTGATGTTGGCTAATCAAGAACGTGTGCTCAGATACGCATGATGGTCTTTCCATTTTGTCTTTGCACAGAAGTACTTCTGTTGTATGGGCTATAACTCCAAATAACATTACGAGTATGGTTATCACAAAGATAATAATAACAATATCGCCGCAGTAAAGCAAAATGTTGACAACAATCCAAACACCTTCATTCGTCACAGTTCCCAGGAGTTTGGCCGCTCAATAGTTACACTGCATCGAATTTTGACGATAGACTTGGCCCTTAGAAACATCCCGGCCTCGTAATTTCGCGGTTCGGAGATACCCATTGGCGGAGAGGACCATACGACTTAATTACTGTTAGACTTCTTACTTTGGAGCTATATTAAAAACAAGGTCTACGCCAACAATCCGCAAACAATTCGAACTCTGAAAGAAAACATTGAAGCCGCCATCGTCGAAACAATGTGAAAATGTGAGTGAACATTTCTATGAGGGTATGAAGGTCTGCAAGCAGAGTCGAGGCGTATTCCATAAATAATACCCATGTGTCTACTTTATAAAACAATAAAGGTTTCAGAGATATATCAACAATTGTTCGTTTTATTCAAAAAATGCATCGTACACCTCTTATTGAAACACACTGTACCTTGCGGGGACTGGACTCTTCCATGACAGATATGGGAACGAGAAGTTCTAACAGATTGTACGTGATATGCCGCATGGATGTGTTCTTAGCCCCTTTTTGGATCTTCTTTAAATTAAACATTTGCAAATTATATTACAGCATATTTAAGAGCTACATCAGCTCCTGGATAGTGGATATGCTCGTTCTTGTGAACTTTGGGAGATGGTGCATCACGAGAAGGTTGGCATGACAAGTATCTTGCTCCCTCTATTGATGGTGGATTACATTTATGAGTTTTATCTGCTTTCATGACCGTCCGACCGTCCGACCGACCGACATATATTAGTTAAATATTTTCCCCATTTGTCCATATTCTGTTAGCCGTAGAGAGTGCTTAAGATTGTGCCATCCGTTTGCAGGTGAACATTAGCGGCTTGACGCTCCACTTTTTCTGACGAGGTGTTCTTTCACGCCGACAAAAGCACTGGTTAAGATTTTTCACCAATCGTACTCTTTAGGAACTCCGAGCAGATGAAAAACACCATTTGTCCAGCCCGTTCCTAAAAAAAGGCGAATCTTCCTCTCTCTCCTCCTGTAGACCCATTTCCCTTACGACCCTTTCATAAAAAGTGATGGAAACGCTGATAAACCGTCAGTTCATGCAATATCTCGAACCATGAAAACTTCTCAATGACCGGCAATAAGGTTTTCGTAGAAATAGGCCCACTGGTGATTTGATGGCTTGACTCACCGAGATTGAAACCAAAGCGTTGCATTTAACAGTTGTAAGGCATTTGAGAGGGTTTGGCATCAGGCCCGTTTGCCGAAAATGTGTGGATTTGGGATCGCGACTCTCTTCTTCGATGGACTAGAACTGCCTTCCGGAACGTTCAATTCAAGTTGTCTTGTATGGTTTCACGCCTGATATTCACAAAATAAATGCTGGTGTGCCCGAAGGCTCCGTTCTGTCTCTGACAATGTTTTAATTTTATTTTACGATCTCTTGTCTGCTACTTCTATTCTCTGCTTTTCACATTCGTTGCCGAGTTGTTAAGCTCATTAAATTTTTGTACTAACAGCATAACTAATTGGGGAACCACTAATAGAGTAGAATTTAATGCTTTCAAAACACAATGCTGTCTGCTGTCGTTAAAACGAAATTTAAACACCCAGCCACTCTCCATTCTCCAGCATCGTCGAAACTGTAAAACTTTCCATTCTCGGTATATGCGCCAATGTCAACTTACGTCCCACTTTCGGATGTGCTCTGAAATATCGTAATTTTTTCCTAAGCCGTACAACTCGCTTGTGGAATGCGTTGTCGAGCTCTTTATTTCCTAGTCATTATAACCTTCAAACATTTAAAACCAACGTAAATCTGTTTCACAATCTGAGGATACAATTTTCGGTAAGCTGTATGCCGAAAATGGACAAGTAAGACGAAGTCTGTAGGGCAGCCGTTAAACAGATTTTAAATGCATTTTTTGTAGCAAAGTTTACTTTTTCAGTGCAGGTCACCAGACAAGTACGCCATAAGTGAGAATCGATTTAATGGCCGCTGTGTAAGCCGACTACGGTAGAGGCCAACAAGACCTTTTGTGCTATATATTTTCTTTCCACCTCACTTTGCTGTCTAGAACTATAGCAAGGTATATGGTTAACCAGGCTGGAATCACTAAGAAAATCTGATGGCACCTACACTGAGTCGAAAGTAGAGACCCTCCGTCTCACGCGTGAGTCTAACTTCCCAGGTACGAGTAACCTAATCAGAAGCAGCTCACACACAGCTCCTATGAATGAAGCTGCTAGTGAACTGAATAACACAACACGTTGCAGCTGGTATATCCCATCGGTTATGGTGACCGATGAGGCCATTAAACAAACTGATGCTTAATTTGATGGCTTCAAGTCGCCTGGCATCAGTTATGTTACAAAAGGGTGGAGTCTGACTGCTGGTTACCCTGAAGAGAAACTTCACTGTTAGCCTGGCGCTGACATACGTACCGAAACCTTAGCGAACAGTAAGAGTAGCTTTTACACCGAATGCCGGAAAGAGGACTACACGCTCAGTCTTTAGATCTTTAGACCTATAAGTCTGATTTCCTTCCATGGCAAGTCATGGCAAGAATGGTCGAGATCCAGATTTGCAAAACTGCTTTGCGAATGAATTCTCTGACTGCGATGCAACATGATTACCAAAGCAGAAGATCTAGCGAGAGTGAGCTTCAAAATCTGGTAGGCAGAACTGAAGGCCATTCGCGAATACGCCTTGGGCATTTTTATTGACATTGAGGGTGCTTTCGACAACGAAACTTCTGACGGCATGTGTAACTCGACCAGACAACACGGCGCAGACGAATCACTAGTTTTGTGGGTCAAATCAATAATGGTGAATAGGACTCTGATTCTATTTCCACTTCTATGGTGCATATTGGTCGACTCACAGCTCAACGCAGGCCAAACAGGCCAAATGAATGCTTCCCTACGTCTCTAAGTAAGGGCCCCCGCCCAATTATCAAAACTTCGCCTATCAATGACGTCGTCTAATAAAAAGCGGAGGCAGAGCATATTACTGGTTTTATCCTAAACATCTTCAGATGTCAGACGCCACCAAAGATTGCTACGATTTGATCAGTTACAAGTTGCCGGTCATAGGTCTTGTTGGCGGCAGGACCACCGGTAGTCCCTACCAGGACTTAAATCACGGTTCCATGGGAGCCAGGAGCCCCTCGGATTTCGGTTCGGGCCTGACTTGTTCGAGGTAGGCCAGCTTATGGTGGCTGTGGCTTAAACATAAAGCCGCGGGAAGGGTCTTCCTATTGGTTTGACCCAATGTAGAGTTGCAATAAGTATTGGGTGCTGTGACCCAGGTTTTAGATCGGCCTCGACCAATACCAAGGGTGGAACTTGTGCCTCCAACACAAGTTTTGCTTTGGTATCTCAGGAAGGCGGCCGAGCGATGGGAAGGCGTATCCTTGCTCCGATGGATGTACGGGAATCCCGTAAACTTAAGTCTACACGACAGGTGGTTTACGTTAAAAACCAGAGACTATGACCCTCATGCCAAACAGAGTCAAATGACTTTTCAATGTCTAATAAGTCTGCTTTTGGTTTTTACTAATTTGACGATGTTCCAGAAAGGTTTTACGTTTTCATCAAGTATATTGAGTTTTTTGTTCCATTCTAGGTTAAGGAACTCTTATTCCCGGTATGTCATTTGGTGAATGAATATGGGTTGGCGATACCATTGCCAATTACGTCTACAAATATTCCTCAGTTTAATTAGGTCCAGTATTTGGGAATGTAACTTTAAGCAGTGGTTCTTTTTGGGAACTTTTGGTATACTTTCATCGACCGACCTGAGAACATGTTCTGAAAAATCGTTTACAAGACAATCGACGTCTTCCTTAGTTGATATGCCATCAATATCCATGGGAATATTACTAAGTTTAGATTGAACGAAATCGCGTCCAATTGGCGTTTTTTTTTAAATCTTGAACATACTCGTATTCCACTTTTTTTTCTCCTGACCATAGAAGACGACAGAAAACCGGATTGTGATCTGAACTAAGTTCATTTAAAGACACTGGGTTTGTTATGCAAGAAGGCACATTTGTAACGAATAGATCAAGGACGGAAGGACTACCACGAGAACTAGCTGGGACATAGGTTGGACTAGCAGGAAACAGAACAGAGATTGGCAACATAACAAGAAAATTAGAAAGTAAATTTCCCCATGCATTCGCTCTAACACAACTCCAATTCCTATGCCTGGAATTTAGATCTCCTCCAATTAGGAAGTCACCGTTTAAGGTGAAAAGTCTTCACAAATTATTTTTAAAACTATTTCTTTTCTCGTCTGATGCAGTCTTATACGGAAAATATACACAAAAAACCTTAACTGACCTTTGATTCCTTAATTTTATTTCAATCCCCACGTTCTCAACATAACGCGTTTTGACAATAGGTAAGAGCGAAGGTTGAATTGATCTTCTGATAAGAATCGCAAGCAATCGGTAGCATTTAAATTCAAGGGCGGCTCAATAAGTCCGTGACTTGGAGGAGTTGATGGGATCAGTTGTGAAGATAAGGTCTAATTGCCTTTCCATATAGTTGGAAACGCCACTGACTTGGCATAGACTAGAGTCTGTTAGCCGAACTAAAAATAGGCATTCCCTAGTAGAAATGGGATTGGAAGCGATGAAAAAAGATAGGTCTTCAGATGGAGTCCACTTCAGCTGAGGCAGATTAAAATCGCCGAAGATAATGATATCATCAAGCGAGTCTTATAAGTCGATCAAATTGTCAATTGCTGCAATAGCAAGTTGGTAGGATTCGATAGGTTGCGCCGGAAGAATGTAACAACACATAACGTGCAAGCATCTACGAGTGAGGGTTATTTTAACCGACACAAAGTCGAGCTTAGGAGAGGATGATGTTGCAACAAGAGAGGAGTCCAAGCGGTTGTGAATAGCCAGTAGGATACCTCGACAAGGGGGTTCAATTAAGGGGGGTGCGCGATCATCATCCCGAAAAACATTAAAATAAAGAGGGAATACTATAGGCTAGCAATAATTTAGAAGTATGGCATAGAAGGTATGGTCTCTTAAATGTAGTCAAAAGGATGGTGAACGGACTTCCAAATTTTGAGGATGCTAAACTTGAGTTCACAACTTGTTTTAAAGGAAAGCAGACAAGACTTCCTTTTCGAGCAAAGAGCGAAAAGTCTTCTAGCTGTTTATTGGAAATCGTGCACACTGACCTTTGTGGAAAAATTAATATTGAATTTATTAAGACGAGTCTATATTTTGAAAAAAGAGCGAGTATTTGCAAGTTTTTAAGAATTTCAAAACTCTCGTTGAGAATCAGGCTGACAAAAAAATTAAAATACTAAGAATCGATAACGCGAAGGAATTGCTTTGCCACGATTTTTCTAAATTTTTAAACGATAGCGCAATCCAACGACAACTAACTGCAGAGTATACCCCGTAGCAAAACGGTGTTGCTGAACGGATAGACCGTACACTAGTGGAAATGGCCCAATGTTTTCTTATCGAAAATTATTTGCCACATTTTTTGTGGGCTGAGCTGATTAATATTCGCACTTCTGCCTATATACGTAATCGTTGCCCAACTTCTTCAAATCAAAACAAAACTCCTGAAGGAAAAGAAACGAATGACCGAAAAGAATTTTTTTATGAATTTCAACAAATAAGTCCGTGACTTTTGGATTAAAACACAGATTTTTTGATAAAAAAATAATTTTATTTTTCAACGTAGTCTCCCTTGAGCTCTATACACTTTGTCCAACGCTTCTCCAATTTTTTTATCCCTTCCAAAAGAAATGATTTGTCGAGGTCCTCAAAATAGGCCTTTGTTTGCGAGATGACTTCATCATTGGAGTCAAATCTTTTTCCACCAAGCCATTTCTTCAGGTTTGGGAACAAGAAGTAGTCGCTCGGAGCCAAATCTGGAGAATAGGGTGGATGAGGGAGCAATTCATAGCCCAATTCATGGATTTTTGCCATGGCAACTGCACATGTGTGCACCCTTGCATTGTCTTGGTGGAAAAGAACTTTTTTCTTGGCCAAATGAGGTCGTTTTTTTTTCAAATCGTCATTGAATCGGTCCAATAAGTTGGCATAATATTCCCCATTGATTGTTCTTCCCTTTTGAAGGTAGTCAATGTGGATTATCCCGCGTGCATCCCAAAAAACAGTCGCCATAACTTTATTGGCTGACAAACCCACCTTGGCCTTCTTTGGCGCCGATTCACCCTTAGAAACCCACTGTTTTGACTGTTGTTTGTTCTCTGGTGTGTTGTGATGGATCCATGTTTCGTCCACGGTTACAAAACGGCGCAAAAACTCCTCCATATTGCGATTAAACAACGCCAAACCTTCCTGTGAAGTTGTTACACGATTGCGTTTATGGTCGACTGTGAGCAAACGCGGCACCCATCTTGCGGAAAGCTTTCTCATGCCCAAGTGATCATTCAAAATTGAAACCACTGAGCCATGCGAGATCCCTACGGCTTCCACAATCTCTCGCACTTTCAATCTTCGGTCGGCCAACACCATATCGTGAATTTTTTCGATTGTTTCGGGTGTAGAGACCTCAACTGGGCGTCCAGGACGTTCGGCATCTTCAGTGCTTGTACGGCCACAACGAAATTCAGTAAACCACTTTTTTACCATTGAAATCGATTTTGCAGAGTCCCCATAGTATTTATCAAGCTTAGCCTTGGTCTCGGTAATGGTTTTTTTTCGCAAGAAATAATGCTTAATAAGCACACGAAATTCACTTTTTTCCATTTTCTCCTCAAATTAGTGAGTAGTCTGATAAAAATAGCTGTCAAACACAAACTAACTGACGCAGCAAGTTTAAATTTTGACAGGAGTCAACTGACAGATGCCTGTTGACAGGAGCAGTGTTGCTGTTTCAGTAAAGAGGTCAGAAATTCAAAAATGCACGGAATTATTGACCCGCCTCGTACATTGCATTAGTTAGCCATGCGCCAGGTATTTTATTGTATGTCCAAGATATCACAGGCCCTTGTACTTTTTCATTCCATGAGAACTTAAGCCTTTATGGCCGAGTTTCATTCATAACTTCTTGCTGTTCTAGGCGGCCATGGAGGTAAATCCTTTTACAGTGGAACTATTTTCCACTCTCTATTTCGGATTAACCGACTACATGAAATGCTCATTTCACCATCTTTCCATGAAATCGATTTTTATTTCTCTGACCCGCCGCATGCTCATGAAAATTAAGGCAGATAA
This sequence comes from Volucella zonaria, assembly GCA_963966105.1. NCBI lineage: Eukaryota > Metazoa > Arthropoda > Insecta > Diptera > Syrphidae > Volucella > Volucella zonaria. Next base: position 94,829,292 of record OZ014533.1, on the reverse strand, counting down.
AAAAAAAAAGAAGAAAAATAACTCAAAAACTTTCTCTTGTATTAACATTAATATTCTTAGGAAGCCATCACCTAAGGCAAGCTACGTATCCATCATCCATCATTCGATAATCCAATTACAAAGCCCACACCTTTTTCGAAAGAGAATTTATTTGCCTGCTATTCCCATAACTGCTGAAATAAGTATCAATAAATATTTCCTTCCCCCAAAGTCTGTATAGCATTTCCAAAGCCCACACTATATCTTTTACAGGAAACTTAAAACCGCTCCTTCTTACCCAAGGATCCCCCCAAACACCAAAGGTCAAAGTTCTGGCAATTCCCAATTGCCCAAGCGTACCATAACTCAAGCTACAAATACGAATCCATCCTAGTGTCGGCAATAGCTGATGATCTCTGTCCTATAATTAGCGGCTTGTGTTTAAATTCTCTCAACCAACCCCCTCAAACCTCTGAATAGAAGCATTCATTAGTGGCTTCATAATATTCAACTCCATTATACGGTAATTTCCATTTAATCATGTCCTTGGCACACCCTCTTAATGGTAATTTAGTAGACAAGCCAAAACATGCTCAGAGCAACCAACCGCTTGCCTACAGGATACCGTTCATGACCCATATTGTCTTCTTTTTTTTCGGTATACGGAGCACTTGTATTCGAACAGCTCTGGCTAAGTTAAGTCCTCTACCAGAAATCTGGCTTTCAACCATCGCTTCATCGAGGAATATTTAATTCCTCGTCTTTCGAACACCCACAAAAGGAAAGTGAGAAAAAAAATCCTCTCCGAGACAGGACAACAATAAACACCGGCTCCTGCCAAGTGTGCCGTATTATATTTCACAGCTTTCATTTGTTGAAATTATCCAACAAAATGGTTCTAATCAACAATTTGTTCAGTTGTTGGGTATCCTTGTCCATGAAAAGGAAATCGAAAAGAGAAAATAGAAAATAGAAAATAGAAAATTTGCGAATTTATTTTTTATCGGATTACACAGTGATAAAATGTCCTTGATCCCTGATTTTGCTCTTACGAATAATACGGCTACAACCCCCATACCATATACTCGTAGTCGTCCTTTTGGCAAAATCCGACTACGTACTCGTATTCCTGGGAAAGAGTGTACAAATTGCGGAAAAATATTGATATGTCCGTTGTTATACCGTTTAATTTAACCAGATCAACAAGGAGTACTTGCACCAGCAAACAGGATAAAAATACCCTCTCAAGAAAAAATGAAAAAAAAAAAAAAAAGGGGAACTCCCCAAAGGACGGCCGATTTCTCTGCTTGGTTGAGTTAAGATATTGCGCCCACTCGAAATTGTGGACACAAAAATAACCGAAAAAGGTACCCAAAACATTTGTTAAAGGATTTACTTTCCGAATTAAGGATCTTATCGGTAATAGATTGAAGTGAAGTGGCGGGGAAAGGAGAACGAGCAGAAAAATAAAACACACCGAAAACAATCTCTGTACCAGGACAGTAGAGGACTTAATTCAAGTAATCACCAATAAGCCACATCTGAGTGTGAAACACACGTATTTGGGATGATCCCTATCGGGGGCTACACGAATCCGATGTAATATCCCAGGGGATGATACAATGCTGGTGTAATTATATCCTCGACAGAAAGGACATAATGTTTCTCGCTTTCCTTTCTTCCTTTTTTTTTTGTTTTTTTTTGTTTTGTTTTTGTACATTACGAGCATTTCCTTTTGGGGAGAAATCAATTAGGTGCCGGACATGACAGGGTGACTTGTAGTTCAAGTCTGTCCGTATATCAAGACTCACACTTTAACGAACTGGTGGTCTGACGTTGATATCGATTTAGCAAGCTTGTCAGATGCCTTTGGTCATAAATCAAATTTTCCCATAACTCAATTAACATTAGATAAGGGATGTCGAAACTGGTAAAAGGCAAATGTAAAAGAAAAAAAGAAGTATGACGACGAGGCGGGCGGAAACAAAGGGAAATTGTTCTTGGAAACAGTACATTAGTTGGCTTTTGGAATGAGTCATTGCTTTTTGGGGTGGCCTAGAGATAAGTTGGCTATGGTGACACAATCCTATTTTGAAGGGCATAGGACAGAGCACTCAAGCGGAAGTTACTATATCAATCCGATGACACTTTCTGCATTGAGTACTTTTTTTTTTTGTTCTGTCGAAACAAAGCACTCTGACAAAGAGCTAGTCAAGTGTACTCCTTTTTTTCCGAAGAAGGGTGATAAAGTGCCTATATACCAGCAACCAGCATATCATACCATATGAGCAGATACTCACAGAAAAAATGCTCCGCAATGTAGTCATCACTCTCACAGGTGACATGACTTTCTGACTTTCCTGACAGATAAGATTAATGCTTCCGGTTGTCTTTAAAAAGTTGCAACTGTCTCTCTAAAGGAAAGATACTAATTATTTATTGGCGCTACGCCTTCGCTAATGATCTACAGAATGGTTAGCGTCTACTTAAAGATATCCGTGAGCATTTGTTTGATCTGCCTGAAGAGTCCTGCCACCTACAGTTGTACTTATAAGAACGCCAACACCCAATAGAATCCATAAATGAGGACGCTGACAGTCGCAACGTGAGTTCAAGTTCTGAGAAGTCTTGGTTGGCAAGGCTTCGGCCGCACTAATTCTCAAAAAACGAAGAAGACATTATCCTAATCCAGGAACCATGGATTATAGAAGGCGTAGTTCATGGACTTAGGACACCCGTACACGCTCCGATCTATACAAGAGACAAAGGTAAGATCAGAACTTGTATATTAGTGAAACATAGCCTTAATGCACTTCTACTTCCTAATCTCAGCGACCCCGACTTAACCGTTGCCAGACTAGAGACTGCCAAAGGTTCCTACTGGTTGGCATCGGCATACCTTGGGCCCTCTCCCTGGTGATAACCTAAAAAGGGTGGTACTGGAGGCTGGAAGGCAAAAATCTGGCCTCATCATCGGATGCGACGCTAACGCTCATCACACGGTATGGGACAGTACCGACACCAATGATAGAGGTGAGTCACTTTTTGATTATATTATAAGTACTAACCTCTTTATTTGCAATATTGGCAATGAGCCCACTTTCATAACCAGACACCGACAGGAAGATATAACTCTTGTCTCCGACAGTATCACTCAAATGCTAGTGAACTGGATGGTATCGTCTGAACACTTTTTTCAGACCACAGATACATCCAATTCAGCCTGAATGATGTTCCTCTCAGTCAACCATCATTCCGGAGCTACCGGAAAACTGATTGGCCAAAATACAGAGGAATACTGTCAGAAACGCTATCCTCTGAACTATCAAGTAGCACGCGGGACACCAATGAGCTTGACATGAAAGTCAGAGAATTGGCCGCTTCCTGCCATCTTATTCAACCTAGAGGCAAGAAAAAGCCACATTGGTGGACATCAGCACTAGGACTGCTCAGAAACACTTGCAGAAAACTTTTCAATTTAGCAAAAAGCAGGAGAAATGTGACTGACTGGGACTCATACAAAGAATCCCTCAAAGTATACAAAAAAGAACTGAAGAAGGCAAAGCGACAATCCTGGAGGTCTTTCTGTGACAAAATCACGGAAACCTCTGAGGCATCGCGGCTAAGAAAAATCCTCTCTACAAATCCTATGATGCCTAACTGTTTGAAAGAAACCGATGTCTCTGGGACAACCTCAAGTGGTGAATCACTTAACCTGCTACTGGACACCCACTTTCCAGGTAGCTCTCAATTCGCGGCCAGTAGCCCCCCAAAAAGGCCTACTGCAACCGGGACCAAAATTCATGGTCTGATCACAAGAGACAAACTGCACTAGACGCTGCATAGCTTCAAACCATACAAGTCTTCTGGTCCGGACGGTATAATACCTGCCGAGCTACAAAGGTCCTCAGATATTATTTTGCCTGCGCTAGAAAATATTATGAGGAGCTGTGTAGAACTTATCCACATTCCATTGTCATGGAGAGAAGTCAATGTAGTTTTCATTCCCAAAGCCGGAAAATGTTCTCATGTTCTCAGGACCTCAGACCTATAAGTCTATCATCTTTCCTTGTGAAAACTCTAGAACGACTGATTGATATCCATATACGAGCTAAAATTGATCCTAGACTTCTGTCAATGGCTCAAGATGCCTACTGTAGAGGAAAGTCGGTGGAAACGGCTCTGCATTCACTGACTAGCCACATCAAACGATCCCTACAATATAAAGAGTACACAATGGTTGCTTTATTGGACAAATCGACCATTTTGCCATCAGTCGTCGTTTTAGAAGTGGTCTGCTAGGCGTCCGAAACAGACGAGGAGCGAACATGGGGTTGGTACGAGATCACCATCTTATGATAGCTGCTGTCCAATTACGCACTGCTGCCGTTTGAAGATCTAACGACACAAGACTACCTAGGTTAAACGTAGACCGACTGAAAGTTCCCACAGTGCGCCAAGAACTAAACGACCATCTCTCACGAGGAGTGGAAACAGTCACCATCCAAGACCATTGGTGTGCTGTGAAAACTGCTTTCACATCAGGCGCTGAAAAGATTGCCGGTCGATCGCAGGGAAGCCATAGGACGTGGCTTTCCGTGGATACCTGGAGAAGGATCAACGAACGAAAACAACTAAGAGCTCGAATTGCAGCAGCTCCAGCAGCAGGGAGGATCGAACTAGAGTCCCTATATCGCATGAAGATGAGAGAAGCGTAGCGTGAGAAGGGACAAGCGCAATTACATCAATCCGCTGGCCACGCAAGCAGAAGAAACAGCAGCGATGTGCGACAGCAGAACCGTTTAAGTACAGAATCACCAAAGAGCTTATAGGTGGCCGAAGCTCTACTCAACACCCAGTGAAAGGCTTAGACGGTTTGTTACTAATATCGGATGAGAATCAACTGAAGAGATGGAAGGAGCATTTTGCTTCGGTTCTAAACCGAGTATTCGTCAGAAATATGCACCCAAGTCAGACTGAAGTGTCCGTAGAAAGGAATTCCCGAATTCGCACCACAACCCCCAGTAAGGAAGAGATTATTGCCGCGATCAAAGCACTGAAAACCAATAAGGCGGTAGAACTTGACGGCATACCTGCGGAGCTGTTTCTAGCTGCGCCGACGGCATCAGCTGAGCTACTGTTCACACTTGTCGGGAGAACATGGGAGGCCGAGAGTTTTCCAGACAAGTGGCAATCTAATGCAGTGCGAAAACTGGAGGGGTATCTGCGTGCTGCTTGCTGTGGCCAAGATAATAGCTAAAATCATCCTCGAGCGAATCAATGAACACCTCGAAGACACACCCGACGCCGAACAAGCAGGTTTCCGCTCTGGATCCTCCTGTGTCGACCTATCAACACCTTGAGGATCATCATCGAGCAGTGTTTTGAGTACCGATCACCACTTCACCTGATGTTCATCGATTTTGAAAAGGCGTTTGATAGTGTCAATCGGGAATTTATCTGGCGTGCCTTGCCCAGGAGAGGCATTCCTGATAAATTAATAGCAATCATCAAGGCTACCTATGATGGGTCCACATGTCACGTCATACACAGAGGAAGACTGTCTGAGGAATTCGAAGTCCAAAGCGGGGTTAGGCAAGGCTGCATACTTTCACCAATACTGTTTCCATTGGTGATTAGCGATGTGCTGAATGCGGCCTTGTAAACAGGAAATGGAGGAATTCGATTTACTCTTACATCTGAACTCAAACACCTTGGACCTTCACCAAATGACAACAAATGTGGAGAGGGAAGCAGACGTCGTTCGGCTGAAAATTAACTCGGCAAAAACAAAAATGATCAGCCTAAGACCAAACTCATCAACGCATATACATGTATGTATTGCTGGACAGACGGTTGAGAGAGTAGAGAGTTTCCAAAAAATTGGATATAGCCAACCGCATAGGCAAGGCAAAATCTGCGTTTGGGCTGCTATCCACAGTTTGGCGAAGTAATGCAGTTAGCTTAAACACCAAGCTACGACTGTTCCGCTCCAACGTTGAATCCGTGCTACTATATGGATGTGGTACCTGGAGGGTAACCACCACTATCACGAGGAAGCTGCAAACATTTGTCAATAGGTGCCTATTCTACATCTTAGGGATATTCTGGCCAAGCGGTATGTATGGGTAGCACTCTGTCTTATCTGCTTTGAATTATGTTAACTGCCTCTTAGTCTGGCTGTCTTCGCATTTCTAGGGCTCAAGCTTAGGCGTATCGATCTGCATTATATGAACGGTAACGCTGAGTGGCTCTAGTCGTAATTGGCAATAGGCGGCTAATAAAACCTTTCAAAATAAAATAGATTGATTATGATCCTTCGAAAAGATCTTGTCACGATTTTATATCTGAGTGTTATCCTAAGTGTCTGCAGCTCTAGCTCCGTTCTAGACACAACACATTGATGAATCATCCTTTTCTTGATATTTATGTTACACTGGATACAACATCAAGGCTATCGCTCGGTTAGTAGTCTTACAGTCTTTGTAAAGCAAACATGCAATCTTAATTGTCATGAACTGAGTGTTTGCGTCGTTCCAACAACTTTTAAACTAGTTCGCAAACGCAAGACGTTTTTGAACACAGTCGAAATGGACGATAAACCTGCTAGTCAAGATCCTAGGTAGATCTCTTAGAACTTGAAACTGCACGAGGACTTTGTGCCACTTAAATCATTGCTTTCATTAATAGTTGAGTTTCAAATAAATATGTTTTCACTTTCCAGGACGTAGGAAAATGACTAGTACGAGTATTGGCCTCGTAGAAGTAACGTCCTCCGGCGGGTGTTGGTCCGTTAAAAAAACGATAAAGAGCGTCTGTAGCCGAACCCCTTGAAGTAATCCCTTCACCAGCACTTCGCGCCATCAGGGAGTCTCTTCGGAGATTGCAAATTGGAGAAGACAAATGGCGAGTATCCTGCGCCACAAAACATGACAAGTGTCGATTAATCTGTGGTCCTTGCTCCGAAACGGAAACAAACGCTTCGGATATGGACTTATACTGTGTTGACGACCTTTGGCTATCGATTACGAACAACGATTGGATTCTGGAACGTGGAGAAGGTCCTCAGAATGCCAGGTTCCTCGAACTGGAGAGGGAGGTTATGCGGTATAAGATGGTGGGACGCAAGAAAATTCCTTTTACCAACCGGGAACACAATTTGGTCTGGAAAACCAAATAGAAGCGTGCGGGGGTCTGGTGCAGGACTTATGTTAACATCAGCTGCACAAAAGAGTCTCTTATCGTGGAGCACTTATAACGACTGGATATTAACGGTCAGATCACTGTTAGAAAGGTAACTATCATCCAGTGCTATGCACCAAAGGAATGCCCGATTGAAGGCGAAAAGAATAGCTTCTACCGAACGGCACATGCTTTTAACGAACCACTGTCATTAGCTAATATAATCTTCCATGTGTTCGATTTCCATTACAGCATAAGTATCCTCAAAACATCTTCAATTATCACCACTCCCAACCCTGATCTTCCATGTCCTTTAGTTTTAGTTATAAGACCAGTTTGTACTAAACTCAATAATGCCTAGCGGTTCCATCGTGATAGCGATGGAAGACCTCAATGCCAAGGTAGGAGACGACAACACCGCGCTCAGATGCGTAATGGGTGCTCATGGCATTGGAGACCGAAATGACAATGGCGAGCGGTTAGCCGTTTTTTACAAAGCCAACCATCTAGTCATTGGAGGCATTCTGCTTGAGAACCGGACTTGTCACAAGATCAGCTGGGTCTCATCCGATAGGCAGACAATGATAAACCAGATATACCACATCGCTATTAGATGACGATTTTGAAGCGGTCTTTATGACGGCGGTAACAGGCATGGAGTCTAAATGGAGTGCAACCACCATCTTATAGTGGCTAAGATTCGCCTTCGTACTGCGTCCGTAACTAGCAACCTTGCCAGCATGCTCACTATACTCAGGAACAATACCGACAGACTCCTGAATTGCTCAGTGCGCCAACAATTCAGGGACCATCTCAGCTTAGGAGCGGTAACAATCAACAGATACGAACAAACAAACGGACAAACGGGAGATCTGTGAAAAATATTTTCACATCCATAGAGTAGAGCTTTACCGGTAAAAGTCAAAGCAACCACAGTACATGGTTATCAACTGACTCCTGGAGATAGATCAAGGAGCGTATTTTACTCAAAGTATAGATCCAGCAGTAGAGAAATCAGGAGAAAGCAAGCACAGCATAGTATAAGAGAAGATAGCACAACGACAATGCGTTAGCTGCGCAAGCCGCAGTGGCAGAAAATCGGTGCGATAGTAGGGTCTTTTGCACTGTTACCAAGAAGCTAACAGGACGGTTCCCTACTTATAGCGGATGAGGGCCAGCTAAGAAGATGGAGGGAGTACATCGCGATGGTATTTAACCAAAATGAACCGTCTGAAGAAGCAAACCCTCGAATTCGCACTTCGAGCCCTTACCCAATTATCAAGGATTTTTCCATTAATGAAATTGTCTAATACAAAGCAGGGGTAGAGCAAATACTGGTCTTATTGTAATGGTTTCCAGAACTCAACGCCGCTGAAGACTGCTACGATTTGACCAGTTACAAGCTGCCGATCATAGGTCCTGTTGAGCGGTAGGAGAGTTGTGGGACATAGTCAGAATCTGCACACGATGTCATGTTAGCAGGAAGGAAAGAGTCATCACAATTCGTAATCACCTCTATCTGTATTATACGAGGGTTGTCTGAAAAGCTTCCGACCGAACAATCATACAAGACATTTTTTCTTGTAACTCTACACACTTCTCCCAGCGATGCTGCCATCTCTCTAACCCGTCCAAATAGTACTTGGCGTTTTTCTCTGCAAAATAATTGTTCACGAAGGTGATTGCCTCCTCATTTTACGAAAATCCCTGTCCTCCGAGCGCAGTTTTTAGATGAGGGAACAAAAAAAAGTCACTTGGGGCTAGATCTGGTGAATAAGGCGGATGGTCAAGCAGTTCAAACCGTAATTCATGGATTTTCGCCATGGGAACTGCTGAGGTGTGAGACGGCGCGTTGTCTTGGTGAAACATAATTTTCTTTTTCTGCAAATGTGGCCGTTTTTCCGCAATTTCTGCCTTCAGCTTGGCAAGTAATGATGCGTAGCATGCTCCTGTAATGGTTTTTCCTTTCTGAAGATAATCGATTAAGATAACTCCTTTACTATCCTAAAAAACAGTCGCAATCACTTTCCCAGCCGAAAAAACAGTTTTTGCTTATTTTTGGAGCCGGCTCGCCCTTTGCAGTCCACTGTTTTGACTGAATTTTTGTTTCGGGCGTATAATGGCGTATCCAAGTGTCATCTACAGTAATTAATCGGCGCCAAAACTCGGATTTATTGCGCCTAAACTGCGCCAACAGAGCGTTGGAAATATTCATTCGAACACGTTTTTGGTCACCCAACGCGCGGACAGCTTTCTCATGCCTAAATCCTGATTTAATATGTAGCAAATACGTTTTTTGGACATTTCCATAACCTCTCCTATCCCTCTCACTTTAATTCGGCGGTCGTCTAACACCATTTGGTGAACTTTAGCAATGTTATCGTCAGTGGTTGCAGTTTTTGAACGTCCCGAACGTTCATCATCTCCCAAGCTCTTACGGCGACGTTCAAATTCAGCTGCCCACTGTGGTAAATGATGGTGCAGAGTCCCCATACACAGAGTCCAACTCATTTTTGATTTGCGTAGGCGTATTGGCTTTCAAAAACAAGAATTTAATAACAGCTCGATCGATTTTTTCCATTTTCACAAAAAACACTCACCTCGACTCACTCAAAGGACTGTCAACTAAAAACTGCACGTCCAAAATGACTGAAACTTCGATAAGTAACTGTCACAAGATGCACAACTAGCATTCACTACCTTTTATTGACGAGTGCCGCTATCTTGACGTTGCAGTCGGAAACTTTTCAGGCAACCCTCGTATATCGGAACACTAGAGGCTTACAAATTTGTTTAGTCAATGTCAATCAAGTTGATCATCTTTAGATCGGTGAAAATATTCCATTGTGTATGGCAAGCTACACAAAGAACTTTTTTTCAAAGTTATCCTTCTCCCATTGCATACCGTTCTATTCACAGGGGTGTGATTAAAAAAATAACGATAATGTTGTGTGCAGTGTTAGTATGTACATATCGTTGCATTGAAATTCACTACCCAAATGTTCGGTGGTTATCCTCACCTGGCTTAAGCCTCCTGTTCCCAATAAAAGTCTCCTTGCACGTTTTCAAAAGTAGCAAAGTTACTAGTTTTCACAAACTCCTGACCCATGTGACTGCCGTCCCTGAGCGGCAATTAATTTCTCCTTTATGCAAATCTAAATGGGTTTCATTTGCAATCATTTAGAGTGTAAAGGACTAACCGCATACACCACTTCAATAGACACGTATCTATAGGTACCTTTCCTGATTTTCCTAATGACAAGGTTTCCTGCCTGAGATAGAGGGAAATTTCCCCGATTTTCGAATCAATTTACAAGTACTTTAAGGGAAAATAAATTGATTATCCAGTGCTGCTGCGAGAGAAAAGCCACCCCTCCCCAACAAATGCATTTCAAATTAGTAGCGCACCTTTCATCCTTATACAATGCCTTACAAGTCAATTCCTTGTCCCTACCTAACCCTCTAGCTCTGCAGAGATAAAAAAAAAAAAAAAAAAAACAGACTCCTAATTTAGGCTTATGTAAACTTTAAAACTTTAGTATAGTAAAATATTTCGTTTCCTTTCATATTTCAGGACATAAAAAAATTCCAATAAAAACCAAAATAGCTGGAGGTGATCTTCCTGTGTTCTCATCTTTCGACAAGTTTACGTTTACGACCTTCTTTTTGCTTTAAGTAGTAACGCTACCACACCATGTCGCATTTGTTTGCGTCAGTTTGCCTCTGTGTTTTATTTAAAATTTCAGTTTTTTTTTTGTTTTTGTAGTAGAGAATACCACATGATTGAGCCATTCCTCAGTGTCATTTTTGATTAAAAATTTAGAGAGGGCGCAGAACATATCCTGTTACAGCTCATCAAACCAGTAAATGAAAATGCCACCGAACCATAAAGCACCACTCACACACATAGCACCAAAAAAAAAAAGAAAAGAAAAAAAAACAGAATGGAATCCCTGAAATATTGTGGAATTCTGGAATCCAACCTTGGCTGCCGTTGGCAAAGGCATCTGTTTAAAGTGTTCCCCTCCGGGTTGGCATTACGTACATATATTGTACCATATTTGGGAATCTCGTAATTTTAACGAGTATACGGGTTGTGTGTCCTTGTGCTTAGGAATTCACATACACATATCTAAACTTACCCCCACCAGCTCTTCAAATTGAAACTAATCAATCAATTGAATCTAATTCCGAAAGAAGCATCTTCTCCAAAAGCAAGACTTCAAAGGAGATTCCACCCCTACAAAAGTATGGATATATATGGTATATTAAGAAACGATACTCACATGGGATGTCTGGTATCAGGAACCTCTCGATTGCTTGGCAATGCATCACTTGCTTCCTGATTGAATCGATTTCGAATGTATGGATCTTCACCAGGTCTTAAGGCACCACCACGAATGTATCCCACTTCATCGAAATACTCCCATTCAGTTCCTCCGCCAGCACCAATACCACCACCGCCTGATGGTGAAGTCTCTTCTGGCATTAGTCCGTTTAATCCCAGGCCACCGACACGTGGTGGTACGTGTTCCGCTCCTGCTGCTGATCCACCACTAACACTACCGCCGGACGCGATGGCATTCTGTTGTCGGTGAAAAATGTACTGCTGTTGTGGCTTATCACCGCCGTAATTACGTTGCTGCTGTGTTGGCGGCGTAGCTGAGGACTGTATATCGTCCTGATACTGAAGGGCTGTTGCCACTTCACGTAGCCGCAGAGCTCGGTTCTCCACCTGCAAAACAAAAAGATACATAGACTGCTTTAGCAAAAAAAACGGACCACTTTCAAGATGAATGTATTTTGGAAGAGCTTTTCTTTTCTATGGATTAAGTGAATGCAATTAGAATCAGGTCCTCGAGCGTTATTCCTAGAAAGATTGTGATGAAAGACAGCATTTAAGTCACTCAAGATCAACGCAGACAATGAACAACGAACACCCAGACGACGGACAACAGGCAACAGACAACAGACAACAGACACCAGACAAATGATGCAGGGGTTCATCAAGAGGCAATCTAGGGTGAAGTTTGTTTTTAATTTCAAAAAAAAAAAAACGTCTCAGGAGCTGCGGTTGTTGGGACGACTATTAAAAAAATAAAAAAATAACAAAATACTCGGATGCCTGTTCTTTATCTTTGTCTTCGGGGAAAATCACCTGCAGTCGGCCACCATGGAGAGAAAACGGATAACTTAGGTTCAAAAGAGAAGTATGCCAATTTAATTTGCTAGATTGTGTTTGTGGTTTTGGTATTTAGTCCTTTAGCACACAGCACACAACCATAAGTAGTATCTACACGTAGATCTCTGGAATACAAAGTGGCAATTTATTTTTAATTTTCATGAGATGGCCCTTATAATCCTAAAGCTCGGGATCAGAAAGGTCTTAGATGGTCTTTTGTGAGTGAGTTAGGTCAGGTACACGAGTGAACATAATACAATTCCATACTCTTGGCACAAAGTATGAGTTGGGATTTATATGAAATACGTCTGGATTATGGGATTCAGTTGCAAGATGTTGTGCAAGGTCGATACTTCCAGTGAAACTATCAGACTATTTCTCTCCAACAGCTTCGACTTAGTCCTGAGTTTGTGGAAAACAAACAAGTTTTCCCGAAGGAAAGCGCTTAGGAGCTCAAGGGATTTTTGTAAGCAATGAAGACACTGGCACTGATGAACATATACCTTGTTATGAGTTCTATTGAAGGTAGGATGATTGTCCTGTTGCACGAAACTATGAAGTTAAGATTGGACAAATGTGTATTTTTTCGGTCTTGTTGCATTTTCGCAGAATTCTGGTATTATTTCGGCAATTTCATTTCGAATTTTGTGTGCTTTGACATCAGGATTGTGGTTGGCTTACAGGTGTATCTACATTCTTCCCTTCAAGTATCATAATAGAATCGAGGGTGGTCAAATCGGGGAATTATCGGTGCCAGTCGATATCTACACCGTACAAGATTATTTTGCAGGAATAAGTGTGTTGCAAAATATGCACATGGCGCGAGCTTTATCTAAAAAGGCATTGTCCTGTTGAAACCATATTGAAACTGCGCGCCGTATGTATGACCTTTGGGTCAGCCATGTCAATAGTCGATTGCCGCTTTGTGTAAGTAAATCTATCAAAACCCACATCTAACTCATCCAGATGAAGGTTATGTTGGTGGAACGCAAAGGAAACCAGCAGCTTTGGAAATTAATGTGAAGAAGACTATAACTCTTCAGAAAGATAGTTGATGGGCTCCATTGTAATGGGGAGGAAGCCATCTGGAACATCTTTCAGAAGCACACCCCAACTTTGAAGGCAGTACAGCCGCTAACCCTATTAGTGAGTCAATCTTTAAGTATCTAGAATAGAAGGAACTATTCTTGTAGCCTGTGATGTACTCGTACAATTAGGTAAAAGCCTGGCTGTTATCACGCTGTTAACGTTACCCCTATTTGAAAAAATTTGTCTAATTCGAAATATAGCTGGAAAGCGTTTGATATACCGTCCTACTCAGACCATTGATACCAGTACCTTAGTTCAGCATATGGATGCAAAGAATTACATTCCGCTGTCATCTACAGCAATCCTTAGGGGACGAGCTAGAGGAAACATAACGCAATCGCTCATGCCAAACTGGCATGCGACAGCCACATCCTTGACAAACCAGCGAAACTCACTTTATTTCTTAATCCTGCTGTTACTTCATCTTGTCCAATAGCAATGAGGACAGAACTTAACCACGCGCGGTGCCAGACTATGGATCTCCACGAACTGCGCTGTAATCCCAGGAACAAATTTAACAAATATCTAGGTCAGAACATGACTTGGAGACGTACAACTTTGCTTTAAGGATCTACAAGCGAGAAGTAAGGAATGCCCAATGTAGGAGCCGGGTTAGTTCCTGTTCCTTCATCATCAAAAGTGAATCGTCTAGACTACAACAAACTTTTTCCAAAACACCTCGAATTTTTAGCGTACTATAGTACCCGGATGGCACGGTAACCCACCTCAAACCTTCTCTGAGAAAGTCTAGCAAGCTACAGATTGATCTGGCTGTGATGTACGAGTACATATGTGGAAAAGCTTTAATGGGTTCGAACACTATGAGCCACCAGAACCAAACGCTAACTTCTCGCACAACTACAGAATGCTTTCTGAAAGCCAGTTTAACTCTCGATTCCCTCGAAGCATTTCGGAGCCATCTGCTAAAGGTTCTGGAGAGAATATTTGACCTTCAGAGCAAATGCAGTTCTCAACAGTAGACTCGTAAATGCTCCCTTTAGCTGCTGTTCTACAAGAAAAAAAACCTCCTCTACTATGCTGATACCTTATGGGCTGCTTACCAAATTTTGGAACATCCTGGTGATATGATAGCTTGTCCAGACTACGTCACTCTTTATGTATCCGGAAAATATCCACCCATAACTTCTAGCATTCTTCAGTGCCCTAATCATAAATATGTGGCCTGTGCCGTACCGTACCCATTGCAACCAAGTGAAATGACGCCCCTTTGAACTTCTTGTGGAGAGCCAGGTATTTAAGCCGGGATTGAAAATTGAGGTGAAAAGATTACGTTGCAGAGCGAAATAAATCCTTATCTGCCCCCTACTCGTTAGAGAGGGCTGTGAGTTCAAAGTCCACAAAGCAAAGTCATACACTAGGTTTTCACTTTAGTTGTGAGTCCGGTTTTAGGTTTTGCTACAGCGGAACGAGCTGGACTGCATAGCCATTCATGATGCATTAGAAACCCTTCCAGTGGCGGCTCTCCAAATTTTGCTCCATTTGGTATTTACAGACTTTCATGCAGATCGGACTCCAACGTGGATTTCAGTCATCTGATTCCAGAAGGGACCGAATTGAGATATCGCAAAGTTCTCCTCAGTAAGTTAATTTCATTTCACAGATGGCTCTAGGACGCAGCTTTTAGTCTATCCACACACTTTATTGTCTTCCAAGCCGAAGTCTAAGTTATTCATCAGTCTGTGGTTGTGTTCATTTCAAATCCATTAGCCGTATCGGGTATTTCAATAGACATAAACATAAACCAAGCTGGAACTAGTTTTGGCACCATAAGTTCGGGAGCGGTTAGAGACTGCCGTACAAGATCACACACTCTTTCGGAATACTTAGACGCTCCAGAGAACTGCGTTGGTAATTAACTGGCCATATTTAAACATATGAATGGTTGGGTGCTGTAGAAATAGGGTAGGCACTAGGAGGTGTCAACTTTGCGACGCGCAGTTCTACACCTAACTTGTGCTTATTTTACCTCCAAGTGGTAACCATTGGGGTACTGGTCGACGTTCATTCGGACTCGACTGACCAAACTTATAAGGGACAGTGCTGACTACCAGACAAAAATAGCAGCACTATAAACGGGACAGCGGGTGAATTCCCCACATGGAATCAACGGTGTAATAAAATTCCGGAATAATACAAATAAGACGTTATCCGGGCTGCTGCGACATATTTGGAGCTCTGATAAGGATTTCCGAGTATAAGTCAGGGTTTTGAAAAATAGATGGTGGCAGCTGAGCCCTCAATGGACCAACGGCACATCCCCGAACGGGTTATTGACCTCGGCTTAGCCGACCTTCGTCCAAGGGGCATCTACATATAATGAAGAAAATGAAGTTGCGACGTCTGGGTAATTGCCAAGACATGGAAAACAAAATCCACAGTTACGAAGCAACGACAAGGCTCGCATACGGACGGATCTATTGTTGACAGCCCCTGCAAACGACGCTAGGACAACGAACTTTGGATCTGCACGTGGAATGTAGGTCCCTTAATAGGTCACGTGTAGCCGAACAACTAACGGAGGCCCTGAACTGCTGCAAAGCAGATGTTACCGCCGTCCAAGAAATGTGCCGGACAAAGAGCGGCTGAAGAATTGCAATATTTAGTACGGCGATTGTTATCGACGGCAAAAGCAGCGCCTATCTGGATGTGGATGTAACAATCCGTATTAAGGTTAAATTTGCCAACATTAGCCTCATCTGCGCGCATGTGCCTACAGAGGGGAATAGCTTCTACGAGCTCTTAGGCAAGACTTACGAGCAGTTCCTTAGCATTGACATTAAAATTGTCCTCGGTTACTTTAATACAAGCTAGGACGAGAGGACATCTTTGATAGTACTGCCGGAAATTATAGCCTGCACCTCCGATAACAGATTCAGGCTAATTGACTTTGCGGCGGAGCGGAAAATTGTCGCGGTTCCCTCATCTAGATATTCATGAGGGGACTAGGAAATCTCTTGATCAATCAACCGTCAGCCATATTGACCACATTGCCGGACCCCCGCCCCATTATCAAGGCCTCGCCCATCAATGACGTTGTCTAATAAAAAGCGCGGGCAGAGCATATTACTCGTCTTAACGTAAACATCTTCAGATATTGCCTCTGAATGGTTGCTACGATTTGAACAGTAACAAGTTGCCGGTCATAGGTCTTGTTGGCGGCTGGACCACCGGTAGTCCATACCAGGACTTAAATCACGGTACCATGGGAGTCAGGAGCCCCCCGGATTTCGGTCCGGGCCTGACTTGTTGAGGTAGACCCCCTTGTGGAAGCGTCATGGTGGCTGTGGTTTAAACCCAAATTGCGGGAAGGGTTTTCCTTTTGGTTTGACCCATTGTAGAGTAGCAAATAAGTACTGGGTGCTGTGACCCTAAGAGCAGTAAGAGGTTTTAGATCGGCCTCGACTCATACCAAGGGTGGAACTTATGCCACCAACGCAGTTCCAAATTGGTATCAAAGTATTGGCGGAGAGCGATGGCAAGGCGTATCCTTGCTTCCTATGGATGTATGGGCATCCCGTAAACATAAGATCTACATGACAGGTGGTTTACGTTAAAAATCATGGAACGTTCTGACCACATTTCGATGGACCATGCACTCTTCCAGCATTATAGATGTCCGAACATTGCGAGGGCCCAACACCGACTCGGGCCATTACTTGGTTGTAGCCAAGGTACGGTTGCGAATATACCGAGCATCGCAAAGGCAAGCTATTGTAATACTGTGAGGAAGTTTGACGTCAGACGGCTACAAATGCAAGAGATCTCCAAATGCTTTTCCAATCCAGTGGCAACATTACCAAAAAGCCATAAAAGATGCTGGATTGTGCTGGGCTTCTGCCGCCACAACAAAACCCCTGGAGTGACGACGAGTGCCGGGAAGCACATGCAGCTAAGCAAGATGCATACAAATTGGCGCTGCTTAGACGGACTAGAACTCCTCACGGGCTCTACGAGCGGAAGGGGAGAAACGAATACCGGGGAGTGACGAATACGATCATGAGAAGCGCGCTGTCGAGGAGATTGAGGGATGCTACTCCACGAATGGCATTCAGAAGTTTTACCAAAAGGTAGAAAACATGGGACGTATACAAACCCCGAACTGATGCCTGTAGAGACGAAGAGGAAAGATCGTAGTAGAGTCGCAGTCGAATGAACCCTTCAACCTGGTTTAAGTAGACCAACAATTCCGTCCACCAGACTCGGATAAAGTGCAGATGGCCATATGTAAACTTAAGTCCAATAAAGCTGCTGGAGCGGACGCCTAACTTCCGAGCTCTTCAAAGCGGCAGGCAATGACTTAATAAGGAGCGTACACCAACTCATCTGTAAAATATGGTCATCTGTGAAAATGGGATCAGTATGTCCGATAAATGGAACATCAGCATTGTTTGTCTAATTTTCATAAAGTGGACCCTCTGAACTGCGCCAACTACGAAGGCATCACCTACAAGATCTTATCTACCGTATTATGTGAACAGCTGAAGCCGTTCGCCAATTGGTCCATTTCAGTGTGGCTTTAGGCCAGGGATTGTCCACTACCGACAAAATATTCACACTACGGCAGATCTTGGATTCACGTATTCATCGATTTTAAGACCGCGTACGAAGGCATCTATAGAGACAAGCTATACAGAACATCCCTAGCGAACTCGTCCATTTGTGCAGGATGACGAAGGAGAAAGCATGCACGCTGCTCCATCATGATCGGCAAAGAACTCACCGAGACCTTTGATGTCAAAAGGAGATTTAGGCAAGGCGATGCGCTGTTACGCTTCTTCTTTAACATTACAAATTCTTGAAAGAATAGTGCAAAATCCACGCACCAACCCAAGAGATACAACCTTTCAAAAGTCCGTCCAATTACTCGAATATGCCGATGATATTGACATAATCGGAAGAAAGCAGCGTGGTGTCAATGGAGCTTTCACGAGTTTTTAGGCGGACGCAGCGAATATGAGTTTAACCGTCAAGACCAAGTCTATGCTGTCAATAATAAAGGACATCCTAAACCGACATCTCGGACAGAACGTCACTCTCGACAGAAATAACTTTGAGGTAACTAAGGACTTTGTCTTGTTAGGCTCCGGCATCAATTCAGACAATGACAACAGCGCTGAGATCAAACGAAGAATAAGTCCTGCCAATCGCTGCTTCTTTGGGCTAAGAAAGCAATGGATTAGCACAGTCCTCTCTCGAACAACAAAAGTGACCCTATACTATATAAGACCTTAATAATTCTAGTCCAGTCCTGCTATGTGAATAGGCCTAGAGGCATGGACTTTATCAAAAATGGCTGAAGATGCTCTTGGCTGCTTTGAGAGGAAAATTCTTTGGGTGATTTTCTGTCCCATCTGCATAGACGGTGAATGGAGGGGGAGATACAACGACGAACTGTACAGGCTGTTCGGCGACAATAACTTAGCCAGAAGAGTGATGGTCCAACGACTGAGGAGCGAATGGACAAAAAAAAATGCTCCAGTCCGAAAAATCATCGAGTCCGCGAGGGATAACGCAATGGAGGAAGACCGCAGCTCAAGTGGCGTATGCAAGTGGAAGGGAACTTCAACCGTTTTAGCGTTCGAAATTGGAGGCAGCTGTCTAAAGATCGAGCTGGCAGGAGGCGTTTGTTGATTGAGGCCCAGTTCCACCCCGGGTACTTAAGAATAAGTGCATCTCAACGAGAACTATTATTTTCCAGCTTATACTAATTTAGGGGCAATAAAGATTGTAAGACGTTCATTCGAATGTGAAGAGTTTCAGTCTCATTCCAAAAACCCGCTTTTAAGTGCTAATGAGCTAAAAACGGCTCACAACTACAGTACGTGGCTGGGATTGAAACTTAGCTCAATAATGCAAAGTTAGTATGATCTGATATTTATGTTGATGCTAATGTCTCAGAGTTGCTGTGCAAAGATAGCGTCTGCCAGCGGCATGGGTTAACATAAGTTATCTGATCTGGAAATCCGTTCTAGATGTTTTGAGCTGTTTCAAAGTCAACTCTCAGACAATAATACAATGGATGATGTATCTGTACTGTCTTTCCAATCGTGCCTTGCTATGTCTGACAGCTCTGGGCGTAACTGACGATGCGTGTACTACGAGGCATGATTCTTTCTTTCATTCTTTGCTCTATGTGAATTGTTCTAACTATTATTCTGAACATACATAGATTGAACGAATTGCTTCTTCCGGTTGTTGGCCAGTTCAATGATTTTGCATGTCGACATGCTGTCTGATACAGTGACACCAAATTTCTGGCTGAGAAAGTCAAATCACATTTTCACAAATTGCTCCGAAACCAAACGTGAATCCAAACCTGTTGTATTCGTGGACAGTGAAACTTTCACCTTCGTTCTTTGTTACGTAAATACAACACAAACCGAATACTAAGGAACATTAACGCGCAGAACAGCTATTGTAGAAGCAAAGTAATGAGGTACTTATGCTTCCATCGACAGTCAAATAGCGGTAATTAACTATTCTCTTAAACCACATTCAAACTAATACGAGAATGCTGAACCACTGAGTCTTGTTGAGATTCCAGCTGACTTGAAATTGCAGGAATTGAGATTTTTTTGGGGAGATTTAAAGGTCATATCTGAGCTGGAATCTGCGTTATTACCTACTGACAACTAGGCTGACTTTAATAAAATGTTTGGTAAGTAATACGATGACGGCCGTTTGAAAGAAAATGAAAAGGTTTCTAATCTTTAAGATACTTAGTATGGTACTTCCCAGATGGTGGGTGAAATTTTTCTGACGAAGATATTACTAACGTCGGTGTATCTTACCATGTTACTTGTCCGAAACCATAATTAGCAGAATTACATTTTTGTATTCATAGTACCATTAGAAGACGGTGTTAAGTTTCTTTGCGAAGCCACCTGCTCAAGTAGAAATTAAAGTCTTTGCAGAGTAAACGAGATACCCTTCTCAAGACAGTAATCACATGATTTTTAGGTTCTTTATCTGATGATTCAGATATACTCATTCATATGACTCCTGGAACTAGGTCTTCTGCTAAGACCTGGTCACATTTCGGCTTCTTAGATACTCATAAGGAAATCAGACAGCTGACGCTATTCATCGCTAGTTAACATATTCATAGCAATGTCAAGCTTCTGTCAGAATTGTTTGTAATAAAACGTGTGTCAAGCAAGAGACTACGTTCCTTTCTTTTCGCTTCTTCTCATGTTATCAAAAAGGAAAAAACCTTCCTCCAAACTTTGGCATTCCTTCCAGTAAACCTGACTCCTCCGTGTAAAATATTCGTGTTTCTTAGTAAAAAGGTTTTTTTCCAAAGAACAATGGCGCTGGCTAAGGCAGAATTTATTTATTGCGAAGCTAATTTGTAACTTCTCATCTAATTTACAAAAAGTCGCCAAGGCGAAGCAGACAAAAGGGTACTTCGTGGGCAGAAGAAAACTCCTGAACGACTACTGGAGCAAATCCAATGATGCACATGATTGCATCTCATCAACTCAACACGGAACGGTCCCGCTATAAGTGGAGACAGCAACGTCAAATCAACTTTGCCAAAACTTCAGCTGCCCACCTTCGATGGATCGTTTAACGAGTGGCTGAACTTCAAAGACATGTTTACCAGCTGTGTAATCAATGATACCCTGCTCTCCAATGTGCAAGGATTACATTATCTCAATTGCTAAGATTGCTACCTTCGTGGTAGTGTTGCGAGTGTGTTAAAAAATATTCCGATTAGGGATGACAATTTTCAGACCGCTTGGGACATTTTACAAAGTCGATATGACAACAAGCGTAGGCTTATTAAGCAGTGCCTTCGTGACGTCGTAAAGCTGCCAATCATGACTACCGAATCGTCTTTGGGCTTACGTCAGATTCTTGATGGAATCACTGAAGCTGTTCGGGCTGTGAAGCAACTAATGCGGCCAACCGACCAGTGGGACGATTGGTTAATTTTGCATATGACAGAAAAACTGCATCCTGTCATAATTAAAGACTGGGAAACTTCACTTAATAGTCCATTCCCACGTACGCAGAGCTGGAAAAGTTTTTAGAAAACCGCCTTCAAGGACTGGATGCAATGGTTGCATGTTCTCGGCAAAATCTAAGGGAAGTCAACAAAAAACCATTCAAACCACAACCGGTCCACAGCGATCAAGCAAATGTCAACCGATATCCAAGTTGCTTTGGTAAGCATGTTCTAATGTTTTGTCATGATTTCAGAAAACAAACCCCAGCACAGAGACTGACGTTCGCGATGAAAGCGAAGGTGTGCTAAACATACTCGTACACAACAGCACTGCCCATCGGATTTCACCTGCTTAAGATGTCACCAAAACCATCACACAATGTTGCACGACAGCATCCATGTTCAAGAGCCCAACGTAATCACAAACTACTTGCGGACAAACAACACCTGTTACCCACGTCACCCTTATAATTTACTCTGTGAATCTGTCGATGAAAATTCAGTTGCAAAGCTAGAACCGGTTCTGCTGGCTACAGCTCAAATTGGAGTACGATCTGTTACTGGACATCATTTAAAACTGCCAGCTCTTTTGAACAGCGGTTCTCAAGCTTCAGTATGCGGTTCAACAACTTCATCTTCGACGAACACGGCTTCTTGTGCAGGTGACTGGGGTAGGGGGATCGGGCATGGGTAAGCCAACAGGTCTGGTCGATATCTCTGTGAACTCTCTCAGAGACCCTGATTTCAACATTCAGCATTCTCATGCCCACTATGCGAATTGACACCAAACCATTTTTTGAATTGTTGGATCCGGATTTGGCTGATCCAAAATTTCATGAGCCCAGCTCTATCGACGTAATTCTGGGAGCTAATCTTTATGGCTCCCTTCTACATGGGGAAACTATGCAATCATCTGCTGGTGCTCCTGTAGCACAACGTATTCATTTAGGATGGGTCATCTACGGCCGCTTACTCGAATCATTAGTTCGAGAGTTGCCTTCAAGTCTTTGTGCATTTTCTCAAACTGAACTCGCTGACTTAATTCAGTGTATGTGGAAATTCAACGAGCACGAGGACGTGAAAACTGTTTCCAAAATGACTCAAGATGAACTCTACTGCGTCAAATACCCGTTCAAGGATTCCATCGAGGTAACACTGGTAAATTCAAGAGGAGACGCCTTTAAACTTTTCCATCAGCAACTACATCGCCTAGACCACAACCCAAAAATGAAGGCAATGTACCAAGAATTCATGTCGGAATATTTGAAGTTTGAGCACATGGAAGCTGTTTACGAGGACGTGTCACCTCAAGGTGTGTGCTACATTTCCCATCATGGGGTATACATGGAGTCAAGTTCGACAACAAAACTGAGAGTTGTCTTCAATGCATCCAGGAAGGACAAATCAGGTAAATCACTTAATGATTGGCTTCATGTAGGCCCTAAGCTTCAGAGTGAGCTCTCTGCAATTATTTTAAACTGGCGTATTCATCGAATACTTGTACAGCGAGATAATGCCGATATGCAGCGAATCATATGGACGGATAACGAGGGTAGTCCAGCTAGTTTCAGACTACTTACGGTCACCTATGGTTTAAACCGCTCGCCGTATCTTACAATAAAGGTGCTCCACACCCTGGCCAATGATGAAGAAGCTGAATTTCATCAAGCTGCTAAAGTACTCCGGGAATCATTGTACATGGATGACTGCCTCCAAGGCTCTGATTCGGTTAATACTGCTCAACAACTATGAATAGAACTACAGAAGTTGCTACAATAAGGAGGTTTCCTGCTACAAAAATGGAACTCAAATTCGAACGAGTTTCTAAAAGGAATAACCACTTACGACAATTTGAGTGATCTGATTTTGGACCGTAAAACCAAGGCACTGGGGGCCTACTGGTATTGTAAAAGTGATTGCATAGGCTACAAGGTGAATGTCACAAAAGTCTCGTCAGCAATTACAAGTTGTCAACAACTTTTCGATGTCGCCAAAATTTATGATCCAACTTGCCTGCTGGCTGCAGTCCTGATAACAGGTAAAATAATCTGTCAACAATTGTGCCTTTCTGGTATTTCTTGGGATGATCCACTTCCGGAACTGGGTTCGATTTCGAGAAGAGCTTCCATGGATAGATGACATCAAGGTTCCTAGATGGGTTTTCTCGTCACCAGAGGCCTCGAACTTCCAACTTCATGTTTTTTCCTACGCGTCTACCTCTGCTTATGCTGTCGTTTCCTATCTACGAGTCAAAACAGTTGACGGTGAAATTAAAGTGTCGATTCTCATGGCCAAAACTAAAGTAGCATCGTTAAAGAAGATCACCGTCCCGTGTTTGGAATTCAATGGAGCACTTCTTGCTTCAAAAGTAGCTTCCAAAGTGCTCGACACATTAAAGCTGACGTCAATTACGACTTACCGCTGGTCTGACTCGAAGACAACTCTCAGCTGGATTGGGTCAAATCCTGGAAAGCATAAGCACGACGTTGCCAATCGGATTATAAAAATCCAAGAGCTGACAGCTACTGAGGGTTGGAGGTATGTGCCCACTGATAGTAACCCTGCTTACGTAGCCTCTCGTGGTGTGTACTCGACATATGGTGGACTGGTTTCAGATGAAAACGAATGGCCGAAACAAGTTTGCGACGTCAAAGAGGTACTCGAGGCAACTTCATTGCTTACGCAAGCCCCATCCAAATTGACAGAGAATGTTGAAGCACAGTAGTTGGAGTTACATGCTGGTGCCATAATTTTATTGACATTAAACTAGGAAGACAACATTCGAAATCACCCTGGTGCACAGCATCTGAACAATGAGTAGCCTTATAGTTCTGGATAAGGTGTGTTCAAAAAATACATTTTGCTAATGAAATTTCTTGTCTCTCTCAAGGTAACCCCATCAGTTCAAAAATTTAATCCAATTATCGGCGAAAGTGGCATTATACGATTGTATGGGCGACTAAGAAATGCTTGGCTGCCTATGTGCGAATGATTTCCTATAATACTACGTAAGGAAAGCAAATTTACTGAGATGCTCATAGATCAAGGACATTCGTGTACTATGCATGGTGGCAAGCAAACAGCGCTGAACCTTCTCCGACGACGCTATTGGATAATCGATGGTCGGGCCTCAGTTCAGTTCGTCGTTGTTTGACATGTTTTCGTCGAAAACTACTAATTACAACCCAAATTATGGGAAGTCTTCCTCGTTGTACAGCAGCTGCTCCGTTCAAGCATTCTGGGTTAGATTATGCTGGACCTTACGCTATTCGAACCACAAAAGGTAGTTACGAAGATGGGTTGCTCTCTTTGTCTGCCTGAGCATTAGAGCTATTCACCTCAAACTCGTGAGCGACATGACCACCGAGACGTTCCTTGCAGCTTTTGCGACGCTTCTTTTCCAAACGAAGATACAGCTCTAGCATCTACAGCGACTGTGCAACGACATTTTCTGGTGCAAATGCGGTACTCAAGGAGGATTTTGCAGCTTTTCGAAAGCAGTTATAGGAAGGCGCGCGATCCATTTCGTGCAACGGTGTTTCATGGCACTTCTTTCCACCAGGTCTCCCAACTTTTGAGGCATATGGGAGGCCGGCATCAAGAGCATGAAACATCATCTGAAGCGAACCATCGGCTAAGCAAGTTTGACTTTTGAGAAATTGAAGCTGTGCTTAATTCAAGACTTCTGTCAGAACTGTCTGATGATCCCAATGACTTAGTCGCGTTGGCCCCATCACTGCCACTCTGGAAACAAACTTGTTGGACATCAAGACTGTTAGAGTCTCACGGTGGAGACAGCTCCAAGAAATGCAGCAGGATTTTTGGAAAAGTTGGAGTTGTGAGTATTTACATGAGCTCCAGGTAAGTGGAAACAAGCCAAAATGAAGATTAAAACGGGCGACCTGGTCCTTGTTCGAGATGAACGTGCACCACCCACTCAATGGCCACTAGGCCGAGTACATTCTAGATACGAACATCTGGTGCGAGTAGCTACGATCCGTACACAATCATCAATATTGAAACGAGCTATCTCAAAGTTGGTGGTGCTTCCAGTTGACAATGAGTCTGCGGATGAACACGGTGGGCGGGCAGGGGTTTAGTCACAATAACTGGACGAGAGAGCCGGATAGTTGAAAAGTATTATTATAAAAGCTAGTTCTCTCTATTGCCCCATATCTGGCAATCGCTAGTTAACATATTCATCGCAATGTCAAGCTTCTGTCAGAATTTTTTGTAATAAAACGTGTTTCAAGCAAGAGGCTACGTTCCTTTCTTTTCGCTTCTTCTCAAGTTCTCAAAAAAGAAAAAACCTTCGTCCAAACAAAACTGAATTCAGTTTTTAAAGAGTTGATAAGTTTGACTTTGAAGTGGGTTATCCTTCGGTCTGATGGAATCTATTTGTTTAGTTAGATCGACGACGAAGAAAGGAAAATAAAATTCACGTCAACTCCTTAAAGAACAGTTGTCACTTAGAGACAACTTTTGGGCAGACTTAGTCCTACTCTGCCATATAAAAGGGATTACATCCCACTAACATTGGAAAGACAATCAACAGAGAACCAAGTTCATAACTCTCTCATTAATTATTACCCACACAATGTCAAGCACTGCTAAGACTCCTCAGACATGTGGCTAAAAGAAAAGTTTCTATCCTGAAAATCCATTTAAGGTTTTGCACAATTTCATCCAGGCGAACCCTCGTACTACCTCAAAATTCAATAAGCAACTCTCATTTATTCATCCAACACAATTTTCACATCTTTTCCATCAATTTCTCCAGATTGCCTTGACCGCAAAAGTATTATACGTACATTAAGCCATAAGGAGCTACCACACATAGAGAGTGGATTTGGATGTTCGCACTGCAATTAGTCAGATCCGAATACAATGTCAACATAACATTCACGACATCTATTAGCTCCCTTCAAATAGAATAGATGAGAAAAGTTCACTTAACTACGGATACAAATGACTAACAGCAATCATTAGACATTTGTTTCCATCTTGGAAAGTTCTTTTTGGACAAAATGTCATGTGACAGACGGAAAGGGAAGAAAGTGTTTTTAGATTAATTATACAAATGTTAGATCGTCCTTGGTGAGATTTGGGAAAGAACAAATAGTTTGTTCATTACGATTGGTCAGCGTTTTTTGCTTTTTTTTTGGTTGGTTCAATGGACACTGTGATTAAGAGATTTCTTGAGTAATTGCAGTTTGGTCTGGAGGAAGATAATTTATGTTGCCTCATAAGTTTGCTGTAACCGGTGATGTATCTCCATGTTGAATTTACACAAAAAAATTCCTGTAATTATCATTAGGTGGCTGCCAAGACGAACACAAGATTCTGAGTAAGAGATGGGCCCCTGAGACTGACCCTCATAAATACAATACAACTAAGCTGGACACTTCTTCTTGGATCCTTCAAGCGAAGAGTTGGATTCAGTATTATAAAGTCCTGACTATGCAATGGAATGTGGAATGCCACTTGAATAATATATTCCAAATGGGATAATGGCTTTGTCTTGGAATAAACTCTGAGGAAAACGTTTCAAGTGAAACAGTCCTAATATGGTTGAGTCAGTGTGATGGATACGTCTAGAATTAGGGTCTTACGAGTAAGATCCTGGATTGCCGTTTATATCATGTCGTCTGACATTTGCTCTCCTCGCATACGGGCGAACAATTTAGCGGTCATCCAGTAAAAGAAAAACGTGGCAGAAAAAATAACCGCGCGCCTGTGAAAAGAAAAAAAAAACAAACAACATCAACGCGCGAGTGCAGTGAAACCCTAATCAACATTCACAGTGCGGACATCCCAACTTTCCTGCCCTTTCCAGCGCGTGCAGTGACAGAGTGTATGTAATAACCGATGGATAGCGGGCTGTGGGTATGAATTTAGTTGGTGTGCTGTTTCCTAGCGTTGTAAGGGCATAACACCTACAACAATTTGATTCGGTAAACCAACTCTGAATTTTTACTTTGCAGCTGTGCTTAGAAACGTCGGTGCTTGTGTTTTTTGCGTTCGTCTTTCTTTATAATGACTCGGGAATTCGGAGTGCCAATATACGCGGGATAGAAAGTACGTCCACGGGATAGAAAGTACGTCCACGTCCAGCTGTTTTGGCACTTAGTGAAACACAGGTAGATCCCCGCCCACACCTCTCTGATCACGCTAATCTGAAGCTACCTGGCTACAAACTAGTGCCACTATTCTTTCCCCATCGCGGTCTCGCCATTTACGTGCGTAGTGATGTAGCTTACCAAACTCCACCACAACGTAGTCTCTGTTCCAACCCGGAATTCAATTTCATGTGGCTAAAATTTCATCCCAGTAAGCGAATTATCTACTGTTGCTTTATTTACAGAAGCGCTGTCTGACTCCATTCAAAGAATTGTATCCCTGTACCCTCATACTGAAATCGTTATTATGGGCGATTTCAACATACACAATTCTGAGTGGCTGCGACATTCTGGATAGACAACACCCGAAGGACGGTGTGTTGAGATCTTTGCTGCGGAAAACAATTTAACCCAGCTTGTAATTGAGCCCACACGAATACCAGACGTCGATAGTCATACCGCCAACACCCTGAACTTGTTTTAACCTCTTAGCTTGACAAATACAAGGACAATGCGCTATCCCCTCTGGGCTCGTCGGACCATTGTGTCATATCAGCTAATTTCTCGTACACCCACCACACAGTTACAGAAAGGATTCCTAAAAGAACCGTATGGCAATACGAAAAAGCTAATTGAAGCGGACTTAACAACTTCTTTAGGGATTTCAACTGGTCGTTAAGTTTCCTCGATAACGACGTGGATGCCGCTGCTGATAAGATCACAGACACCATTCTCTTTGGAATGAGAAACCTTATCCCTCATCGGATGGAGAGTATCAAACCAAAAGGAAAGGTGTGGTACGACTCGTGCTGTAAAGAGGCTGTCAGAGTTTGAGAATTGTATTCTCGGTCCTGCAAGACGAACCCAACAGAGGAAAACCGAAAAAAGTCTAAATGAGCCAGGAATGATTGCAGCGCCTTTCTTAAAGTGAAATTGCAATACGACCAAAAACTGAGGCAAAAATACCACAATGTCCCAAGGCGGTAAAAATTGTTGGTCATTCGTCAAAAATATTAGAAATTCTACATCATTTTCAATCCCAACCGTCATTTACAATGACATTCCAGCTGTCAGCTCTTTGGACAAGGCCAATCTACTTGCTGTACACTTTGCAGCCAGCTCAACACTCCCAGGTTGTACTTTGTCCCAGCCTACACATTTGAGTGCGTCGAATCTTCAATGGGACGAATCCGCTTTCGCACTCGTGTAGTAGCAAGTGTTCCTAAAGATCTTAACATTCACAAATCCGCTGGTCCAGATGGTATATCTCCTCTCCTTCTGAAGAGGTTTTCTTCCTCGGTGGCAAAACCACTGCATAAGCTTTTTCATCAATCCTACTCTTTAGGACTCTTCCGGGCAGATGGAAAACAGCTTTGTCCAACCCGTCCCTAAAAAAGGCGAATCTTCTTCTCTCTCCTTTTATAGACCCATTGTACTTACGTCCCTTCTTTCCAAGGTCATGGAAACTCTGGTAAACTGTCAGCTCATGAAATATCTCGAAACACGGAAACTTCTTAATGACCTGCAGTACGGTTACGCAGCAACAGGTTCACTGGTGATCTGATGGCATGTCTCAACGAAAAGTGGAACCAAAGCGTACATCCATCTGGTGAAAGCAAGATAGTCGTACCTGATATTTCTATGGCATTTGACAGAGTTTGGCATCAGGCTCTTTTGTCGAGAATGCGTGCTTTTGGGATCGATGACTCTATTCTTCAGTGGATTAGAAACTACCTTTCAGAACGTTCAATTCAAGTTGTCTTGGACGGTTTGAAGTCTGATATTCACAAAATAAATGCTGGCGTGCCCCAGGGCTCCGTTCTGTTTTAGATACTCTTTCGAATTTTCTCTTGTCTGCTACTTCGAATCCAATATATTCCTTTGCTGATGACAGCAGTTTCTGGTTCTCATATTCGTTCCCGGACTCACGTCCCAGCTCTTCGGCTGTAGAACGGGAACGGCAGCGTATGTTAAGCTCATTAAATTCTGATATTAACAGCATAACTAAATGGGGAACCACTAACAGAGTAGAATTTAATAGTTCCAAAACTCAATGCTGTCTGCTGTCGTTAAAGCGAAATTGAAATACCCAGCCATTATCCACGAATGGCACTTGCATCGTCGAAACCGATAAACTTTCCATTCTCGGTATGTGTGTCAGTGACAGCTTATGTTACGTTGGAATGACCACATATTCGATGTCCCCAAATATGCTGCGAAATGTCTAGGTTTCCTCAAGCGATGTAAGAAATATTTTAGCCCGTATGATCTGCCTTCAATATACATATAAGGCGTTTATCCGCCCGGAATTGGAGTATAATTCCCACATCTGGTTGGGTGCTCCTAAAACATCCCTGCACCTGCTAGATAGGATTCAAATCCGTGCAATAAAACTCATAAGCGATACTACTGTCAGTCAATCAATTGACACCCTCGAACACCAACGTAGTTTCTCTTGTATCACTTTGTTTCATCGCTATCTCAACCGCCAGTGATCCATTAAAACCGTCAGTAGAATTCCGCCCATTCAAACTATCAACCGCAGCACCCGTCTCGCTATGAATGCTCATCAGTATACCGTCAAGCCCACTTTCGGACGTACTCTAAAATATCGTGATTCGTTCCTAAGCCGTACAACTCACTTATGGGATGCCCTGCCGATCTCTGTGTTTCCTGGTCGTTATAGCTTACAAACATTTAAAAACAATGTACACCGGTACCTGTCCTTTCTTCCTCTCAAAAGTTCCTTCGCCTGCGTTGTGTACAAACATTTTAAGGGTACACAAACCCCTTGAGAGCGCTCGAATTATAAAAAAAAAAAGTGTTGTCTGGTGGGCTGTGGACTACCTTGGATCAGGCAACTGACCTTCGCAGTATGGGGAACGTGCAGCATCTAGCCTGCATGTGCTTCAGTGGTGCACTCCCTTCTCTGTACTGGACACCATTCTCTATTTAACTCCCCTATACATTTTCAGCAAACAACTAGCAACCAACGCAGCCATAAAGTTGAAAGCCTCTTCACACTCAACACTCATATGTAACCTAGGATATATCCCAGAAGATATCGACTACACCACTACAATTCACGGTTTGATAAGTGCTTCAAAGCTACTATCGTACTTGGAATTGTCAAGACTGGGTGGATGACACATTACGTGATATAGAATCTACCCTCATCTATACTGATGGCTCAAACATCTCTTTCCTGAGAAATTTGAGAAATTCTTGATATCTCCTTCCGGCTCCTAAACCACTGCAGAGTTTATCATTTTTAGGTTATAGCTTCAAGAAAGCTCTCTTGTGGCTGAAATAGAATTTTGTATCGGTCAAAGATACGCAAACGGCCAGGCAGATATATTGCCACTTTTAAAACAAACATCGTCTTCAATTGCCACGTATCGTTTAATGAGATGGCAGAGTAGTTAAACATTCAACTCTGCTGGGTGCCAGGTCGCTGTGCCATTCCAGAAAACACTACAGTAGACGCACTTGGTAAGCATGGTTCAACACTGCAAAGTTCACAAAACATAAGATCTTTGCACATGGCTACTTTTAAATGTATGATTCCACAGGGTGCGACTGATAAGGCGAACCGCAGATGGGCAAATGGTGCAACGTGCTGTTTCACCAGACAGATCTGGCCTATGTTTGACCACAAACGCTCCCGTAGCGTAATCATGCTCAACCGCTTGCATATCAGTATCGTCATAGGTGTCATTACTGGACGCTGTCTAATCGGAAGGCTGTCTAATAGCAAGGCTCGGGATCTCTTCAAAGAAGCTATAGGGGTGAGGAAGACGAAAAATTATGTCTGCAAGGTCGTTGCTGATTTATTTGGTTCGCGCAACATCACTTAAGAATCATTTGCCGGCAGTGTCGCGTTGTGCCAGTATACGAGTATATAGTAGTCTCTCTTAGAACTCCGTTCTTATTTTGTTCGGTTCCATAATTTACGCATTCGACTGCAAGCTCAAGTAGCTATGTTTCACGACTTGGTACGTTCGTGACCGTAATACGATTTATAGTTCAAAACTTTTTAATCTCATTGTATCGCAGTTCCAGCTTGCGGTTCGTAATTTATTTTTTGAAAGCATCATACTGCTCGTGTTGCTAGACCCTAAATAAAATTGAGCTTACACATGAATATTTCTATTCGCTCCTGGAGCACTACACCTCCGTGTCCGGCAGGTTAATGTATGTATGCATATTAACTTCAGTGATGTCGTTCCTTTGAACGATTCTGTTTTCAGTTATGAATGGATGAATTTGTATCCAACTTTTTTTTGGCCAACCAGGTGTCTCCAGACTTGGACGTTACTGCTCCTCAGGCTCATCGATTTTGTTAGGGAAACTTTTCGGTCATGGCAAGTGATATAAATAAAAAAAAAAAACTGAAGCAGCATCTTGTAAACGTTTTTGTTCTCTTTAGAATATCCTTTTCACAATCTTACCAGTATAGAGGTCAAAATACTCTAAATCGATATCTTCCTAGAAAGACATGTACCTACGAGTAATTGCCACAGGTCATGTGTCAGCTAGGGTTAAGGACCCAAGGTATATAGCTGTACTTGCTTCCAAAATTGTCATGATACGTTCTTGGAATTCATATACCATATACGAGAAAACGACACTTTCTACGACATCAAAAGTAAAACTTTTAGGCGCTTCGCCATATCTTCAAGGTACTCAAGTACTCAAGACATTTCCAGTGGAAAGCAACTGCTGATACTGGGTCATTTATAGTTTCTACAAAACCATACGCTTCCTTAGCGCGATTAGTCTTCTCTATTGCAACAAATATTTAGTGAATACAGTCAAAACTTCGAGCTGCGATAGTCTAACCATATCAGCTCAGTAACAGAGAAATGAGACACTGTCAGGTCCTGACCTTGCTCTCTGTTCGTCGATGCCAAGTCGTTGTATTATATCTTTCATCAACGTGCTAATATCTAAATCTTAAAGCAAAACGAAATATCTGAAGAAATTATACAGGAATTTGATATCAGTTGACTCAATATCCAAAAGTATTTTTAGTCCCTTGAATCAGTATAAAGCAATAACTTCTGACAGCTTATTCAGATTAAAGAGAAAGTTTACAAGGAGATCAATTACCGCACACAATCTGTTGCTATTGAGACCATCTTCCACTCTCTAATTCCCTAAGTATCTATAGATAATATTCTGAGACATCCGCTTGAGTAGACAAATATCCTAAATTGCCATTGACGTCTCAATTATCAAAGAGATTTCTAGATTGCCTTTATCTACGCCTCATTCAATTTTCCCCTCATACTGAATACTAAATGGATAAAAAAAAATCGTTAACCGTTCACAAATTTGGTTCTTTTCACCGAATTAACAGTCCACCTAAAATTAGATACAATTAAACAACAATTAGTGTATAAACGCTGCCGTAATTAGATACAAAGCTTGGTTCCGAAGATGTACCCAGTTATTCTACCGGCCTAGTACAATAGAAATCGTCTAATTATCGGCGATTACGAATGTAATATTACAATCGCCGCAATTATCTACTTAAAACGGATGTCAGCAACAATTAACGCGTAACAGTTTTTTATTGCCGCAATTATGATCAATTTATTGAAGGTGTCAAAAGCTGCACGAAATTACGGAAATATCTACGCATAAATGAATACTCCTATCATATATTGTACGAGTATCTATTAACAACAATCAGTTCGAAGAGCTGTTAGGTCCAAGTCTATTTGTCAAGTCTACTTGTATCTTTCATCTGACATTCTAATCACAGAATACACACTATCTATTGACCATGAACTTACTATTGTTCGCGAGCCACTTTCTTCTTCGTCTGTTCATTAGAGCAATTTGACGGTGACAAATCGAATGAGTCATAATTCTAGAGAAAATACTTTGAAAGTATATTGTATCATAGTTGCTTTGTATCTTAAAAGCTGGAGTACACATAATCGGCCATTTACTTTTGGAAATGCTTCTATTGTATGCAGAGTACTATGGCATTGTTAGGATGAGAGAAACTACTTATTTTGGAGTATTTTTACCGCAGATTATTCATTAAGATATTTTCACCGCAGCCAAATGGAGGAATTCTATTCAGAGGCAGATAAGATGCAACAAATCACGAGTACTTTCCACTACATCTTTCGTGTCTACGGTTCAATATGTCATTCAGTGCCGACATTATCAGTCTGAGATTTGTTTATGATCTTTTTCGTGGAAGATTATTTTTGTGATTTCATTTAATTACTGCTCTGGGGAATTTTGTTTTGTTAAATCAACTTTGGGGCCAAAGCTATTTAGATAAGGTCTAACCTGGTTCTTAATCCCATCAGTCAGGGAGATAGGTGCTGGTAGTCTACAATTTAGCACAATGTACTCGTACGTGGACGTGCCTCTAATTAGAAAGATCACTTGACATTAAACCATATCAAATTGATTTCTGTTGATATGATATGATGGGGTCGGACTACCTGCTAGCTCGCTCGCTCATTCTTCATCACATAGCTGCAGGAGCCGTAGGAGGTGAAATACTCTTAATTTTATACAGTAATGCAAGACATGTCAGATCATTTCATCATAATAAATCTTAGGCTCATATTTTGCAGCAAAGGATCTCGGTTAGTATTGTTTCTTTCCGCAAAGTATGGGCCTAGCTAGCGAGAAAATTCTCGCGTCCTTTGATGCACAGAACTCTGGTCTAAAAACCACAGCCTGGGGAGTCCGGCCAAGAGTGAAAGAGGAAGATCTCGTACACATGGACTTTGCTGTTAATGACAATTCAATGAAATGGCTCAACAACCTAAAAGGTCTTGTTACGTACCAATTCGTTAAGCTGAGGCTCATTATAAAGAGCTTCTACAAAACTCCAACTACCTCCACCACAGTCAGCTTCAGTAGCCTGTAAAAGAGACTACAAATCAATACCGTTGATACGGTTGCAGTTGAGGATGATATACCACGTGAGCTCGCCTCAACTAGCCGATTAATATAAGAACCAACTGCTGCCTATAGACTCAAGAATAGAGTTTCTGAGAAAGAGTCAGGCGGCAGAAAACGTAGCCCATCGTACGAGAGTGAGACCATGGTTCCCATGCGCTGGAGAGGCGATAATAAACCGAGCGGCATACACTGAAGGTTTTGCAGGGAACCTAAAGGGACCCCGTACACCTTTAACCAAAGACCCGCAAGGGAGAAGATCGTCCTAGGAATAATTCAAGGAGATATTGAGGGTAAGATATTTAACCTCAACAATAGTGAGCGAGAATATTAGACTTTGCCCGAAGAGACCGTGGGCAGCTTTAGGGTTTAACACCAGAGATCTAGTGGCATTTGGTAGCGATTATCGAACTACCCCAGGAGAATGGATTGCAAGAGTTGGTGTGCGCCTCAGTCATTTCCCCAGAGACATAGATGGGATTCCTCCTGTTCTGGTACGAAACATGATCAAACGCTCGATGTAATGCCAACGCCCACATCTGAAGCAGCGGCGACGGTAACAGAAGGGGTAAATTACTTCCAAATTATATTTTTAGCAAGAACCCGCTTTTATGTTAGCCCTATCACATCAACCTACTTTTATAAATTTTGTAAGAAAGGAAGTACTTGACCCTACCATCTCGCCTTCTTTTCCTCATACTTTTATCAAAGATAGGCATATGTCAGATCAGGCACCCCTGTGGGGCCATATGTTCGTAAGGTTGAATATAGGAGGCAGTATCGGACAAGGTCAAACTAGATACGTAATGAAGAGACTCAAGAACTAGTGTACTTTTCGAGAACATCTCGTTTTCAGAGCTGATTTACTGCCTTCATCGCTACAGTCCATTAGGGACGTGAACGCCATTATTTCATCATTTATAGTAAATGCAGTTGCAAGTTGAAACGTAGCGTGGTCAAAAGGTGTGTACCATGGTAGAACCCGCAACTTTAATAATTGCGCAAAATGGTGTGAATAATTTTTAACATATCCAAACACACCGGAAATGGGGACCTATGCAAGCCCGCTCTAAATAACATCAACAAAGAATTGAGAACGGTTTTAGGGAGGCGAAGGAAATTTAAGGAGGAAGAAAAAACAGGTACCGATGTACATTGTTTTTAAATGTTTGTAAGTTATAACGACCAGGAGACACAGAGATTGGCAGGGCACTCCATAAGCGAGTTTTATGGCTTAAGAAAGAATCACGATATTTTAGAGTACGTCCGAAAGTGGGCTTGACGGTATACTGATGAGCATTCATAGCGAGACGGGTGTTGCGGTTGATAGTTTGAATGGGCGGAATTCTACTGACGGTTTTAATGGATCACTGGCGGTTGAGATAGCGATGAAACAAAGTGATACAGGAGAAACTACGTTGGTGTTCGAGGGTGTCAATTGATTGACTGACAGTAGTATCGCTTATGAGTTTTATCGCACGGATTTGAATCCTATCTAGCAGGTGCAGGGATGTTTTAGTAGCACCTGACCAGATGTGGGCATTGTACTCCAATTTTTGGCGGATGAATGCCTTATATATTGTGGCCAGATCAGAAGGGGTAAAATATTTCTTACATCGCTTGAGGAAATCTAGACATTTCGCAGCATTTTTGACGACATCGAATATGTGGCCATTCCAACGTAAGTTGTCACTGACACACATACCGAGAATGGAAAGTTTATCGGTTTCGACGATGCAAGTGCCATTCGTGGATAATGGCTGGATGTTTGAATTTCGCTTCAACGACAGCAGACAGCATTGTGTTTTGGAACTATTAAAATCTACTCTGTTAGTGGTTCCCCATTTAGTTATGCTGTTAATAGCAGGCAAGAGATCATTAATGAAAATTAAAAAGAGTGTCGGAGACAGAACGGAGCCCTGGGGCACACAAGCATTTATTTTGTCAGACTTGAACCCATCCAAGACAACTTGAATTGAACGTTCCGAAAGGTAATTTCTAATCCATTAAAGGAGAGTGTCGTCGATCCCAAAAGCACGCATTTTCGACAAAAGAACCTGTTGCCAAACTCTGTCAAATGCTTTAGAAATATCAAGTGCAAGTATCTTGCTTTCGACAGATTGATGTACGCTTTGGTTCCACTTTTCATTGACACATGCCATCAGATCAACAGTGGACCTGTTGCTACGTAACCGTACTGCAGGTCATTAAGAAGTTTCCGTGTTTCGAGATATTTCATGACCTGACAGTTTATCAGCGTTTCCATGACCTTGGAAAGAATTGACATAAGTGCAATGGGTCTGTAGGAGGAGAGAGAAGAAGATTCGTCTTTTTTAGGGACGGGCTGGACAAATGCTGCTTTCCATCTGCTCGGAAAGAGTCCTAAAGAGTAGGATTGATGAAAAAGTGGTTTTGCCACCGAGGAAGAACACCTCTTCAGAAGGAAAGGAGATATACCATCTGGACCAGCGGATTTGTGAATGTTAAGATCTTTAGGAACACTTGCTACTACACGAGTGCGAAAGCGGATTCGTCCCATTGAAGATTCGACGCACTCAAATGTGTAGGCTGGGACAAAGTACAACCTGGGAGTGTTGAGCTGGCTGCAAAGTGTACAGCAAGTAGATTGGCCTTGTCCAAAGAGCTGATAGCTAGAATGTCATTGTAAATGAGCGTTGGGATGGAGGATGACGCAGAATTTCTAATATTTTTGACGAATGACCAACAATTTTTACTGCCTTTGGGACATTGTGGTATTTTTGCCTCAGTTTTTGGTCTTATTGCAATTTCACTTTAGAAAGTCACTGCAGTCATTCCTGGCTCATTTAGACTTTTTTCGGTTTTCCTCTGTTGGGTTCGTCTTGCAGGACCGAGAACACAATTCTCAAACTCTGACAGCCTCTTTACAGCTCGAGTCGTACCACACCTTTTCTTTTGGTTTGATACTCTCCATCCGATGAGGGATAAGGTTTTTCATTCCAAAGAGAGTGGTGTCTGTGATCATATCAGCAGCGGCATAAACGTCGTTATCACGTTTAAACATAACGGCCAGTTAAAATTCCTAAAGAAGTTGTTAAGCCCGCTTCAATTGGCCTTCTCGTATTGTCATACGTTTCTTTTAGGAATCCTTTCTCTAACTGTGTGGTGGGTGTACGAGAAATTAGCTGATATGACACAATGGTCCGACGAGCCCAGAGGGGATAGCGCATTGACCTTGTATTTGTCAAGCTAAGAGGTTAAAACAAGTTCAGGGTGTTGACGGTATGACGATCAACGTCTGGTATTCGTGTGGGCTCAATTACAAGCTGGGTTAAATTGTTTTCCGCAGCAAAGATCTCAACACACCGTCCTTCGGGTGTTGTCTATCCAGAATGTCGCAGCCACTCAGAATTGTGTATGTTGAAATCGCCCATAATAACGATTTCAGTATGAGGATAAAGAGACACAATTCTTTGAATGGAGTCAGACAGCGCTTCTGTAAATAAAGCAACAGTAGATAATTCGCTTACTGGGATGAAATTTTAGCCACATGAAATTGAATTCCGGGTTGGAACAGAGACTACGTTGTGGTGGAGTTTGGTAAGCTACATCACTACGCACATAAATGGCGAGACCGCGATGGGGAAAGAATAGTGGCACTAGTTTGTAGCCAGGTAGCTTCAGATCAGCGTGATCTGAGAGGTGTGGGCGGGGATCTACCTGTGTTTCACTAAGTGCCAAAACAGCTGGACGTGGACGTACGCAGAAAAGTGATTACTTTTTATCCCGCGTATATTGGCACTCCGAATTCCCGAGTCATTATAAAGAAAGACGAACGCAAAAAACACAAGCACCGACGTTTCTAAGCACAGCTGCAAAGTAAAAATTCAGAGTTGGTTTACCGAATCAAATTGCTGTAGGTGTTATGCCCTTACAACAATATGAAGCAGTAGATCAACAGAAGTCAAACCCACAGCCCGCTATCCATCGGCTGTTACTCACACTCAGTCACTGCACGCGCTGTATGGCAATGGAATACAGCAACTGTAGTGGTCGAGGGGAAGCAACAGTTTGACCAGGGGCAGGAAGGTAGGAATGCCCGCACTGTGGATGAAGATTCCACTACACTCACGTGTTGTTGTTGTTGGTTTTCTTTTTTGTTTGGTGCCCGCACAGCGAATTTTTGTTTTGGGTTTTCGTGAACTCGCGCGTGGCTGTTTTTTTTTTTTGTTCTTCACGCGAGGAGCGAATTTACGAGTGCCCATGTGCTTGTGCACTGGTCGATGGCCAGCTATAGTTTCCACACACAATAGAAGCCACGCCTTGTATCGAACATATTGCACTTTCATCATCATATTGATTCGGGACTCCTTTCTGGACCGGACGCATTCGACAGGATAAAATTGTCGCCGTTGCTAGTTTCACCTGGAGTTCCCTTTCATACTTTCCTTGATTTGTTTGAACTCTGTCCTTACACAGACTTAAATGTGGCAAGCAAAAAATATCCTTCTTGCTTATCAGTCCAAAAATAAAGGCTTCGTTAGCGCAATAGTGAACGCATTCTACATATAAGCACGGTATGTAAATCCTGGTTTTAGTTTTCGTAATCTGCAAGGAATCGGAGAATCAGAGACTTTTAATAATCGTCCTTTTAGAATACCACGTCTTGAGGTATTCCCCAAAGGAAAATATTAGTTCGCGTTCCTCGTTGTCCGATTCCCAAAAGACTACCAAGACAGGAAAACGAGCCTACGAATGTAAAGGTCAGTAGACTCCCTTTACCAAGCTGCTAAGGACGATCGAATAGAAGAGCCCTGACAGATTTATCTCGGTTATTTAAAGGCCATTTCGGCATTTGCTAGTAAGCCTTATACTAGGTCTATACAACAGAATATTAGTTTAAACAAATTTTGAAAAAATTAATAAGGTTTGCAAATTTGCACGACATTGTAGGTCGACAAAGAGGCAGTGATTGCTCAAATTGTACAAGTTCTCTAAGCGTTTTATAAGGCCAAAGACTTTGATGGAAGAATAGTGAATCATTGAACCCAATACAGCAGCATATTGTTAGAATCAACAAAAATTGGGAGGCCTGTCTCCTGTGAATTTGCCACATATGACGCTCGCCTCACTATTCTCCCGATAAAAGATAATTTTGTATGACTTTAGCTCCATTAACCTAAATTATATATACGAGGATGCAATTAGAAAAGTAAGCCAAAGATGGCAGAAAGGGAAGGTACATCGTATGCTCAGTCATCCAGATCAATCAAGTAAATTTAACCTTGAAGCCAAATACAAAATTGGAATGCTTACAATTGATATCTACGCTGTGGTAACATGGGTTAAGCACTCCTTGAATGTCGGTATTTGATGCATGAAAATCATAACAAGTTGAATTACCATTTCGAGATGGATAAGCATCATATTTGACTTTCTTAGGAGCATAGATACTAAAACCAAACAAAATGAGAAGACCGATTGGAACAAGAGCTATTTCGATTTCGTACGTGAATGGCGAGTTAATTGACTCTGTGTACACATTCCAATTTTATTTCACATTTTGTATTTAATTGACCAGATATTGTTGTACACAGAAATCCGACGAAGACAATAGCCCCAGTTTCCCTAAAACTACTTTGTTCCCATCAGACAAAATTCCCAACCGCTAGATCTATTGGTATTCTCGTAGAAAATAAGAATTTCAACATTCCCAGAATCACTGTGTTATTAACCTAGAAAACCATATACCTAGAAGCAAAACTAAACAAATAAATCTCCATCTCCCATGTTACATCATTTGTTCTGCCATAGTTCATAGTACAGACCATACTCTGTCTCTGTACTGGCAATAGAGTCCCATAAGCACGTGCTCCAAGTGGTTCATGGTTAACTCCATGAATCCGAATCCATCGTGGCAGATGCTGCCCACACACGATTAAAACAACTAGTATCTATTGGCATCCACACGATAGTGGAAAAGAAGATTTCGAAATCGAAAGTTAAGCACCAGATGGGTAACCGTTTTGCTAATTGGCAAACATCAAGCCCCAATGAAGTTGAGTAAACTTTGAACGGTCTAGTGCTGTAGATATTTTAGCTCAAGGCAAAGTTGACGATGATGGTTATTAATACTCGTATGCCTCAGATACTCATGCTCATATATACTATCTACTCCCAAATCTCAAGGGAAAAAACTAATGTCAACGAGTTCTTTTTCCTATCATTGAATGCCATCATTTGAAATTGACATTTGAGGATACCATTGAAAACAATTGGCATACGATTACCTCATTTATCTGTAAGTATGAGTGCTCGTATCTACTAAAATTTTGATGGTACCTGACGGATTAGATGAAACAAAACTAGAGGTAAAGCCATCAATCTTCTGCGTTATCTTGTCAGTGTTGTAATCGTAA
The DNA here is from genome assembly GCA_963966105.1 of Volucella zonaria. Classification (NCBI taxonomy): domain Eukaryota; kingdom Metazoa; phylum Arthropoda; class Insecta; order Diptera; family Syrphidae; genus Volucella; species Volucella zonaria. The sequence goes on along the minus strand of OZ014533.1, from coordinate 94,788,435 downwards.
ATCACTGCTCGTAGTTTGCCCTCAATAACACTTTTTTTTTTTTTTAAAGAAGAGGCTTAGGTTAACGTGGGTTAAGTATCCACATTAAAAGTTTGATTAGAGACATAAAAAAGTGTTTAACAACTTTAAATTAGGGAGCATTTAAGAAGGTAATTTCCTAAAGACGTAGTAATGACTTTAGGCTTAACTGAAGGCAGAGGCAGCAATCTCTTAACTCTTCTTCATTCGAAAAGGTTAACAACCGCGGAATGTGAAGTACAATAGCTTCTACGTTGCTAAGCAGATCAGAATACTGTTGCAAATCCAGAAGGAAATGAATTGCCGTTAACAAGGTGATGGATTTCAATGGGAGCTAATCTGCTGGAGTTCTTTTTTATGGTCTTTTTGTAATCGAAGGAAAGGCGTGGAACGGAATAGAGAATGTGTCCAAAAGGCGACTAATAATTGTCAATGAGGCCTAATTTTAGTTAGGAACTTTTTGTGAGCAATTTGTAAATGGACACTCCAAACCGTGAACTGGGTTAGATGAGCATTGGACATTGGGATTCAGATCAAAACAAAGCATTACTTTGGATTAAAGAGGTTCACTTTGGTTTAAAGAAGTGTTGTTGAAGATTTTGTCAATATCATGCCAAAACTTAAAGCCATCGTTAAATTGTTGTTTCAGTAGATTGAGTTGAAAGATCTTCGAATTTGAAGGCATTTTCCAGAGAGTACGACTGTCATAAACCCCGTACAGACAAGAGACTAATCGGCCAATTGGTTGATGGACTGGTTCTAAGTAACTCGTGTGTAGGCTGACGAAGAGTTGAACGATTTAATAAAGTCGCTAACAAGTCGTTGAAAAGTCAAAATGCGGGGACTTAGCAACCAAATAATCGACCTCATTCAATACATTTCTGGGTGAGTACGGTTCAATTAAGTCTTATTCTTTCTATTCTGGGCTGTTTGCGAATTCTTTCTTTCTGTGAACTGATTTCGACGAATATGGCCATCGCAATTGTTGCAAACAAATGAAATGTGGAAAATTCGAGAGTTCACCGGCATTATGGAAGATGAAGGAAATAAAAGCATGGGATGTATTATTAACAAAATATATAGAAATCGCATTAATGCCAGAATCGAGATACTAAAACAAAGGTCTTCAGAAGCAAAATCTATTCCAAATACATGGCATTTTGGCGACCGGATGTTTTTGAAAGACCAAGAGACTCACATTACTGAATTTTCAACAATGGACGACTCCTGTACGACGACGTACAGATATTGAATCTGTTATTTGTCAAAGAAACACTCTTAATCAGTTCCAAGAAACCTAAGACTTAAGGAAGTCCATTAGACGAAAAAAGCAAAATCTTTAGATCGACCGTTGAGGAGCTTCAACGTTTAAATTATGCACGGGGATGACGCAAGCATCTTTGCAGAAGGATGGGCATGCTCGTGTTGGAAAGACGTCAAATGAGTAACAAAATTGTGGATGAAGTTTCCATGTTTGGACAGTTAGGGCAACTCAATATGAATAGTGATGTTTCAACTTTAATACCAACTTCAACTCCAAGTCTAAGCAATATTCCTTTTGTTTCTCTTTTTAAATTTTTGAAAATAAAATAGCAGGAAATGAGGTTTTTGGAAAAACTAATTCAGTGATAGAAGGATACAAACGCTTAAACGGAACTGCACCGACACCATTAAAAAAAAATAGTCACGCCAAGAACTGCCTGATAAAGAGGACTTGTAGTATTCTCCAAGTCTTTTTGATATCTCATATCCTGCCCCATAAGAGGCTGTGTCAACCCTCTGATGGCCTCACTGCTTGAATGACCCCGAGGTTACTAAACATTCGGCAATCGATAACGACTTTGAGTGCGGCCCCAACAACAATGAATACTATCAAACAAAACAAAATAAGCGAAGTTAATGAATCTCATGGAGTTAACCCCTTTCAGCAGAGCTCGAGGCTGCACTGGTCATCCGGGGGCCAGTCAAAAAACTACGGTAGCACAACAACAGGGAACTACCGAGTCATCCGTCTTCTATCAACTGGGAGAATAGATAAAAACATCGGTGGAAATGTTGGAGGATGATAAGAAGCGTTCTGACCGATAAGAGACGCTTAACGAACTGTCGACAATCGAGATCTACTACGACAAGACCAAAGAAGTCATTCGGAAAAATAAGACATCTGCGTGGCTGAAAACGGACCCAAAAAGAAGAAAAGAGCCGAACGAACAATTGAATTTGCTGGGGGCAATCGCCATAATTTACTTCGTTTAATACAAGCTTAAACTAGCTTAAACTAACTATCGTATAGTATTCCAAGGTCGCGAAGGGATTGAACCTGGGGTACAGGTTGATCATGCAGAAAATAAAGTCGAGGGGGAGATGGATTGGACTTACGAGACAAAGTCATAGATTGACATTTGTAGACATGAAGCTCAAAGCAATTTTTTAGACACCAAGTTTTTGTTTTTTTTTTTTTATAATGAGGGCGCGCTTAAGGGGTTTTTGTACGCTTAAAATGTTCTTACACAGCGCGGACGAAGGAAATTTAAGGAGGAAGAAAAGATAGGTACCGATGTACATTGTTTTTAAATGTTTGTAAGTTATAACGACCAGGAAACACAGAGATCGGCAGGGCATTCCATAAGCGAGTTGTACGGCTTAGGAACCAATCACGATATTTTAGAATACGTCAGAAAATGGGCTTGAGGGTATATTGATGAGCATTCATAGCGAGCCGGGTGTTACGGTCGAAAATTTGAATGGGCGGAATGCTACTGGCGATTTCAATGGAGCACTGGTGGTGGAAATAGCGATAAAACAAAGTGAGATATGAGACATTACGTCGGTGTTCGAGGGTGTCAATTGATTAACTGATATTAGTATCACCAATGAGTTTTATCGCACGGTTTTGAATCCTATCTAGAAGATGCAGAACCTGACCAAATGTGGACATTGTCCTCCAAGTTTGGGCGGATGAATGCCTTATATATTGTGGCCAGATCAGAGGGAGTAAAATATTTCTTACATCGCTTGAGGAAACCTAGACATTTCGCAAAATTTTTGGCGACATCGGTTTCGACGATGCAAGTGCCATTCGTGGATAATGGCTGGGTATTTGAATTTCGCTTTAATGACAGCAGACAGCATTGAGTTTTAGAAGTATTCAATTCCACTCGATTGATAGTTCCCCAATTGGTTATGCTGGTAATATCGTAATTTAATGAGCTTAACATACGCTGCCGTTCGCGTTCTACAGCCGAAGAGCAGGGACGTGAGTCCGGAAACGAATATGAAAAGCAGACAGTACTGTCATCAGCAATGGAATAAATTGGATTTGAAGTAGCAGACAAGAGATCGTTGATGAAAATTAAAAAGAGTGTCGGGGACAGAACAGAGCCCTGGGGTACACCAGCATTTATTTAGTGAATATCAGACTTGAAACCGTCAAAGACAACATGAATTGAATGTTCCGGAAGGTAATTTCTAATCAGTTAAAGAAGAGAGTCATCGATCCTGTTCCTGATGCCAAACTCTGTCAAATGCCTTAGAACTATCAAATGCAACTATCTTGCTTTCGCTAGATTGATGTACGCTTTGGTTCTAATCTCGGTGAGTCACCTATCAAATCACCAGTGGACCTATTTCTACTAAAACTGTATTGCGGGTCATTGAGAAGTTTTCGTGGTTCGAGACATTTCATGAGCTGACGGTTTATCAGCGTTTCCATGACCTTGGTGAGAAGGGACGTAAATTCAATGGGCCTGTAGGAGGAGAGAGAGGAAGATTCGCCGTTTTTAGGGACGGGCTGGACAAATGTTATTTTCCATCTGCTCGGAAAGAGTCCTAAAGAGTAGGACTGATGAAAAAGCTTACTCAGTGGTTTTGCCAGCGTAGAAGAACACCTCTTCAGAAAAAGGGGAGATATACCATCTATCAGAGGGTGATGCTTGTACTAGGCCTAGCGTTAACCCTTACCGTTGCTCTTGAATAGCTCGTCTCTAGAAAGGTGATACGTAACAACCTGAAATACGAGTGCATGGCATGTCTCCAAGATCTGTTGCGGAGAAAAACTTTGATCTGTGGTGGTTTTTTTTTTGGCCAAACTACTGATATGAGATTGCTAATATTCTTCAGGTGATAGCGTATAGCAGATGGGATCTTATAAGTGATTTAGTTGAGATTAGGCTTTTAGAGTATGCCTATTACCTATCTACTACAGTCCGCTCCAGCAGCTATGCTGTACTTCAGTTCAGACACTGTTGTCTTTACTTCCTCCAGATTAGGTGGTTAGAATAAATCTTTGACAGCGGAGTTTCGAACATCATGACTATTATGCAGTCTGCAGAAATAGTTTTTCTATTATTCTTTAAGCAGAGGATAGACAGGACAATATTATTGCGCAATTAACAAGCGAACGATTTAAACCAGCAGATGTTTGCGGGAATAGGGTTTTTTTTGACGTTTGTTACTATTCAGCTCTAAAATGATTGGCCCAAGACGGCTACCTTGAGGAACTTCGAATACTGCTTTAATGCGGTCGGACATTGAGGGTCAGTTATTCTTATGATTATGCTGATTTCTGAAACTGAAAAGGTGGTGTAAGGTGAACTCAATGGAAAAAACATTTAACTTGCTTTTATCTACTAAAGCACATGCGTCCTAAATAGAGACGAACTCAATTCTAAGTTAGTTAGTGGGGGCTCATTTGGCTTTCATAAGCCCATGCTGATCAGTGGTCTACAAAACGCTTTATTTGATTTCTTATAGATGGAAGGTGTAAGAGTTTGTCAGTCGGAAAAGGAAGGTTCTAGTTAAAACTGACGTCTGATAGAGGACAACACTGGGAGCGCCAATATAATTTATATATTTCTTTAGGGCAGTAGCTGAAAGTCCGTCAGGACTGGGAGAAAAACCCGTCTTGAGGTTCGTATTCATAAAGGTAACTACAATAGCAAGCACATAAATAGTATTGGCTTAGGATGTTGGACTTCAAAAGTTTTACTAAAATGACGTTCAAATAAATTTGCAATAGTTTTACGCCCTGTGCACTGAGAAACCTTAAAACTGAAGGACAGCAGCATGACTTTGTTTTGATATCAGCAAATTGATGGAAAAGCTTTGGAACGAGTATATTGCATGCGCTAAAGGTACTCAGGATAAAGACTTTCATAAAGCTTACGAAGTTGCAGTAGTTGGAGTCATTTCTGCTATTACGGAGAGGCCGCAACTCTATATTATTACAAGGTGGAGACAATGAGCAATCGTTTCGGAAAGAATATAAAACCGATTTGGCTAAAGGAATAGAATGTTGCTGGAGCAAGATCAATGTTACTAATGAAAGAGCTCAATTTGTCAAAATTGAAACCACGGAGGTTAAAAATGAAAGAATTTTCCTAGACTACATGTAAAGGGTATTGCAATAAGGATTCTCTGAATATACAAATACAATTTTTTGACAAAAGTCATATTTGTTTCCTGATTGTCAAACAAGGAAAGCTGTATAAGAACTTTTATAAACCATCAAAGTGTTTATAAAAATTTGCGGTCAGTTGCGATTTTTTTTCGTGCAATAACTCAACTTTTCGGCAGTTTAAATCATCCTGATAAGCGAACAATTGAGCGTTTTATGTAGAAATTCTATTCGACTCATTCTTTGATGATGTTGCCATACCAGTGAGACAGCAAATCTCCAGAGGTGAAGAGATTATTGCCGCTGTAAGCGATTCGGTAAGTTAAGATCGCAATTAATCGATTCCACGCCATTCTCAAGGACATCCTTGTGGCGTAATTTACAAAAAAAATTGGCTTAGACATCCGTACGAGTTTAAGAGCCAAATGACTATAGTGAACGTCGGACAGATTTTGCGCTATTGAAGATGAATAACCATCCTCAGTGACGTAGCGTATTTCTGATTAAATTGTTTTGGTGTTGTGCAAAATCACCACATTTGGTGCGATTTTTATGCAACAAGTGCTATTGGGCCGTACCGCTATGCTACATGTTAACCGAGTTTTTTTTTTGGGATAAATTGGAACTGGAAGCCTTAGAGGATATGTCGTTTCACCAGCACACGTCGCGTGGCAACAAACAAAGTTCGGTGATCGTCTAAATGGAACTGTCAATTTGCCATTTCATGTGATTTTGCGTTTTTGGACTCTTTCTTTGAGGCTACATAAGGTTGCTGGCCTATTCCAAAAAGCCAGAAACAGCGCATCTACTCATCCGAGCGATTCCGCCGAGCACATTGAATTATATCATGATACATAACCTATGGTACAAAGCGTAGGGTGACAAATTTTTGTTATGCTGTTTGTCAAGACTGGGCTTTTTTCTACGACAGAAGGGAACTAATGTAGCCCTGCCGGGATTGATTGAGAGGTTTTCTCCAAAGCACAGGTCAGACACTAGACAAGTGACCACACTTGGACACTGTTAGGTTGCAAAAAAAGGTATCCGATGTCTCGCTGGAAGTAGTGGTTATTCTACGGCTCACAAGCATCGCTCTCATCCACCTGCGGGTAGGCTGATCAATACTTCTGGGTTCCATGGCTTTTTAAGTCCAATCGTACCCGGTTCACTAAAAGACCTGCAAAATTTTCGCCTGCTGATACTTCTACGAGGGGCCATTGTTGGTTATTTGCTATCCAAAGCATACGCATTCAAATTATGATGAATAGTAATCCTTTCATGCAAATATGTGTCAACTGCCTTTATGTTACCATGGATGACCAGGATATTTCCGGCTCAAACTGAACCATGATGTAAGTAATTTAACTTTAATGGAATCCCTTCAAAATTGATATTCAATTCGGAGCTCCTCTCATGTTATGTTAAACTTGCGTGCGAATGAACAAATAAACGACGGCGTCACTATTTGAACTCCAACAAATCGAATATACGTCCCCATTGCGTGAAATAGGTCACAATGGCTACAATTACTGCTTACGCGCGTAATTATTTACCAACCATCAACAAAGTGTAAAGTAAACGAACATGACATCAGGCAAGCTTGCCCTGATTCATTGCCACCTATTAGCTGGACATGTGTATTGACAATTGCCAAGCCTCGAAGGGTACTTATCTAAATATTGACAATATTACTCAATTACAGATAATGGTGCTCACAGTGTCAAGGTCAACGCGAAGCACAATTGATACGTCAGATACAAATAGAGCAATAAATCCGAAACCAACAAACCATGACTCTATTTGTTTTTCTTTCCCATCTGCATATCCGCAAATTAAAAGTTAATAGGCCATGCCATATAACAGCTGCGATTTAAGTTATAAACTCACAACCGTATTTCAATTGAAAATTAATGTCTGTGACAAAAAAAACTATCTGCTTCCTCGAATTAAAATGAATTTATCGACAAAATTATCTCGATTGACGAATTCAGATTAGCAAGGCCGATAGGTGCTAATGCGCTAATTGTTCTGACCCGACCTTATGATGAGTTGGGTGATTCCATCCAAATTAGACCGATGATGGGCATTGAACTAAATCCATGGTGGAGCTATTATTATCCCCCGCCAATGATGTCAGACAGTCCGGAAGAATGTGTGTCAAATTTTTGCTCGTAATTTGCCTTAATTGATGGCTCAGGTCCATGAAAGTGTGTTAAATGTTTACGTAGACCGCTTAGCCGGCAGCAATTGAATTCGTATTCACATTCGAACCGAATTTGAAAATGGAATAGTGAATTCGCACAGGGGGGTCGTTATGGAAAACTTAATTTTAATCTCCACAATACCAATACGGATACTACTGGTGTGAGTACGCCGCGCATTTGAATCATTTCTCGCGTTCATTGCAGTCTCGTTTGCATTCTGCAGGGCAATTTGCAATTTTCTAAATTTAGAAAAACGGGATCGATTTTGTATGCAGACCGAATAATTATTTAATTTACGCCAGATACGAAGATAAGTGTTTTTTTTTCGGCCAACGGGTCGCACATAAATTTCATTATTTGTACATCGTTTTGTTTACAATGTGAGAAATTTGTTTGTGAAAATCTAAATTTACCTTCAACGGGATTATGAAGTGGGATTTTGAGATTTTTAAAAATCACGAACATGAACGGTGATTATGAAATTTGGGTCGGATGACTGCATGACGGCAAAGAAATCTCAATCCATTAGACAGTAAAGGTCTCGACATGAATGGAACTAGATTCGTCGTAAAAAGATCAAAGAAGACAATAAGTTTCGAGCTGAAGACAGGAAGAAAATATTCAGCAGCATATGTTCTCCACAAAAAATTAACTATTTACATCTTTCAAAGCTGCCTTTCAAGCCTGTCAGACCTACCTTGGAACTGATTCCAGTGCACTAGCACAGCTCATATAAAACGCCGTTCCCTAGTTCCCGTTTTCATCGAATATGGAATCAAATATCTGACGAAGAATTCTAGCTTATCGTAAGACCTTTAACTACTTAGAGTAGAGCATCCAGGGTTATACTTACTTATTCAAGCGGCGCTACAATCCGGGGTGGATCTGGACATCAACCAATAAACCTCTCCAATTAGCGCGATCTTTGGCTAGCTGACTCCAGTTGCGCACTCCAAGTTGGTTGAGGTTCCCTTCCAATTGCACCTTCCTCTGCTAAGTTGTCCCTCCGGATTAGAGCCGAAGATTCTGGAGCGTTGGTGTTCATTCGCTCTACATGACCCAGCCATCTCATACGCCCAATGCGCAGGTCTTTGACCAGGTGGATGTCGTTGTACACCTCATAGAGTTCATCGTCTCCTCCAGAACCCGTCAACGCATACGGGACTAAATATTTTACGATGAATTTTTCTCCCAAAACGACCAAAGATATCTTCATCCGCTTTAGAAAGCGTTTATGGTTCGGAACCATATAGCAGGACTGGGATTACAAGGGTATTAATAGAGCTTCCTTGGTTTTTTAGGAGAGGGCCTTACTACACAGTTGCCTTCTCAGCCCAAAGAAACAGCGATTGGCAAGTGTTATTCTTCGTTTGATTTCTGAAGAAACGTCATTTTCAGATGCCGAGGTAGACAAAGTCCTTTACTACCTCAAAGTTATAACTGTCTATTGTGACATTCTGGCCGATTTGTCGATGTTGTGTGACCCTTCTTGCTGACATCATATACTTTGCTTTGCCTTCGTTTACCGCTAGACCCATTTTTACCGCTTCTGTTCCTATACTCGCACCAGTGACATCGCGCTGGGTTTTACCAATAATATGAATATCGTCGGCGTACGCAAGCAATTGAACAGACTTTTGAAAGATCGTACCCCGTCTGTTAATTTGTGAGTTTTGCACAATTCTTTCAAGTATGATGTTGAAGAAGTCACATGACAGCGTACCGCCTTACTTAAATCCTTTTTTGACACAAAATGTCTCGGTTAGATTACCGACCTCGATGCAGCGACGAGGTTTCTCCATCATCATCCTGCACAAGGGGGCGATTTTGGCAAGGATACCAAAACTAGACATGGCTCTAAATCGATAAAAAGGTGGTGAGAACCGATCTAAACTTCTTGGGTTTTCTCCAGGATCTGCGTTAGTGTGAATATTTAGGACTTATAGGGCCTAAAACCGCACTGATGGGGACCAATCAGATCGTTGAAAAATGGTTTCAGGTGCTCCCACAATAAGACAGACAAGATCTTATATACGATGTTTAGGAGACTGATGCTTCTATAGTTGGCTCAGTTTAGAGTGTCTCCTTTGTTGTGAAAATGGCAAACAATGCTGAAGTTCAATTCATCAGGCATGCATTCTTCCGACCAAATCTTGAAAATAAGTTGGTCGTCTTCTGTTGCCTTAAATAGTTTGGTGGGTAGGTTGTCTGGCCCGGTAGCCTTGTTCGACTTTAATTTAGATATTGCTATCCTCACTTCATTTTGGTCAGGTAGACAAATTTCTTGACTTGCATCATCAATATTGAATGATTCGCTCTGCCAGACAGCGGAATTTGTGTCGTCTTCGCCCTTTAACAGTCCACAAAAATGGTTTTTCCATATCCTCAGAAACGACTGTGAATCCACTACAAGGTTTCCTTGTTCATCTCTACAGGTTTCGTAGAGGACACGTTATGGTTTGGTAAAACTTCCGAATATTATTCCTGGAGTAGCACCTCTCTATGTCCTCGACCTCGCGCTTCCCATGCTCTTTCTTTTTTCTCCGGAGAAGCCGTTGTTCTTCCCTCTTCTTTTGCTCGTGGAGCTCACGAGCCGCTCTCATCATTTTGTGCAGCTCTGATTTATAGGCATGTTGTTTTGCTGCATGTTCTTACCGGCACTCTTCATCAAACCAGGGGTTACGTGGAGGTGGGCCGGTGAAACCCAGCATCTCAGTTGCAGCATTTCTGATGGCCTCTTCAGCACTGGTCTTCAGCACTTGGTGCTGTCTGCAAAAGACTTCTCGAGAAGATGAGGGATACGAGATCGGCAAAAGTTTTTAGTATTTCCCCATTGTTGTGGCATCTAAGATATCCGTAGATGTATCTAGGCTGCAACTACGTATGGCCGCTCGGAATGTTCGGGCATCCAAAATACTTGAGGAGTGCCTTGCGTCAATCGCAACATGTTCAATCGCGTTGATAGTTTGCTGATCTGGTGTCTGCTATGTTCCCTTGGGAATATTGAGATGAGGCAACCGTGTATTTGCTATAGTAACGTTACGTAATGCAGCGAAATCGATTAGCCAGACGTGGTGTCGTGTAGGCTATGTCTTCCGATTGTGCTACCAAAGATGTCCTCCTTTCCAATTTTGGCATTGAAGTCGCCTAGGACGATTTTAACGTCATACATCGGACATTGCTCGTAGGATTTGTCGAGGAGTATCGTCCTTTTCCTATGTTAGGGCGTGAGCGGATATAAGGCCATATCCGCTGGGATGAGGAAAGTAAAAGTAAAGTTTCATTTGGTGCTAAAAATTTGAAGAGACTACTTCTGCTGAATGAACTAGTCAATGTGGATGATGATCGACAACAACTTCGTTCATCCAAAGAAAAGGAGGCCTGGAAACTAAAGACCAATAAAACTACAGGAACGATTTAATGATTTAATAGGGAGCATACACCAAATCATCTGTGAAACATGGTCAGATCCACAGTGAATGGAATTTTAACGTTGTTTGCCTCATTCACAAAAGCGAGACCCTCTAAACTACAGAGAAGTCGGTCTCCTTACATCGCGTACAGGATTTTATCTGCCATACCAATTCAACACTTGCAACAATAATATCTACAATCTGGTTTAAGAACTGATAGGCCCACCATCAACCAAATATACATCTTACCGCAGATCTTAGGAAACCTCAGGGACTTCAAACCGATAACCACACCTGTTTATTGATTTTAAGGACGCATATGACATCACTAGGAGAGGCGTGCTATAAACAGCCCATCTCTTCCAAATTCATCCATATGTTAGTATGACAATGTAGGATGCTCCTTTTTAAAAGTCGGTACTGAAACCACTGAGGCCTTCGAATCAGAAACGAGTTTCGATAATGAGACGCGCTGTCAAGTGATTCATTAAAGATCTTGGTTGCAAGAATTGTGCGAAGCTCACAGGCCAATACCAGAGGAACACTATTTCAAAAAACTTAACAACTTCTGACATATGCTGACCACATTGATATTATAACAAGAATTCAACAAGCTGTTGGGTTAGGTTCGGTTAGCGGGTTGATGATGTTTTTGGACCCGCAGCCACTTTATACCTCATCACTCTTATGTAGGTCTGTGTAGACCCATTGGGAATTTGAAGGGGATGGAATTTGATGGCGGGTCCTAGTTTCGGTTTCCGCTTTCCGCCACCTATCGTAGTTGCATTCGCAAATCTGAAAGGAGATATAAGTGAAGCAGCAGATAGCTTTGAGAGATCATGGAAATAGTAACTTCTCACAGTTCTTTGTCTGAAATTACTACGTCTGGGGCAATGGCAGCAAAAGTGGAGGATATCTTCCCGCGAGCCTATATCCCAACAGCCTATGCAGAGATCGTTACCGGTAAGGCGCAGTCGCAGACTCAGTTCACCTGTAAGGATTGAGGAGTGGTGTTTAGGGAATGTTTTGTACAGATCTATGGGCAATAGACCAAGCACATTTTCTAGTCCCGCGATTGGCGTCGTTCTCATGGCAGAAGTCGTGCCTATACAAGCGATCCTCTGTGCTTCTGTCATTAACTCGAGGTTGCTGGTTTCATTCGTGAATTACCACCATACTAAACTACCATAAATTAAGATGGGTCTGAGGGTTGTACATTCATAGGATGGTCTTGTTGTTAGTTCCCCACCTTCTCCTAAATATACGACTGCAGGAGTAGAAAGTGATCATTGCTTTCTGTGCACGTTCTTCAGCACTGAGCTTCCAGCATGAGCTTTTCTAGTACGATACTTAGCACTGTTGGATAGTCGGAGGGTTGTTTCATTTATGAAAAGAAGGTCACATTGTGACATTATCCTTTGGCGTGTGAGTAGAACACATTGTTGATTCCCAGGCCACACAGCTTGGCCCATTCTCCATTCTAAGTTTGGAATTTCACTGTTCGTGGTGAGGAACGTCCCGGTGGCCATAAGAACCACATCATCCGCGTATGCAGTGGCTTTTATTTCCTCCCTTTTTAGATTCAGAAGTATGTCGTTTAGCGAGCTCTCACTGAAGCGCAAAAGTATTGAAGGTGTATTGAATGTAAGCAAAGCATAGGGTGTCAAAAGAGGAGGACAGCCAACACTGCTGACAGTACGCCACAAGAGGAAACTATAACTTTGAGGTGGTAAAAGGCTTGCGAATTCTTATTTTTTGGTCTCGTTCACAAGCAAAGGTACGAGAATGTGTTTTTTTTCTGGCTTTGAGTATGGCCACAGCTGTTTCATTGTAACTGAAGCAAACGTGTAGTTTTGTCAGAAGGTATACCCACAAAGAAGGACCACAAATTGACTCATATGACATTAGGTGTTTCTTCAATCTAAAATATTTCTATTGAAGAAACTTCAGACATTGTTCAGTAAGGATGATAGACAAGCTATCCATCGGGACGCAATATACAGTAGTACTGGATATAAATGGAACATCTTACAAACAGTTTAGTTGGAGGAAAATCCATTCGCCGCAACAAGCAGGCAAATCGAATACCAATCGGCTTAGACAGATTATTCGAACGACCAAAAATTCTGTCAACAAAAAGCGTAGACCGAACTTGGGTTATGTATATGATGTCAGTCCTAACCAGGCGAGCGGTGGTAGCATGAAAGTTGTCCAATGAAATAATGATAACAGCAAGGCGCCCTCACCAATGATTTATAGAAGTTTCGTTGTTTTCATAGACATTAAGAAGATCTTCGGGCAGGTGTTAAGCCTCAGATGTATGATAGGAATAGGATGCCCCATAAACCGAGGACCACGCCCCGCCAGAGCCGTCTGATCATTACAGGCATCGAGGTCTCACCAGTCACCTAGTGTAAGAAAGCCAGTCATAAGTCAGTCCATCGTCTTCTCCTTTGGTTCATGCTACGAATTCCCCTAATTACTTTGCCGTAAAAAGTGTAAAAATGCGACTGGTGAAGAAAGTAGAGAGTCTTATCGGACGTATGTACAAACATTTTCTCACCCTGTCAATACACAATCATTTCCCCAGAATTCAGATGCTTCTTCTCTGGATAACCAAGACGAAACATTCGTTGATCTGAACCACTTAGACGTAGATGTAAGGGTCTACAGCATGGCACCACATCTTGCCTGACTTTGAGAAAAAGCTAAAGCGGCGGTTTGTATTTTCGAATAAGAGTATTGATAAATTACCTGCGCGGTTACAGAATAGTTTTTAAGACGACATCCATCCTCCTTATCATTCTTGTCAATGTGAGTTAAATATACTTCTGATGCCCAAGTCGGGTAAAAGTTTCCATGGAATTCTGAATAGAATTTTCGAGTTTTCCATTAAGTGCAGCCCTAACCTGAGCAATTGGAAAACCACTCTCTGTCTCAGGAAGTATACAATCGTAGCATTTTTTGACGCCGAAAGAAATTGTAGTAACTTTGACACTTTCTCGATCACTTTTTCTCTGCTCGAATGTTGAGAGTTACGAATTCAACCTTTAGTCGATGGTTCACAAGTGAAAATTCATACGACAAGAAATTGTACTCTCTCCTGTCTTATGGAAACAATTCTTCAGCGGGCGTACGATATAAGTGGCTAAGAGTGTGATATTGTAACTTATGCTGACGACGTTACTCTCTACCCGTCGCGCAAACACCCAAAGGCATTCCCTAACAGTCTTCCATTGAAAACCGAGCTCTTCAAGGCTACGAAGAAATACAAAAATTATCATCCTTCTAAGTCAGGCACCTAGGTCTAGGAAAGAAAATGTTGCAGAGAGCCCTAGTTACCTCGTAATCGTGCAAGAAGGCCATAAGCTCGAAATAGGGTTTACAATCTAGGCCCATGCACTGGGTTAACATTACGTCGTTAGATCGCCCTCACTTAGAACAAGGTCGTCCCAGGGGCTGCAAATAAAGGAGGAATAGCATTAACTTGCTAGAAAAAGCGTGCTGCCTGCATAAGAATCACTGAAACATCATCACTTCAAACTATGGCAGGCAGCTGACAGCTAACTCTCAAATTGAAAGATACTTGGCAATGGAAAGAGTAAAACTTGAGGGATGCTCGTCCACTAACCCTGCATCGCGGCTTTCTCTAGTCAAAAGATCCTTAAATAACTGAAATTTAAATCAACATAGAGTTCAATAGACTGACTCCCAGTATGTCCACTTTCACAAACTGAAGGGGAAGAGGAAGACCTCTGCATAAACACATCCTTCAACCATCCTACATACCACAGCGCATTCCAAGCAGAAATCTTAGCTATTCAACACCCCGGTTCTTGGTTCAGCTTAAATCCAATACTCTCCAGGAATATTGCAAAATTCATTTATAGTGAAGCGGCGATCAAATCGCCACACTCGAACGTCTCAGGGAACTGCGTCGCTTGTGAATTAGCCTGACCTGGATCTCTAAAAACAAGTAGTGGGAAGCTTGTCATCATCGAGGTACCAATATCATACGGCAAACAGATGACACACACCCGAGGGCTCTCTTAGGCTAACCACTCATCGGGACAACGGTAAGTCATCTAATCCTTTATGGCCCGTAGTGGATCACAAACCATCAATGGAGCTGATCAACTTTACAGGGCCTCCGCCCAATTACCAAAGCATCGCCCATCAATGACGTTGTCTAATAAAAAGCGGGGGCACAGCATATTACTGGACTTATCGTAAACATCTTCAGTTGACGCCTCTGAAGGTTGCTACGATTTGACCAGTTACAAGTTGCCGGTCATAGGTCTTGTTGGCGGCAAGACCACCGGTAGTCCCTACCAGGACTTAAATCACGGTACCATGGGAGTCAGGAGCCCCCGGATTTCGGTTCGGGCTTGACTTGTTGAGGTAAGCCCCCTTGTGGGAGCGTCATGGTGGCTGTGGTTTAAATCCAAATCGCGGGAAGGGTCTTCCTTGGTTTGACCCATTGTAGAGTAGCAAATAAGTACTGGGTGCTGTGACCCTAAGAGCAGTAAGAGGTTTTAGATCGGCCTCGACTCATACCAAGGGTAGAACTTGTGCCTCCAACGCAGTTCCAAATTGGTATCAAAGTATTGGCGGAGAGCGATGGCAAGGCGTATCCCCCCATGGATGTATGGGCATCCCGTAAACAGAAGTCTACATGACAGGTCGTTAAAAACCAGAGACTAATGATCAACTTTACAAGAGTTCTGGAAAGAGGAGGCAACCATCGACTTGTGAATCAAAAGTCGGTTCCTACAATGCTTGTGCCAGAGGCACGCCAAGATTTTAGACTGAAGTAAGAAAGCTTGGCGGAAGTCTAGATTGTGGATAAGAACAATTTCTGATGTTAAATGGATGACGTCTACTGCTTAACGCCTCATCGTGACATAATAATTGGCCACATCAAATAGCGTGCTCAAAACCCATGGAAATCGAAGTGACAACGTTGCGTGGTTTATCGAATTCCGCAATGTCAATCCACTAGTCAGTGGAGATCTATTTGAACATCAGATCTGACACAAGATCAGCTGGGTTTTATATGGGCAATGAATATCCGTGGCGGAAAGTCGATACAGGAACGTCCACTACAAGCTCTAGCTTCAATAATCTTTCTTTACCCAGATCCAGTACCAAAGTGGGAATCACAAATATAATGACAGGACACTCTGGCATCGGCAGACACAGCGATCGAGTATTCCTTCCAATGATTTCGGCCACAATTCTGATTTAGCACTCATCAAACTTCAAAGTTACCGACACAGAGTCTTAATCAATCCATATTTTATGTTACAAGTGGCCGCGTAATGGTTCCAGTAGGAGGCACCGGTCTCCCACGTTCTTCTATTGGAATCACAATGGACTTCAAGTGAGGATCTTACTGACCTACTACCAAGGCCGGACTGACTTCGAATAACTCGCTCCTAGGGGCAATCGATTGAAATCCTACATCCTTACATCACATATTCCTTTCGACAACTCAAAATAAGAATTTTCCTTCGTTTGTTGGCGATTTGTCTGCAAATAATTTGGCATCAGTTGAAGGCTTCAATGTCGTTTTCTGCCAAAAGGTTGGGGCGTAACTCTTTGTTATTCGCGTGGAGCTAATACAAATGAATATCGAAGGAGCTTCCACCTAAAAATCGATGCCAAATGGCAGTAAATCAAGTCTTTGGCCAAGTAACTATGCTCGTAACACGAGTCATTGATGTCGATTTGTTTGTATCTGAGTACATACATAACCATAGATACTCGTATCTATACATTTGTACAATAGATTGATTGGAATATTCGATTTGTCGTTCAAGGTTAACAGACAATATCGCATAACAATGGCATAAATATGGTAAATTCGGTTGCTCTTATACATACTCCTATGCAAAATGGGTAAAAAGATCCCAGTAAACGTTGGTAGAAAATTGAATGAACTGTATTACATTTGCATACTTACTTGCATCTCAAACCCAAATACTTTTTAAACGAATGCAGACCATGGTAGAGGTGGAGCTGTCACGCAATATCGAGTTACAAAATATTACGTACCATCACACCGGAAACAAATCTGATTGAAAGGGTCATACTTAAAAACGAAGTGTCAAGCTCCGTTAAAAAGCCATTAATTTTATGATGATAGTTATATTCCAATGATCCAAATAGAACCAATTCTCTCTCAGTCAAAATATGAATTCTGATTACAAAAGGGGAAAGGGATAAGGTTCAGGTTCGGGGACGTGCTCATCAAATTTCTGAAAGTCTACTCGTATTTCCATGAAAATATTAGAAATTCTGGGAATAATTAATCGAAGTTAAACATATAGGGGTATGCCCAAGGATAAATTTCAAATAAATTATTGAAACGACAGGGTGACTTGTACTCGTAATTGGTTTTGAATGAAAGCATTTTCATGACACTTTCATGCTGATCTTGCTGGTTTATGAAAAATCAAAAAAGCTGTTCATTTTAGACAAATCCTGCTTGGATGTTTCTTTGCAGGATAAGATATTTATAATCCTTCGTTTTTTATCAGAATGAACTGCATTGTACATGATTCAATTCTAATGGCTTCCACATTACTCTCCCAGCTCTCGACTCCTTCGAAAATTCTTTTTATGCGAAACTGCTTCTACCGACTTCTTCAATGTTGGATCAACTCAGATAATGGTTACTGGAAGTGCTTCCAATAAAATAAGCTTCGCAGTTACTCCCCTTAAGAATGCCCTTAACTGCAAGACTTCCGAATAAGTTATTAGGTATCCAAGTCATAAATTTTAAGTCGGGAAGAACATTGCATAGACGATGCTTACAAATTGAATTCCTTTTATCGATTCCGTGCAACTTTATTACTATTGTTTGCCTTCGTGATGAAACGGAGCAGGAAGAGGCAAAATACAACAAAAAAAAAATAAAATTTATGGATTTTATAGGAGATGCACTCTGCTTGGAAAGAAAATTGTACTTCAAGTAGAGCCTGCTCATAAATTAAGATACTACGACTTGATGCTAGGAAGCTTCTTAAATCTTGAAATATTGAACATGAATCAGCCCTTAAAGGATAACTGAAAGCTGATGCGTTGTTTCTCAATTGCAATAGTAATTTCGTATAGAAAGTAGGTCGAACTGCGGAGGTGAGGAACAATTTGGACGGGGCGAGCCATAAGTTTCCAAAAACACAACCACTCCCATAGTTTTACAAAAATTTCAAATGTACGTAATTAAAGTTCCCTTATTAGAGCATCCCTGCGGAATTTTGTTTTACCTCTGCGCCAGGACCTACGGTAGGCCTTTTGGAAATCATCAAAGCACCCACATGGGAAAATAAGCGGTTCCCCAAAACATGACGAGATACATAATCATTTAGTTGCCAAAGGAGGGCAGTCAGATGGATTACGAAAACTGGTGGAGTAGAAGTGTTCTTCTAGTCGCATACTCGTACATATGACCAACATAAAAGAGCATCTAAATATTACTATCGATGTCGAGCGATAATATAAACACCTTCTGGATCGTAGCAGAGCAATGCTTTGGGTATATAGTAGGTCTCAGTATATCCTGCCATATATATTGACATCAAGACAGAGTGAATCGTGAGCCCGTAGGGACTGCCTTCCCTAGAAGCGGTATTCCTGATAGAACTATCGCTACATGCAGGGTGACTTACTCGAACTATAACTTTTTAAAATGCTATAATTTTTTTATTTTTTGATAAATTTTATTGTGCCAGAGCTAAAAATGTTGGAAAATACATCAATTTTCAAATCGTATCAGTAACTTTCAATATGTCCACCTTTGGCGCGAATAATGGCCTTGAGACTGCCGAAGAAAGCATCGCACGCTGCACGCAAGTGGCTCTGCGGTATTTTGGCCCATTCCCGGCGAAGTGCTTGTTTGAGGTGGTCCAAACTTTGGTATTTTTTAGCACCAACCTTCGCCTTCAAAATACACCAGACAGAGAAATCCAACGGATTTGCATCCGGAGAATTTGCAATCCATTGTGTCGAAGAAATGAAGTGTGGAACATTGTTTTTTAACCAATCTTGGTTGACGCGCGCTTTGTGAGACGGTGCCGAGTCTTGTTGAAATGTCCACGGTCTCCAACCAAAATGATTGTTTGCCCAAGGCTTCAATACTGCCGCTAAGACAGTTTCACGGTATACGATCGCATTAATTTTGACGTCACGGCCCAAAAATACGAGCGGAGAGCGACCGTCCGAAGGTGTAAATTTTCAAATGGCGACTCATATGTAACTCACCACTTTCTTGAAAGCGTAGCAACTCCTTCGCCCTTTCGACTCTAACTTTTTTCTGTTGCGGTGTAAGATCGTGTGCTTTTTGAAACTTCAATGGCTTGAGCCCAAACTCATTTTTCAGTATGTGTTGCATCCGTTCCAATGATATGTTGAACTCACGAGCCATTTTTCTTCCACTTTGACGCGGATTTCGCTCAATTCGAGCCTTCACTTTCCGAACCATTTCTGGCGATGTTGCTGTTTTTTTATGACCACCTCCATGGCGTTTTGCAATGCTGTCAGTATCACGGTAACGAGCTATGGTTCGAGACACAAATGATTTATTCAAGTTGAGGTGCTGGAGGGCTCTAACGATAGCTGCTTGTGGTTTTCCAGCCAAATATAAAGCAATCACACTATCACGTTTGAATTCCATCGCGGATAAAAATTTTTCAACATAACTGAGACGCAAATCGTTTAAAAGGCTTGTAAATAATAAAATTATCTGTCATGTGTCAAAATTTGAGCTCACTGTCATGAACGGTTTGGAACTTATAGCAGTCTGAAGTTGGTTGCAGTTCGAGTCATTCAGGGTGTATACTCGTAAAGGTGAAACATTTTCGTAATTTTCATGACGGTAGGCTCCCAAAATCTTCGGGAATAGTAGAATAGGACTGCATTCTATCACCCCTTCTTTCTATTAGGACAATTAGCGGCATTATTCGCGCTGCCTGGACTGTTGGCAAGAAGTGCAGTAATCTTATGCCTGTTTGGGACTGTTTTTTCTATGGTTATGGACCTTCACTAAATGACGCATAGAACCACACATTCACACAGTTTGTATTCTGCGGTTTCATCGTCTTCCAGGTGACATTCAATTTCCTGACTGATTCTGAGTTTATGTTAGTGATATTGAAGCTGGCAGTGTCCCGATAGTAAGCTGATCAGTGCTTTGATAGCATCCCTTTCAAAGAGAATTTGGACTTGTTTTGGAAGGGTTTCATAGCAATTTAAGCCTGTCGAAGATCCGGTATCTTTGGGATCTGGGCTTTGCTTTTCCAACTTTTGATCGTCGAATTTATTGCTGAATACAGAATGCCACGGAAAGGCGCAGGGCCATTGAATGGATAAGCTGAACCTTTTCTAGGCAGTTGACTGCAATCCACCAGAACTTGATTTGATAAATCCTCAAGAATAGTGAAACAGTGTAGCACCGATTTGGAGAGCTTTCAGTGCTGCTTGACTGTCCATGAGTGTTTTGACGAGGGCACCTTTCATTTCTGTTAAAAGAATGGCACTGACATATTTTTGGATGGCATGAAGCTCACGTTGAAAGGCGATGGGACTTTGTTTTTCAAGTTTGATGTTAAGTTTTGGAAGTCCCATGCTTGTCCATTTGGTACGCGGTCATTTACCGCGCGGACAATGTCGGATAATTCACGAATCTGAGAGATGGGGCTTGCGAAGTCTGACCCTATTGCGAGTTGCCATTTTTCTAATATAAGCCTATGTGAAGTGGAGTAAGCCTAATGAGATCTTCAACATCAGCTGAGGGGCAGGTTCGCTTAGAATCGAAGATATCTTTGCATGCGAGACTCTGTTTTTTTGTTTTTTGTTTTGCCTTACTCCACTACGTTATTACCGACGGATAGATGATGATCGATCTGACTGACCATCATTGTGTAGGTCCAATGGGTAACTTATGAGGATGTCCCCTACTAGTCCATATGGCTTTGGTAGCTTTGATAAATTTTTTTTATTTATATTTGAGTTTCAATTAAGATGTTTGCCTAGAACTACTCCCTGAACTCTGTAATTTTATCATTCAGAGAAATCTGGTCAAAACTTAGTATTCTTCTATGTCACGGGTTGATTGAGAGGTTTTCTTTAGCGCACTAGTCTGAAACCACTTTTAGGCCCTTGGGTGTTTATTTTTCACAATGATGACCAAGTCATCGGCATAGCCAATCGATCAGGTAATGGTTGTTTCTTGTCCTCTTATTCAACGTAGAGACAAGAAAAACCACACAAGTGGACATCATGACTAGGACCGTTTGCAGGAAACAAGAAAAATGACAGACTGGGCACATCTGCTGAATCCCTCAAAGTAATGTACATTAAAAGAATTGAGGGAGGCAAAGTGACTGGAGGTCATTCTGTGACGAAATAAAAGCAACCTCTGTGGCAACGCGGCTAAGAAAAATCCTTTCTACAAATCCTATGATTCCTACTGTTTGATAAAAACCAATGGACGACCTCAAGTGATGAGTCACTCATCCTGCTACATCATCATGCTACTGGATACCAATTTTGCAGATAGCTCCCTATTCACGGCCAGTAATAACTTTTGCACGACTGCTGCTGCCACGAGTAAAATTCACGGTCTGATTACAAGAGACAAGTAGCTCTGGGTGCTGTACAGCTTGAAACCTTACAAGTCTGCTGATCCGGAGGGTATAATACCTGCCGGCTTACAAAGGGGTTCAGATACTCGTATTATCCTGCCAACGCTAGTGAATATCATCAAAAGTTGCGTAGAAATGATTCACATTCCCTTGTTATGGAGAGAAGTTGATATAGTTTTTATTCCCAAAGCCGGAAAATGTTCTCATGTTGTCGCAAAGGACTTCCGGCCTATTTATAAGTCTGTCATCACTCCAGAATGACTGATTTATATCCATATACGACCTAAAATTGATCCATGACTTTTGTCTACGGCTCAACATGCCTACTGTAAAGGAAACTCCCTGGAAACGGCTCTACGCTCACTGGCTAGCCAAATCGAACGATCGCTAAATTATAGAGAGTAGACAATGGTCGCATTTCTGGACATACAAGGTGACGTTAACATCGTCAACACATCCGCAATCACAACTGCACTGCCAACTCTGAAGGTAGATGACTCACTTAGGGAGTTGATCAGTCTTTTGGTAAATAGCAGGATTATCAACTCAAAAACTGGGTGCGGCTTCTATAGAAAGATGTTGGGGCTGGTGTTGCCTATAGCAGTCCCAGGAAAGCATCTCTTTAAAGAAAGCAAAATCTAAATAGGTTAACCCGCTGGGCGGATCGCTGTGCTTTGGGAGTGAGAGTAAAGAAAGTTACTGGAGTATTATTCTGTTGGAAAAAGACCATTGGGAACAAATGAGGCCTTCAACTACGCATTACCCACTGGCTATACGTCTCAGTTATAAGACCGATAATAACAATTGACAATGCAGCCAACTGTAGCAAACTAAATAAAACCCAAAGGCCAGCATGTCTGTGTACGTGGAGGAGCCTTACGCACTACGAGTACTTCCTCCGCGGCACTTTATATTCTGTTTCGCTTGACACTCCTCAATAATAAATTATTTGGCCACGCTAATATTCTTAATACACTAGGAATCCTTCCAGAGGTCATCGACTACATTATGCCTCAACATTGCTTTGACAAAGACTTTCCTGTAATCCTCTCTAGATCCTTTTCGTTGGAAGATGCTTTCATGGATGATACTCGTAAGTCAACCCATTTTTTTACAGATGAATCCTGTACTGATAGCGGTGTTAGTTGCGCAATTTTCTCAGATAAGCTCAACCTAAGTCTCTCCTTCCGGCTTCCAAATCACTGTAGCGTTTAAGACGAACATTTTGACGATTAAAGAAGTCCTGTCCTGGCTGAAGAAAAACGTGACTCAGTCTCACATAATTCTAAAACCACTCTTGACTGCCGATCATCTCTTAGGGAGGTGGCAGAGCAGTTCAACCTTCACTTATGTTGGATGCTGGGGTGTAGAGGCATTACAGGGAATTGCAGGGCCGACCAACTCGCCAAAATTGGAACCAATCTATTCTACCTGTAAAAGATATCATTGGTATACCAGTCGCTGCGTACAAACTAATATTAAATCTGGTCAAAGTCGGATCTGAATAGCCCAAATTTCAATAGGGTCATAAAAATTTTGTAGTTTAATACAAACACACCCTTAAATTTTTTTTATGATCTCTCAATGTCAAAACGTCAATCAAGTTCATGAACGACCAACGTTTGGAAATTATTAAAAATTAATTCTGTGTCAGTGGTCTCAACTTTAAGAGCACTTACTCCAATTTTCGGTCGTAATAATCGTCCCACCTTGAATGTTCCTGTGCCAGTGAGACAGTGCTTCGGTTCAAAAAAAGCCAAATCAGCCGATTCCATGCCTTTCACAGAAATTGTGAATCTCTCAGTCCACATTGTGGCGAGTTTTGCGTAAATATCTTAGCCTACACCCTTACAAGATCAAACTAATCCAAGAACTGAAGCTTCTTCATCATTTGAACCGCCGAAACTTCTCATATTAGGCTCTGAAAAAGTTTGAAGTAAATTCTGAATTTCATCGAAAAATCATATTCAGCGATGAAGCTCATTTTTGGCTTCATGGCTTTGTCAATAAGCGAAATATACATAATTGGGTAGCAACATACCCACATGTGCTTAAAGTGACTCCATTACATCCAGGAGAAATGACCGTGTGGTGCGGATTTCATGCCGGAGATCTGATTGAACTGTATTTTTTTGTCGACTGAAATGATCGCCACGGCGTTCGCTGTCGTGACATGTTGGAAGACTATTTTTGGCCGGGATTGGATGGACTTAACATAAGTGACATGTAGTTCCAACAAGACGGTGCCACGTGTCATGCAGATGGTAAAACAATTGATCCACTGAAAGGGAAGTTCGGTAATCGCGTAATCTCAAGAAATGGTCCGGTCGAATGGCCACCTCGCTTCTGTCATCTGTTGCCGTTGGATTTCTTTTTACGGAGTTGTATTAAATCATTGGTTTATGCCAACAAGCCAGGAGCTCAGGAAAAATTCAAATGCGAAATTGCCAAGGATCCGCCCGATATGTGGTGAAGAGTGATGGAAGATTCACTCTAAAGTGTCGATTGCTAAAAACATTCTCGCGGCGGCCCATGAACGAGATCTAATTCCATACGTTAACATGTGTACTACACCTGGAATATATTGAAAAACCCGATGAGTGTCATCACTAGGCACTATCTTACGAGTATAGATAAGCATGCAAGAAGGCTTAGGGTTCTTATTGTACAAACGACTACTGCAGGAACCTGCATGTACAAGTAGGAGTAGGAGACAATCCTTCACTTGCTCTGTATATGCCTAGCTCTCGCATAAAGGAGAAAACTCCACTTAGGAGATTTCTTCTACAAGACTTAGGCGATCTAAACAATATAGAGGTTAACTGTCTCTTACGCTTCATCATAAGCGCACATTGGTTCCAAGAGTTGGAGAATCATAGATCCCGTCTGTAATGAGGAACTTTTTACGAAATGGGACATGAATCCCATATGCCAATGTGTACCATATATGCTAAATGATCACCAACTGAAGCCATTGAGTGAACCCTACCTCAGTCAAGACACGAATATCTTTCCGAAGAAAATTGAACTGATTTTGCATTGCCATGGCCCCCGAAATCGCAATCATAGGTTGGAAGGATCAAATCATGTTTAGAAAACCCAGGTGCAGAAAGTTGACTGTAGAGTAGCGTTTTACTTGGATTATTTAGAAGAAAATACACCCAGTAGAGTGCTGAAGCTGCTGGTAAACTGTGCTGGAACTATAGTATTATCAGGACTTTTACTTAGAAATCTCATAGAGCCAATGAGCTGTGCAGAGGTAATAGTTTCTAAAAGATTGCAATTCAAAGCGCCATTAATCGTTGGTGTAATATGTATGTACTCGTAGGAGTTGTGATTCATTAGCAGTTATTTCTACAAATAGGAAATAGGTATTGCATTGAGCTGTCAGGATTTGCTTTGCGCAAGGTTGCGCAAAATTAATCATCCAATTTTGTTTTTGAATTACTTTTTTACTAAATAAAAAAAAATGATTTTGAGAGATGGAAATCCTTATTTGGACCTTCACAATTGTTTTTGGTAGGTGGGAAAGTGGCTGCCGCCAGTGTTGATACACATTTATCGCATTTTCCATGACTTTCCGCAAGATTTCCGGTGTTTCCCATTCCTCTGCGGTTGTCTGAGGTTTGTTGGAATAAACCCGCGACTTCAAGTAGCCCCAAAGAAAGAGTCTGGGGTGGTTTAATCGGGCGTTCTTGCTGGTCATGCCAAATCGCCAAAACGGGAGATTACGCGACTAGTAAACGCTTCCTTCACAATATCCCTTGTGGCTGGTGCTGTGTCTGCGGTTGCACCGTCTTCCAATTCCGGCAGGAAGAAGTCGAACGCCTTGTAGCGTTCGCCAGTAACAGTGACCATATTGCCGATGACGTCCTCAAAAAAATACGGCCCAGTAACTGCTCCCGTGTGAACGCCGCACGACACAGTGGCTTTGAGTGGAAGTAATGACTCTTCGTGCATCACACGCGAATTTTCAGTTCCCCAAAACCGAAGATTTTGATTATTGACGAGACCGCTTAAGTGGAAATGCGCATCGTCGCTCATGATGATTTTCGACATAAAATCGTCGTCTTCGTTGTTGAGATTGAGGATGGCTTTACAGTAATTCACACGCGACGGACGGTCAGGAGGCATTAACTGATGCACTGTTTGCACTTTGTACGTGTAAGTCTTTCACTAAAATTCGCCTGGTGATGCCCAATTGCGTGGCCCGTCGTCTGGTTGATGTTTCTTCGTTCTCAGTGACATCGGCAGCCACAGCCGCGATATTCTTAGCCGAACGACCAGTCCGGTGGCGGCCACACCCTGCATGGTCTCCTATGGTTCCACTCTGTTCGAGTCGAGTAGCTAAGCGCCGGAATGTGTGCCCAGTTGGCGCGACATGATTAAGAAAGCGACGTCGAAATGCACGCTGCGCTAACACCACCGACCGATATTATTCGTCAAAAACATCGACACAATTATTCCACGCTTTTGCGGAGAATAGCGCTCCATTGCTTTATGTATTGAGCTGTTTAGTTCACGAATGTATTATACCATCTTTCGATGAAATGATTAATTTTGCGCCACCTGGTAGATAGGGGTACATCTAATGCCCTGGCACGAAATACAGGTTGATCTAGTTTGTGGTTCCGAAAGTAAATTTAAATAAAACACATTTACGGTTTAGATTTCGATCAAATTTTTATTCTTGTCATTGAGAATGGAATATAACATCATTCATAAGTCCTCCACGGACCTGCCGGACTGGATGTAATTTTCGATAACTTGTCGACACATATCGGGCAACAACTCGACCATAACTTGACGAACTATCGTTTTCAAAGCGTCAGGAAATTTGCAGATTAACATATGTGCATAAACACGATCTTTTGCATAGGCCCACAAAAAGACGACAAATCACACGGTCTTGGTGGCCAGTTGGCATTACCATTGTGTGGTAGGTGCAACAGTCTTGTTGAAACCATATGTCTTCCACATCCATATCCTCGATTTGAGGCCAAAAGAAAGCGTTTGAAATTTGGCAATAGCAATGAGATTTGACTGTGACGGGTACATCTTCCTCATTTTCGAAGAAGTATGGACCAATGACAACACCACACCAAATTGCACACCATGCAGTGACTTTTCGTAGATGCATTGATCAATTTTGTTTGTTAATGTATCCACCGAGGGAAAAATGAGCCTCATCGCTGAAGAAAATATTGTGTGAACATTGGTCATCCAAACGCTGATATTCAAACACCCAATCGGCGTATGTTCTACGCATTCCGTGGTCAGCTGGCTCCAATTCTTGAGTGAGTTACACTTTATGCAAAATGCTCCATAATGTGCCGTAAGACAAGCCCAAATGCTGTGCTCGCCGTAGATTTGGATCTTCTTCAACACTTTCACTAATGGCAGTCAGATTTTCTGTAGAGCGTGCCTTAGGACATCAGTAACACAGCCAGTCTCTTCGATTTGTTTCACAATTTTGCCTATAGTATCAGTAGTTCAATATGTGCGGCGTTATTCCGGCAATAGCGTATCGAATGTTGGCCTCTAGCTCGTCCAAAGTAGTTGGCTTGTTAGCGTATACTAAGGACTTGACGTAGCCCCAGAGAAAATAATCGAGTGATGTCAAATCGCATAGTGGAGGCGACTAATTGATGAACGCTCGCCGTGAGATGACCAAGTCGCCAAATTTCTCCTCCACAATTTCGAGCGTTGCGTCACTTGTATAGCATGTAGCGCCGTCTTGTTGGAACCACAGTTCGGATATATCAATGTTGTCGACCTCTGACTACAGAAAGTCGGTTAACATCACTCTATACCTGAGACCGTTGACACTAAAGGTATCTCCTTCCTCATTTCGAAAGAAATAATGTCCGATGATGCCGCCATGACATAAAAAGCACCAAACCGTCAATCGTTGTGGATGCATTGATGATTAGTCGCACACTAGTGTCTTGTGTTCGCTCCAATAACTGCAATTTTCCTTGTCAACATAGCCACTGAGCCAAAAATGGGCCTCGTCCGAGAAGATGATTTTTTGGTCAAAATCCGGATCTGCGGCCAATGTTTCCAGCACCCAATTAGAGAACTCACGCCGTTGTCTACAGTCGTCCAACTTCAGTTATTGCTTCAGCAAAATCTTATACGGATGTAGGCCCAAATCCAACTGCAAAATAAGCCGGGTTGACACTCTGGCGATATCCAATTCAGCTAATCGGCGCCTAATCGATGTTTCTGGGTTTTCTTGGATACTAGCCGCTACGGTGGCTATGGTTTTTTCATTTCGCCCCAATCCCTGTCTGGTTGGTGATGGCTAGAGATCCAAAAGAGTCTACTCACGACCAAACTCTTCCACGGTGCGACGAATTGTCTGCATTTTTGAAGCCATGATGACGACCGACCTCACGACGAAATTCACGTTGCGTATTTTCATCTGAGCCGGAATTTCGTTCGACAAGCGTAAAACGATGCAAGATGAAATGACAAACCTGGCTGAATATTTTGACAGCTGGATGTCATTGGTAACTTTGACAGCTGCTGAAACATAACAATTGGACAAAACCATCATTGCTATCTGGTCACCCGTTATATGGCAAATCCTCAACTCACTTCAATGCTTTCTCTATTATTTAATTCTAAAAGCAATTCATCTAAGGGTATGCCATATAACGAGAAGAAGGAAAATAACAGAAAAGTAAGAGGATAAGGAAAGAGAAGATGAAGGAGTTATATAAATAGACTGACTGATTGTTGACAAATGCGAAACTTTCGATCGTAATCCTGTTGACATGGAGACAACTTATAAACTTTCGCGCACAAGTGAATGCAAAGGGAAAACCCTTTCAAATCAACTGGCCATTTAATATTCGAGACTTTTTGCGATTGATTTGTAATTGAAACGGATATGGGGTGAAGAAGTCTAAGTTCGTTTTCTTTAGGATGGAAAGTACTTAAAAATTAATTGAGTCTTTGACGGATGTTTACCCAGTCTTGCTTATCGAATACGACTACAATTTTGTAGTGCGTCATTATCCACTTAAAACTTATGCATTCTCTAATGCTAGCATTTTATTTCCTGAAACTACTGCGCTATAATATTGCAATATATGGTGGCTGCACCTAGTAAATAAGAGAAATAATAACACTAAATCCCGCTTGCAACCTGTAATAACATTCATAAAGATGCACGACTTCAAATTAATAATTTTAAAATATTTCCCATCCACAATTGCCATACAAGTAATCTTCATTCAGAATAAACAATTTTTTTAAACTTTGACATTTAGAAGATTCAGTTGGAGTGGCATTTAAGACGGAATTTCATATCCCTTGGGGTATATCCGTAGCCTTCAAGCCTGGCTAAAGTACGCCACTAAATTGTCATTACTTAGCCGTGAAAGATGCGGTGATTTACACAAGTGGTTTGCATATTAATTTTATGGCTTGGCAATAGATTGAACTGGGATATACGTACATCTTTACTGAGTTTTATTTAGGAAGAAAAAAAAAAAATAAAAATGAATTAATCAGTAGAGCTCAACTGTCAAATAAATTGAATAAACAATTTTTCACTTGGGGCACATGGCATTCACACCTCAAGGCCATGTAATAAATAAAGATTAAGACATCGCCAGGCCTACTGGAAGTAAACACCAAGTGCTAATTGAAAGATACCACCTGAGACTGAAAGCCAGAAGCCAACAAAATTGTGTAGATACTCAGCGAGGTTGATTACTTCATACGAGTACATCCTGGGATACGGAATCCAACATGAAAAAGATTACTTTATTGCATAGCTGGTACTTGACTGCCTGGTATTTTTTTTTTTTCATGGGAAATTTGCAAATTTCAGAGCACAGAATAAGCTTCAGCGGATTTAGCTGAGATCTGTGGTGATATGTTGGGGCATACGAAACAGTGTTGCCACTTTTGGTGCAGTCAGAAGACATTTTCACTAGATCATGTTGGATTTCCTAATGTAAAGCTACCAGCAGCTAGTGGAAGTTAACAAAAATTAACAATTGAATGTAGAGTGGGGAATGCTATTGGCAACCGCTGCTATTGTCGTTCTGATGATTAATTCGGCATGTGACTAAAACACAATGATCCGACGTCAATCTACTTATGCGAATATCTGACAGAATCTACTTCATGTAAGTAAATTTTCGAATGATGCAATCGACACTAAAAGAGTGTTCAGAGCATTGGCCCTGAAGTCTGGACCCCATTGTCTTATGATTTCGTCTAAAGAAAGAATGGTAGCACAGTTGAAAGACCTAGCCTGTATGCACGGCATCACCGCAAATCTAATCAGCTCATAGTCCAGTGATTTCCATATCCTCAAAGGAACGATGTCAGCAGGAACGATATGATAAGAAATACTGTAACGAAGTTCGACGTTCAACTGGTGCCATTGGCAAGAGACAGCCAGAGCATTTCTGGGCCGACTCCTTCTAAAGCACTTGAGAAGTTCTACCTTGCCAGCGTCTAGCGCAGAGGGCAGTTTGAGAAAAATGGGAGTTGTACGAGCAAAATTTACATACCAAGGATAAAAACCTTGAACAGAGCCTAGATGCATGAAGATGGAAATGTAGTAATAGAGTCACCTCCGATGCTGCAACATCTTGAAGAATTATTTCTGCGACTTGTCCCCGACTTAGGCCTAGGCATGATCCGGGCTGTAGCATAGCAGATTAATACCATGAGATTGCCATGTGCATGAATGGTTCCAGCTCAATACGCAGTCAGAAATGACAGTACTTTACGATTATTCCTGTACAAATGCGATCTCGAAAGCACCTAATTGCCAACATTTGTTTGTAAATTTAGGTGCCAACGCTCTTAAGATTTTTATTCGGTGCAATGATTTTTAATTAAGATGCGTCTACATTTTAAAATTGCAGCAAAGAATGATGATGCCACCTATAGAATATTTTGCTGTTGGCACAAAGCACATAGAAAAAGAATTAGAATTAGTGAAATATAAGAATGCGGTTTGTAGTGCTAAATATTTAAGGCACATCAGAGGGTGCAGAAGAAGAGAATTCCTATCCACATTAACAGAAAACCTGAGTCTTCTGCTTGTAACTCACTTCGTCGGATGCATACCAACCTCAGAATCAATTACAATTTTTGCTATCGGAAAAGAGATCTTAAACAAACGTATGGTATAGTCCATTGTACTCCTTGTGTGATCCTCTTATGTGAATTTTCTCGTCTATCACCAATAGAAAGATGATAAAGTGGCTACAGTACTAGTACCCAGCACATCAGCGCCGAGTACTTGCAGCCTCATGCAAGCGTAGTCTGGACATCATCACTCTTCCAACTAGGGTCGTAGGATGATATGCCACTTATACCTAGCAGAATTAGATACTTAGCCAAAGAGTAGTGTCCCGGTACATTGACAGTAAGCATGCTAAAGTCTTTCCTAATAGAAAAGGTAATTGGCCCTGACAGCGGAGTCGTATCATCTGCAGCTTTTCTCACATGAAACCCAGCTGTAAATAGAAGGCTTAACCGAGGATGCAGGCAGTCCTAACGCAGGTAAAGGCCCTAGAAAGCTCACCTCTGAGCCTTGCGTAAAAAGTTTATCAGCGATTTAATATCCCGTGATCCCGAAGTGACCTGGGACACAAACAAGACTGTGAATTCAGGCTTTCGGCTGCGTTCAGAGAAACCTTTCATTTTCGAATTAGCTTCTAAGTGGTAATAGGGTCCAGCAAGACCTTAAGAGCAGCGTGGCTGTCCCTATAGAGGTAGCAAAATGTGTACAATCTAGCGTCCTGCAAAAGGAGATTGGCGCCATCTCCCAGATTCATGGAGTTATCCATGAAGACATGACTATACTTTTTCCTGGTTAAAATTTTGACCGAAGCTATCACTGGCCACGGGAAAGTCAATTTCGTATTTTATCGGCAGCAGGAGTTTCGAAATAACGGTTCCCAAGGAAATTTCGGGATTGAAGGAGTTTGTTCAATTATAGTAGGGTACGTTGGACCCACTTCTCCAGAACATTGACGAGAGCAATCTCTTCGAATTCGCTTCACCCACCGTACAAATGAAATCTATCAAACGGCCTAAACTAGCCCAACCATTCCTAGCTACCTTTAAAAACCGGATGGAGCAGTGAAGTATCGCTCGAGCTTCTTTTCAACAACCACTTTCCTGGTTATGCTAAAGAAAAGTCGAGTACTACTATAGACGAGCATACAGCCTCTTGCAATCTCGATTGGATTTTAAACGCGTTTAAGCTCATCTGGGGCATGGCCCAGCTTCGAACCCGGACCGGATGTGATTGTCCCAGCCGAAATAAAAAAAAACCTACAATAACACCCTCCCATGGCTGTTAACTATCTTTAGTTGCTTGGATTTTCATCCCTAAAGCCGGTAGATACTCGCACGTATGCCCTAAGGACTTCAGACCTACCAGCTTGTTGTCTTTCCGCCTTAAAATCTTCGAAAAACTGATTGTCATTCGCCTTCCCTGCAGCATTGACGTAAATCTGCTGCCAGCTTCTCAACATGCATACTGCAAAGCAAAATCTATTGAGACGGCATTACACGCATTAGATTTGTTCGCAGGCGAACACTTCAGGGTAGTGTCCTGTGTCAATTTCCCTCGAACATAATAGTAAATGAAGTACTTAAAATCTGGAGAGGGAAGGCTGCAGGGTGATTAGTTTTGCGAATGACGTTGCGATAGCTATATCCCGAGCTAACGAACAACGCTTTTCCAGGCAACTCACATTCACAATCTACGGAAAATCCCTCATCTGGCATGCATGCTCTTCAGTGGCGCTATTAGGACCACTCTTTCCAGTGCACTGGACATCGTTTTCTTCTTCTTCGGCAAACAATTAGCTACCAACGAAGCCATATCCACACGAGGTATTCCACAATCTAGGACAAATCTCAGGAGATAACGACTACTCCACCTACCAAATGCTGCTTCGACAAATGCTTCAAAGATACTTTTTGGAATCGTCAAGACTGGGTGCATGGTACATTACCTGATAAAGAATCCCTGCACATCTATACGGGCGACTCAAAAACTAAAGAAGAGGTGGGAGCTGGTATCTTCTCTGAGAAATTAAATCTTGATATGGACTTTCACCTCCCAAAACACTGCAGTATCTATCAGGCGAAGGTTACAGCTATCAAGGAAGCCTCCTTCGGGCTGATATAGAATATGATGTCGGCCAAAGGTATCAGTATTTACACTGATAGCCAAGCAGCTATTATGTCCCTGAGCTGTTGAGTACTCACCTCTGGTGGGTGCCAGGCCACAGCCAAACGGAGCAGTGTGTCATGCCACCAGACAGATCTTCCCTAAGTTAGATCATAAACGCTCCCGTAGCCTAATAATGCTAAGCCGCTAGCACATCAGTACCATCAGAGGTGCCATTACTGGACACTGTCTAATCGGAAGACATGTCGCAAGGTTTGTCAACCTCTCAAATGACTTCTGTACAAGTTATAAGGATGAGGAAAAAGAGGAAACGACTCTCCATCTCCTCTGTACTTGTCCAACCCTACCTCGTACTAGGAAACTTTTTCTGGGTTCATACTTTCTGGGCAACCTCGCAGAAACCAAAGCTACGGAATTTCATTTCTTCATCAAAAGCTCAACTTGGTTTTACAAATTTTTTCTCGAACTTTAAGGTTTTCTTTTTCTACGTTGGCAGAAATGGATCAATATCCGGTGGCACTATAATGGGCCTACTCTGGCCTAGGCGTGCCTGTGTTCAATAGGCAGCCACACTATCCAACCAACCTACTCTATGTTAGTATTCCGGATAAGAATATCATCCACTAGGGTGCAGAATTCTAAGAATTGCTACCACGTTTACGGTCGGTTTTGCTGGAAATCCTCTCATTAAATGTGTTAGGAGACTATGTAATCTGTCAGAACCATGTATCTTTTTTACAAGAACAGAAAGTCATTTGTTTTTGCTTCAAATATCCAAGGCCCTCTAGGTGAACACATTTCAAAATTTGGCTTTAAGTGAACCCTATATGCTCGAAACTGCTCGCAAACTTCCTCGTTTTTATTGCCAATTAGCCAGAGTACTGGTAGGACCCCTCTCTGTATATCTGTATGATATAACCATCCCACAAGGGAGTAAAGTGCAGAGCTTGTATATTGTATGAGTAACTTTTAGCTGACTTCTTTATAGCTGGAGATATATGCAATTTAGCAAGCAAAAAGTACTAATAACAAGGGTGCGACCATAAGACGAAAAGTTTTTAATTTATCCCCAATAGTGCTAGCCAGAACGAGCCTAAACACAGCTTAAACGAAGAGCCTTCCTTTAACGTCTATAGCGACTTTATCATCTATCCGGTAGACGAAACATTGCACTCCATTGGGAGTGTTATCTATCACGTTACAACCACTTTCAATGAAGACATCCGAACTCCATAGAATATAGGTATTTTGGCACTCAGTGAAACACAGGTAGTGCCCACACCTCTCAGATCACTCTGAGCTGAAGATCTGAAGCTACCTGCCTACGAACTAGTGCCAGTATTCTTCTCCCACCGCGATACCATTTACGTGCGTAATGATGTAGCTTACCCAACACCAAGACAATGTAATCCCTGTTCCAATCTGGAATTCAAATTCATGTACTCGTAGTTAAAATCCCATCTCCTTAAGAAAATTATCCACTATTGGATTATTTGCAGAAGCCCCAAGCTGGACAGCAATTCTGGGTAGCTTCGACATTCTGGACAGACAACAATCGATGGACGGGGTGTTGAGATCTTCGCTCCGAGAAAAAACTTGACCCGGCGTTGATAGTCATGCCGCCAACATCCTGAACTTGTTTTCAACTTTTCACCCTGACATGTACACTGTTGATGTGCCTTCCCCTCTAGGCTCGTCGGACCACTGTGTCATATCACCGATCACACAGTTAGAGAAAAGATTCATAAAAGAACCGTATGGCAATATGATGAACCCAACTGGAGCGGAACTATCAGCTTTTTTAGGAACTTTAACTGGTCGTTATGTTTTCTCGATATCGACGTAGGTGTCGCTGCTGATATGATCACAGACACTATTCCCTTCAGAATGAGATCCTTTATCCCTAATCGGATGGGATAGACCAAAAGAAAAGGCATGGTACGACTCGAGCTCTAAAGGGGCTGTCAGGGTTAGAGAAATACTTTTTCGGTCCTACAAGATCAATGCGACAGAGCAAAACCGAAAAAAATACAAACGAGCCAGGAACGATTGAAACGTTTTTCTTAAGCGCGTGAAATTTCAATGCAACAAGAAACAGAGGCAAAAAATACTGCAATGACTCAAGAGTAGTACAAACTTTTGCCCGTTTGTCAGAAATATTAGAAATTCTGCCTCATCCTCCATCCCAACACTCAATTATAATGATATTCCAGCTGTCAGCTCTTTGGATAAGACCAATCCGCTTTCTGCATACCTTGAGGCCATTTTAACACTTCCAGAGTGTGCTTTGTCTGAACCTACACTTGAGTGCGTCGAATCTTCAATGGGGCGAATCCACTTTCGCACTCGTATAGCAGCAAGAGGACTTCTAAGGATCTTAACATACACAAACCCGCTGATCCAAGTGGTATAGCTCCCCTTGTTCTGAAGAGGTGATGTCCCATGCTGAGAAAAGAAGTGCGTGAGCTTTTTCATCAATCCCACTCTTGAGGAGTCTTTTCGAGCAGAAGGAAAATAGCCTTCTTCTTCTCTATCCTCCTACAGGCCCAGTGCACTTCTGTCCCTAATTTCCAAGGTCTTGGAAAGGCTGATAAACCGTCAGCCCATAAATTATCTCGAAACACGAAAACTTCTCAATGACCGGCAGTATGGTTTCCCTGACAACAAGTCCACTGGTGATTTGATGGAATATCATACCGAAAAGTGGAACCAAAACAGAACATCAATCTGGCGAAAGCAAAATAGGTGCACTTGGTATTTATAAGGCAGAACTTGGCATCTGACACTTTTGTCGAAAATGCGTGCTTTTGAGAGCGATGACTCTCTTCTTCAATGGATTAGAAATCACCTTTTGGAATGTTCAAGTCAAGTTGTTAGATGGTTTCAAGTCTGATATCCACCAGATAAATGCTGGAGTGCCCCAGGGCTCTGTTCTGTTTCCGATACTCTTTTGAATTTTCTTCAATGATCTCTTGTCTGCTACTTCTAATCCAATACATTTCTTTGGCGATGACAGTACTCCCTGCTTTTCGTATTCCTTCCGGATTCACGTCCATGTTCTTCGGCCGTAAAACGAGAACGCCAGCGTATGTTAAGTGATATTAACAGCATAACCAATTGGGAAAATATCAACAGAGTGGAATTTAATGTTTCCAAAATACAATGCTGTCAGCTGTTATTAAAGCGAATTCCAAACACCCAGCCATTATCCATGGATGGCACTTACTTACGTTGGAACGACCACATATTCTATGTCGTCAAAAATGCTGCGAAATGTCTAGATTTCCTCAAGCGATGTAAGAAATATTTCACCCCCTCTGATCTGGCCACAATATATTGTATAAGGCATTCCTCCACTCAAAACTGGCGTACAATGCCTAAATCTGGTCAGAGGCGCCAAAGTCATGTCTGCACCTGCTTGATAGGGTTCAAAACCGTGCGATAAAACTTATAGGGTATACTAATATCAGTCAAACAATGGACACCCTCGAACATCCTCGCTATTTTCACCAAATCGCCAGTATCATTCCGCCCCTTCAAATTGTTAAACAGAACACCCGTATTGCTATGAATGGTAATCAGTACACCGTCAAGCCCACTTCCGGACGTACATTGAAACATCGTGAGTCTTTCCTATGCCGTACAACTCGCTTATGAATTTCGACAGACGAAACGTTCACGCCAACATAATGTATCTACGAGTAAGTGCAGCAGTACGGCCAGAAGCTACAATCAAAACGGATTGCTACTGGAGACTTATTATACTCGTACTTCGGCCTTTATGAAGCCCGTTTTCGACGAGACGAACACGGGCAAGGGAAACGCAAGTATCGATTTATGCGGGCCGCTGTCAACGAGGCAATGCCATAGCAGGAACTAGTGATACGATCCGGAAAGTTTCGAAGCTACTACTTCTTAAGGCCCCCTCCACATAATTGTTCGTAAATTGTTTTTCGTTCGGAGGGACATCCAAATCTCCGTTGAATGCTCAAGTTCAATACGGCAGGATGCATTTGGAACTTCTAACTGACGTCGAAGTCACATTTTGGAGGCAGACAAATTCCATCGTCAGCCCTAGTTTCATCAAAGAACAAGAAGATGAAGGGAAAGAAGTTGCAACTACGAGTGAAACTGATATCGATTTCATCGAAGCTCATGAAAAGCAATACTTCATCACTATGACCACGACGAATGTTATAATGAGCTGTCAATAGCTCATTACGCGTATCTATAAATATTTAAAAAGGCAGAAAGAAAGATATTTGACAATTTTAAAACTAACAGTAACAATATTAGTCGGATACAATACGTCACAGAGACTTAGTACGATCGTAGTGAAAGCGCATACCCTACTCTCAACCCTTTTCAAAGTGGCAACGCTGATTATTTGTATGACTTCCCGTATATTCAACTGGTACCTGGCTGTAGGTTTTCCGCACCATAATAAATCAAGTGCTACTTGTGACGACGCTCTTGAGAAACACTCGTGACTTTTGGTTAATTATATCGTCTCTTGTGTGAAGCTTCCACATTCCTCTGCTGCGCTAAAAATCATCACACCATCACACAATGTCGTTACTTCACATTTCACTTTCATTGCGTCCATCAAAACTAGCAAAGTCTTGAAAGTGTTACACAATAATCGAAGCCAAAGAAGATGAAAGCACGAGTAAAACGTAAATAGAAACTCGAATGGTCTTCTTCAATGAGGTGATTTCCGCTTTGATTGCTACTCAAATAGACAGACAACTACATAGATACCTGATAGCTCAGCTTAAGCATTCATTAGTTACAAAAATAGATAGATTCGCGATTGATTCACTCGGTTTAGCTCAACTTGGACTTCAGTTTTTATTGATTTTTTATTCGCTCAGCCCATTCCAGCAGAGATAATGGGGCTTATTATACAACCGGAATGTCTACCGCAACAGAGTCAAGTTCAAATCGCTTAGATACAAGTAATTATAATCGATGACCAATGTATTTTAAGCTAAAACCGAGTCTGAAAGTGTATTTAAATTAGTAACAACTGGATATACCGGAACTCGTCTTCTGATAAACAAGAGATCCAACTTGTGGCTCATAAAAATGTATCTAAAGTAGCAGTGGGCCGCGTAAATTGATCCGGTAAATACCACAAAAAGGCAAGTATGCAAAATGACAGACAACAGTGACATGCATTCCACTACAAAGTCAGACGAGCACCCTAATGAATGCGCATTCAATTTTGCCGAATAGTAATTCTTCAAAATTAATGAAGCGCACCTAAGAGATATAATTATGCGCCATAGATACGAGTACTCGTACGTACGAGACACCAGTGGTTTTATATGGGCGTTGCATGAGGGTGCAGCACATACAAGTACGGGTATCTAAGTACATTTGTAACACAAGTAGCGCTGAGGTTGGAATGGATTTAAAATGTACTTACTCGTACATAGGACTGGTAGTAACCATTCGTCGGCGACAAAAACTCATCGTCGTCACTTGCGCGGGTGAAACTAGCCCGCTTGGTGCAACACACCTCATGAATTGCAAATTAGCATGGTACCTGAGCGAACAGTGACTTGGCCGTTGTTGGTTGGCTTTAGGTTGTCGGTCGACCGACCCTAGCTAAGGAGGATGATAGTTTTGCATTGTACGAGTCATTTGATGGATCCGATCACGTATATCTTGGAAAGTCATTATGCGGTTTAACCGTAGTTACAATTCATCACATCATAAGCAATCAAATTGAATAAAAATACAATAGAAAGGTGTAGAGCGACAAATGACAGAAGAATAGTGTTTTGTATAAGAAGTACAGGGTGGCATAACTTGTCGTTAATTTATTTTGTCTGCGAAAATAAGGCGTTTGGAATGCGGTATTACCTGCAGATGAGCGTGTTTCTGCTGGTTAGGATGCAGCCATTTAGCTTTAATAAAGTGATAGTACATCTGATATCGATCTTGTAAGCTGACA
Organism: Volucella zonaria; assembly: GCA_963966105.1. Taxonomy (NCBI): domain Eukaryota; kingdom Metazoa; phylum Arthropoda; class Insecta; order Diptera; family Syrphidae; genus Volucella; species Volucella zonaria. The sequence goes on along the minus strand of OZ014533.1, from coordinate 94,749,612 downwards.
CAACCAGGATCAAACGTGATATTAATCAAATTCCTATTTGTCATTGAATATCTAATAGTTGGCATCTTCTCAAAGATGCAATCAATCTAATGCCAGTTTTATCTGAAAGTGACAAAAGTCGTAGAACTAAATTAGACTACGTATGTGCTCGCCGCTTTTATGGTCTTTATCAGCTCTGGCCAAAGTCATTCCGGGAAGCACTTAATCCATCAAGACTCAATGGAAATGGGTGCTGGTTTAGGCTCACCATAACCACGCGCCTGAAGCCTATGATTGTGTCATTACAGAGACCTCACAGATGCTAATAAAAAAGTTCATTGATGCAAACAAGATTTATATCCGCTGGGCTACTGAGGCTCAGGTATTGCACCATTGTTCGGTTAGATCGACAGTCTATTCCATTATGTATATTCTTCACTTTAGATGGAAAGAAAAGTAGATGCCTCAGCTATAAATTGCCTATATAAAGAGTCACCAGATAAGATAGGAATAAAAATTTAAATAAAACAGCAACGGTGTGAGATATTAAATTGATTCTGGCTTTATTTTGAAGCTACGTTCATGCCATTATGTGTGGAATAGCACATCATTCAAATGGCCGCCTCGGATTCGCTGGCAGTACTTCAAGCGGTCCAATTTTTTATGGCTCGGTCCAATATGTCTGGCGTTATTCTAGAAATAGAGTGTCGAATGTTGGGCTCGAGCTCATCCAAAGTAGTTGGCTCGTTAGCGTAGACTAAGGATATGACGTAGCTATAAAGAAAACAATCGAGTAGTGTCAGATCGCATGATCGAGGCGGCCAACTGATGAACGTTCGCCGTGAGATGACCAAGTCGCCAAATTTCCCTTTCACAACTTCGAGCGTTGCGTCGTTTGTATGGCATGTAGCGCCGTCTTGTTGGAATCACAGCTCGGCTATATCGGATTTGTCGAGCTCTTACCATAGAAAGACGGTTAACATCGCTCTATACCTGAGACCATTGAGGGTAAAGGTATCTCCTTCCTCAATGATGCCGCCATGACATAAACCGCACCAAACCGTCAATCGTTATGGATGCATTGATGCTTAGTCGCACACTTGTTGATTGTGTTCGCTCCAATAATGGGAATTTTACTTGTTGACATAGCCACTGAGCAAAAGATGGGTCTCGTCCCAGAAGATGATTTTTTGGCCAAAATTCGGATGTCAGGCCAACGTTTCCAGCGCCCAATTAGCGAACTCAGTGCGTTGTCCGGCTGCAATCATTGCGTCAACACAATCTCATACAGATGTAGGCCCAGATCTAAATAAGCCGGGTTGACTCTCTGGCAATGCACAATCCAGCTGATCAGCGTCGAATCAACATTTCTGGGTCATCTTCGATACTGGCCGCTACGGCGCGGCGGCTATATTTTCTTCATTTCGCACCAATCTCTGAGCAGGGATTGCGATATTTTTCAATAATTTCCGCACATCCGGCGAGCGTAAAACGATGCATGATGAAATGGCAAACCTTACTGAATATTTTGACAGCTGGATGTCATTGGTACTCATAACTTTGATAGCAGCTAAAACAGAACAATTGGAAAAACTACCTCTGTTATCTGGTCACCAGTTATGTACTTCGTATTCACCACAAAGTCCATAAGGAATTTGAAATTTTAAATTTTGGTGCGGGCTGAGGTTCACTAGGACTTAGATACTAACAAAAAGACTTAAGAGCTATATTAGGAACCTCTGGTTTGACACGAGGAATGCTCAGGTTAAATTCAAAAAAGGAGCATACGAAGATTAGTTCATGGGAGCCATTAGAGGTGTGGTGGACCGGTGGATAGAAAGGACGAAAACAATGTAAATTACGTGAGTGTTGAAGGAAATAGGGTTGTAGATGGATGCGGAGTCGATTTAACCTGAGAGCAGTTGATGAATGAAACTAATGTCAGCTCTATTCCTACGTTCTTCTAAAGAATTCAAATTGACAAGTTTGTGGCGGTCCTAGTATGAGGTAAGATTAAAGGATCTTTCCAGGCTAGACCACGGAGAGAAAATCGGAGGAATCGACGTTGAATACCCTCGATTCGGGAAACATGAACTCGGTGAAAGAGGTGCCAAACTTGATTAACATACTCAAACTGGGGCCGGCTAAAGGTATCATAGAGAGATCTGGTTATGTACGGGTTGGATAATTCCTTAGACCACGGTTTTAAGGATCGGCTGTTCGTATCTTATCGGTTTTGAAAAGATCCAACCAGGGGAATAGGTTGACCATAGAGAAAATAAAGTCGGCGAAGAGACGGGTTGCAATTACAAAAAGCTATAATTTTGGTGGAGGCTACCCATTTATTGGTATTTGGTCATATTAAGTTCTAAGAAGGTTTTGAGGCTCTAGATTGAAAAAAAGAGATCTTCTTGAAGAACGGAAAAGTAATGGGAGAAGAAACAGCTTTAAAAAATGTTGTGTCGTCAGCGTAAAAGGAGAGAGAGGAGTGTTCAATGATCCTCTCAAGATCGTAAATAGCAAAAATGAATAGAAGGGGACCAATATAGCTGCCGTGTGGTACCTCAGAGTAATCAGGAAACGAACTGAAAGGGCTGACTGAAACTGAATACTGTACATAGTATTGATTTACCGGGTAAGAAGATATCCATTTTAATAAAGCCGAGAGCAGACAATTTGAAGAGGATCAATTGATAAGATGTCTTGTGAAAACAGTTACAATAACATCGATTTCTTTGCCATATTCTAAGGCTGCGAGACCAAAAGACACACATTCAATTAGGTTAATGGTAATTGATCTGCCTTTCAAAAAACCATATTGTCTAGGCGAAATAAAAGTCTAGCATCTGGAGTTTTTAGCTTTTATATTATATTTTATACGAAATGTTTTCAAAGAGTTTTGGTATATGAGAGGTTTTAGAAATCGGACGTTAATTGGTATCTTCATTCTTGGATCCCTTTATGCGTGTCGGGATTGTAAAAGTGGTCTTTTTAGTCTGGAGAAATTCGTCCTGCGTAAGGGATAGACGAAATAGGTTGTTAACTAGAGAGAGAAAGTTTGGAAGTGAATTTTTTAAGAAAAACAGCGAGTAGAACTGCATCTTTAAGTTTTTGTAACTTTTCTTCAATAACAGCAATAACAGTAGGATCGAAATTTCGAGTGAGAAAGGGACCAATGGAGAAATTTGGTAGATCATTGAAGTAAGAGGGATCTGGTACGAAGGAGTTGTTGACAAATGATTGTTTGAAGAATGTGACAAAAAAGTTTTCGATGGTAGGAGGATCACTTGAAGATTTGGTTTCAAAAGCGAGTGAGGAAGGATAACCATCAGTTTTTCTTTTTCAATTGACTAATTGAAAAAAGGACTTGGGGTCATTTATGAGATTGGTTTGCGCACTATTCAGGTAGCGCTGATAGAGAGAGTTATAGAGTTCAATGAAATGAAGATATGTACCTAGATAATTTGAATAGTCGGAAGAAGAGTGGGTTCGAAGGAATACCGCCCATAACTTGTTTCTTTTGTTTCGTAGAGAGCGAAGTCTACGATTATACCAAGGAGGGGATGTAGAAGAAGTTTTATGGCGGGAGTAAGGCACATAAAGGGAGATGGATTTGAATATTTCTCTGTAAAAAGTGGAGAGGGCATCAACCAGAGGTAGATTGGTAAACTCAAAAGAAGCCCTGTGTAGATAGGTATTGATTTTACGGAAATTAGCTTTGTGAAAATTGTAAGAAAATAGAACTGCGGGGGGAGGCGACTGAAGGGGAGAGTTGTGGAAAAATGAGAGAAGAAGTGGAGGATGAAAGTTATCAATAGTTGAAAGCGATAGGGGACAACACGATACTGAGGAGTTGATGGGATCAGTTGTGAAGATAAGATCTAATTGCCTTTCCATATAGTTGAAAACGTCACTGACTTGGCATAGACTAGAGTCTGTTAGCCGAACTAGAATAGGCATTCCTTAGTAGAAATGGGATTGGAAGCGATGAAAAAAGAGAGGTCTTCAGATGGAGTCCACTTCAGCTGAGGCAGGTTAAAATCGCCGAAGATAATGATATCATCAAGCGATTCTGATAAGTCGATCAAATTGTCAATTGCTGCAATAGCAAGTTGGTAGGATTCGATAGGTTGCGCCGGAAGAATGTAACAACACATAACATACAAGCATCTACGAGTGAGGGTTATTTTAACCGACACAAAGTCGAGCTTAGGAGAGGATGATGTTGCAACGAGAGAGGAGTCCAAGCTGTTGTGAATAGCCAGTAGGACACCTCGACAAGGGGATCCAATCAAGGGGGGTGCGCGATCATCATCCCGAAAAACATTAAAAGAAGGAGGGAATAACTCCTGGTTTTTTGTGTTGGGGGTAAGATTAGTTTCGGTCAGAGCGTAGATATCAAATGGGAGAGCATGAGATTGGCGGAAAACAGCGTGGGTTTTAGAACGGAGTCCTCTAACGTTCTGGTAATAGAAAGTGAGAGGGAGGTTTTTGCATGACTTTTTAGGGACGAAAAAATTTATCATGGTCAAGGCGACTGCGTTGGAGGTGTGAGACTCTTTTAGAGTGTACATAGTGGCGAAGAGCAGCAAGATCGTCTGCAACTTTTTGGGGGGGCGTATTGAAAATCTCGTGATACTTTATATAAAGTTTCCTGAGACTGGTAACGTCTGTAGGGAGGCCTTCCTGCTGGATAGAAACCATGACGCTTGTTTTTGTTTTACCCTCGTAGCACACCGAGTCGGATTTCACGTGCAGATAAGCGAGATATAGACGTATATTCTCATATATCTTTTTATCTCTAAGCCTAGAGAGCGCATAGCGGCATTCGGTGGTATCGCTAGTTTGCTGCGTTAATTTAACAGTGGGTGGCGAAAGGAGGTCAATAGAAGAGGGAGTGATTAATGAGTTTGGTGTCGTAACGGCTGGTTTTTCTGAAATAGGGTTTAAAATGTCAGAACTGATGAAATTGGGATACTTAGCTCCAGTTCTGAGGTCGAAATTAGGGAAAGGCGTGTGTGTTAGGGGTTGAGTGGTGGGAATTTGATTGGCAGGAGTTTGAGTTGTAGGGGTTGAGTCGAAAGAGACACCTTGCGTTGGGGCTTTTAATTTTGGTGGAATAGAGCCACGTGACATCCCTAAAACAGCTATAGTAACTCCATTCGGTCTTTTTGAATTTACCAGAATGACTTTTGGATTGCGAAACGCGGCACAAACATTCCAGCGTTTCATGCACATGATCCTTTGCGATCCGAAATTTTGTTTCGTTTACATAGACGATGTACTAGTAGGGTCCAAAAACCAAGACGAGCACCTCGAACACTTAAAGGCTCTATTCACAAGGCTCGAAGAAAACGGATTAGTCATCGACGTAGAAAAGTGCAGGTTTGCAGAGAAACAGGTGAATTTCTTGGGTCATCTGGTAACAAGAAGCGATTGCAAATTTCACCAAACCCAAAAACGTGTGCGAGTTGCGACGTTTTCTAGGTATGCTTAATTTTTATAAACGTTTTATATCCAAGGCAGCGACATCTCAATCCGCCCTCACTATGTTACGCAAAGGAAAGAAAAACAAAAATGACAAATCCAAGATTGAGTGGTGTACTAGTCAAGCATTCGAAAGGTGTAAAAGCGAGTTGTGTGCGGCAACGATGTTAGTCTGCCCTTCAATTACAGAACAGCGATCACCCTGGGTCGACGCGTAGGAGCTCGCCATCGGCGGTGTAATACAGCAGAAAGTAAACGGGGATTGGCAACCCCTTTGCTTCTTTTCAGCCAAGCTCACCGAGGCGCAGCGTAAATATAGCGCATATGATAGAGAGCTTTTAGTCATATATTCATCTGTTAAACACTTCCTCCATCTGTGAGAAGGTCAAGCCTTAACAATTTTCACCGACCACAAACCCCTAACATTTGTCTTTCGACATAAACCAGCGAAAGCAACACCCCGCCAGCTCCGGTATCTAGACCTTATTGGTCAATACTCAACCAGCGTTCAATACCTTCCAGGCGAAGAAAATACAGTCGCAGATGCCCTGTCACGCTGAGAGGAAATCTCGCTTCCATCCGGAATAGATTTCACGAATATTGCTAGATCCAAAAAATCAGACAGAGAGCTCGAAACCTTACGGATGTCTAAGACTGCACTTAAGGTCGAAAAAGTTCCCATCGGGCTCACTACAGAATCAATCGTATGCGATACACCAACAGGGGTATTTCGCCCATATATACCCTACGAGTTTCGAAAAGCTGTCTTTGACCAAGTCCACACCCTTGCACATCCTGGAGTGAGAAAAACTGTTAAGATGGTGTCGAAACAATTTGTGTGGGCCTCTAGGGCTAAGGACTGTCGTAAATGGGCTCAGTCTTGTTTACCCTGCCAGCGATCTAAGGTTTCCCGGCATGTCAGTAGTCCCACGGGTAGCTTTCCTCCAGTTACAAACTGTTTCGATGAATGGCACATTGACATAGTAGGACCATTAAGTCCGTCGGACAGCAACCGATATTTATTGACGATCATAGATCAATATACACGCTGGCCCGAGGCAATACCCATTTGCTATATTTCAGCGGAAACCGTGGCAAACGCATTGCTCCACGAGTGGTTCGCTCGTTATGGCATGCCGTCAATAATCGTCACAGACCAGGGTTCGCGGTTCGAATCCCGTTTACTCAACGAACTCTGCTAGAAACTGGGTATCAAGCACAATCGCACGACTGCATACAATCTCAAAGCAAACGGTTTCATCGAAAGGCGGCACCGCACTTAAATGCAAGGAGAGCGTGCAGTGGACCCAGGAGCTGCCACTTATTCTGTTAGGGTTGCGATCATTACACATGGAGGAGTTCGACTCGAGTCCAGCACAATTAGTTTTCGGGAAAAACATTCGGTTACCGTCAGACTTTCTACACGCGACTAACATCGCAACCGCTCAATCCGATTTCGTAAAACAGGTTCATCGACATTTCGAGCGAGTTCGGCCGGCCCTATCTTTGCAACATAGCAACCAAAAACCCTTCGTCTTCAAAGAACTTGTTCTTTGTTCTCACGTTTTCGTCAGAGTTAACGCGATTCGGAAGCTGTTACAGTAACCATACGACGGGCCATATTGCGTAGTTCAGCGCGGCGCGGAAACGTTTGAAATAATTATGAACAGAAAACATGCAGTAGTAGATCGTCTCAAGCCCTACTTCATAGAGGACATGGACGAACCAGGGGTAGCAACTATGGTTGACATCAAACCAGACAAAGGATTCAAAAAAACAACGGCTACGATATCTGAGACATGAATGAGCACTGTAGAGGTTGAGCTCAGGTGGCAGGTGGAAGTAGAAGGATCCTCGACCAACTCGGCCTGTGCATGCGTCATAAAGCAACACTGAGATGACGATTTGACCGTTTACAAAAATAGAGTTTCGTTAGTGTTTGTTGACAAGGCCTTTTTTTTAGTTTAGCTTTTTAGGCTAAAGAAACAGTGATACGCAAATGCAACGCTTCTAGTAGGTTCCGGGTCTGGTATTATCGCTGTGCAGTGTGCCATTGGTATTCTTAAGGAAACTAGAGGGATCAACGGGAAGTAGAATTTTGTCCATCATCTGTCCATTTTCCGACGAGCTGAGTGAGCTGAAAAACATAGTGAGATATAATCCTTGTCTAGATGATCCTAAAGACTAAACAGTGGCTTATCAATTACAGGGCATTTGACTTAATTGATTTATATAAGGACGTAAGTTTGTTACTTTCAAAGAAGAACTAGAGTCCTTAATGTAACGTACTATATACATATGGTATTATTGCTTTTGTACAAAAGGATTGATTTAAGGCTGCTATACATGCATCATATGTACCGTCTGGATTTAGAACTCTGCGAATATCGGAGTTTTTTTGTTCAAGTTGCTTACTTTTCTCATGTCACCACCTTTCGTCGGGCCATGGCAAACTTCTGAAAGTGAAATCCTCTGCCTATCACCCTGCTGCCATTCGGAATCGGCAAAAAAGCATATGCGTCTTCCCTTTCACTGTACACAAAATAACAAGGCCGGCAACATAGTGATTGAGAGTGGCTGGACCTTGGCCCACCTAGGAGTGCCGCGCCAATAAATTTTTTTTTTTTTTTTAAGGAGACACGAAGCGTTTTTGTAAGTCTGAATGCTAATTCCAACATACAACAGAGAATTAAATGATTTATGGAGAGAATGTGATTATTTTAGCCACTTTTCGAGGCAGTATACAGGATGGTTCAAATACAAGTTTCTTTTTAAAAATAAAATAAACAAAAATGAATTATATTCGGTATGTTATTGGAATACGATTTCATTCATGTGGCTGCCTCGGCCGGCTTCGCAGTAGCGCATCCTGTCGAGCCAATTTTCTCAACATCTTGTTGACAGTTTATCGCTCTATCTCACGGCTCGGTCGATATTCGCTTTAAGGGCTCGAATCATTTCTGGATTAAGGGCACCCCAGAAAACCAAGTCTATCGTGGTTCTATGTCTAAAATGGACATCGCCAAAGCGGCTGAGAATACGATTACCGAACTTAACGCACAAAAGGTGGATTGATTGATGGGTTGTGTAGCATGGCCCCACATCGTGCTGATACCAAAGATCGTCCAAGTCTATGTCTTCAATTTCAGCAATTAAAAATTCGGTAACCATGGCTCTGTAATGCCCACCTTTGATCGAAATATAGTTTCCAGCAGCATTTTTGAAATAAAATGAGTCAATGATGCTACCACTCCAAAATTCGCACCAAAGTGTCACTCTATGGCTTCTCGACAATCACGTGCGTGTTTTCCAATCCCCAAATGTGGCAATTTTGTTCGTTAACATAGCCACGGAGATGGAAATGCTTCTCGTCACAAAAAATAATTTTTCGGCCAAATTTGACGTCCAATTCGAGCTGATGTAATTGGATTTTGTAGGGAATAATCCGAGATCTTTGTGCAAAATTCTCATCAAGCTGGTGCGTGAAATGTTGAGTTGTTTTGATCGATGGTAAGTCAATGTTCCTGAATTGAGTCGAACATTCTCGACCACAGCAGCCACATACCGTGAGTGTTGTTAGCAAGTAAGCCAGCCTTATGAACTTTTTGAACTTGGCTGTCCACAAAGAGCGATTGGCGCTTCATTTCTGCCAAAACTTATTTTTAATAAACACGCAGTTTAGGCAACACAGCACTCACTTTTGAAATAAGTTTGCCATATTTTCCAATGTTGTACAAGTATAAGGCGGTTCATTTTGTTCTTTCGAGCGGAGTTTTCAGTGTCAAAATAACATATAATTCAAAAAGATCAAAACGATATTTGGAACACCAGTTATAAGAACTTCCAGGAGGATCAAGTAATTGGCTCCACTCTGATGGAAAAAGTATTGACAGTTTGAAATCCTTTTTGGTGGTTTCGAACCTGCTTTAAAGGTTGTGGCGTTAGCCTTATGTTAGTGATTCTGCTGATCTAGGCTACAATTTGTCAGCGTTCATGTAATAGCTATTGAGTTACATCATACGTGTTTTCACATTGCCATAAAAAAATAATTTTATCCTGAAACCGTTGTAGAAGTTAGTTGGTCTGCAGGTATCGTTTTCTATCATTGCAAGCGTTCTGAGCTGAGTTTTCCATCGGATTTATCGTTTCATTTCTGTTTCTGTTTCGGAAACACCACCAGTAACCGGAGAAAAAGAGAATTACAAGTGTCACTGTGTGGATGCTGGTGCTTGTACCCCCCCATCGGTAGCGGGATGGGGTGTTCAATTAGCCTCTTATTGCTTGGCTATCGTTGGGGTGTAGGTTCCAGGGATCGCCATCCCCCACCCGTCATCATCGTGTTGGGGTGTCTGGATTAAAAGGACCGTCCGTCCCCACCCGTCGGCGACTTTCAGACGTCCTGTCTGATGCTGCCCGTTGCGAGTCTCCCGTCTGTCTATGGGCTCCGACAACGGTGCTCCCGGTGGACCTCCTGTCGCACCCTGGGGCTCCTGGTTCGTCGTGAGTCTCCCTACTGTCCTTAGGGCTTCACCGACCGAACCACCTCGCACTCCTCTTGCGGGCAAACCCGCCCTTGAACCTACGTGGGTTGCTTTCCGAGGCCTGGGGTCGGTGGACCACTGGCTGATGGGACCATGGCTGCCCTCCACCTCCGCCAGAGCTCGGTGTTGCCACTCAAAGAGAAGGGACTTACAGGGAAAAAGAGAGCCAAACTTGTTGCGGGAAAATTTACCGCAACAACTGTTACGGGAAAAGTACTTATAAGAGAGCTGATCGTGAGCTATGTATGAGTATATAACAGTTCATGGCAACAAGATAGGAAAAGAACAAAGTCGGACAAATGGTTGTGTCGTTACTAACTTGACTTTATTTAAAGTGGAGCTATAGTTCGAAGTTGACCTAAGTATTAAACAACTTACGCTTATCGCCTCAAATTACGCACACCGAGTTTACTTCTTTTACTTTGGCTGAGGTTCCCTTCCACATGTTTGCGCAAACTAAGGTGCGATAGTCGCTGCTTCTGCATTAATAAGTCCAAAATGCTTCATGCAGCATGTGGTACTCCCAGACGAATTGGTGTAATGATGAAAACACAGGGAACTGTCAATATCTCTGGAGTTGATTTGTGAGTTTCGCACAATTCTTTCAAGAACGATATTGAAATAACTACATCACAACGCTACGCCTTGTTAAAGTCCTTTTCTAACATTTAAAACTCCGTCTTGCCAATACCGACCACAACGCACAGTCGAATTGGATTGGCAGCGAAGCCAAAATTAGACATGGCTCTGTATACTTCGCCTGTATAGATGTTGCCTACATGACTTTGAAATCGATGAAGAGGTGGTATGTATCGATTTGGAACTCTTGGTTCTTTCCAAAGACCTGCTGTAATGTGAAAATTGAATCTATGGAGGACTTTTCTGGTCTAAGACCACACTGATAGGGGCCAATTAGATTGGTGACGAAGAAAGATAAAATAATAGTCCAAGCCTGATGTTACCTGCTCGGAATGTTTTTACATCCAAAACGCTGAAGGAGTGCTTTGCATTGATGGCAATATTATCGATTTGGTAGATGCTTTCTTGATTTGGAGTCAGCCAGGTCCGTCTCTGGATATCAAGGTGTGAAAACCGTGCCCTGACTACAGCAACATTACTTCCTATCGCAAAATCAAAAAACCCGTGTCCGTTTTCGGAGATGATAGCGAGGAAATTGGGCCAAAGAAGTCCATCTTCTGTATATTTAAGATATTGCTCGTAGATTTTGTCGGGGAGCCCATAGAAGCAGTCTTTGATAAGGTCGTCCTTCTTCTCTGTCCGGGCGTGAGTGTTTATATTCCTTATGTTGGCGAATTCAACCTTTATGCCAGAAGTTTAGGGGTTATTCAGTAAATCTTCCTCTTACGGCGAACAGCATTGAATAAACGTTGGAACTGCTGTCCGGTGGTTTGTAACATTCTAAATAGTATACGTATGCTAGCACTGAAGATATTTCTCTCCGGCGACCAGTCAATTGGATGAGACCGTCTTCAAAGCTGGTGTACGCTCAAAGTCTTAATGCGTGTACGGTGGAATGCTAAGGGAATAGTGAGCTCGCACTCAAGGGGTTAATATGCCCTTAAAATGTTTGCACACAGCGCGGGCGAAGGAAAGTTAGCGAGGAAGAAAAAAGAGGTACCGGTTTACTTTGGTCTTAAATGTTTGCAAGTTATACTCGTGAGTTATAACGACAAGGAAATAGAGTGCCCGGCGGGGGATTCCATAAGAGAGTTTTACGGTTTAGAATTGAATCACGATATTTCAATGTACGTCCGAAAGTGGGCTTGAGGGTGTACTGGTAAGCATTCATAGCGAGACGGGTATTAGGGTTAACAGTTTGAAGGGATGAAATGCTACTGGCAATTTGTGAATGCTAAGATCTTTAAGTACTCCTGCTATTACACTAGTACGAAAGCGTATTCGCCCCATTGAAGATTCGACGCACTCAAGTGTAGGCGGAGACAGAGCACAATCTGGGAGTGTTGAGCTAGCAGCAAAGTGTGCAGCAAGCAGATTGGCCGTGTCCAAAGAGCTGACATCTGGAATGTGATTATAAATGGGCGTTGGGATGGAGGATGAGGCAGAATTTCTAATATTTTCGACGAAAGATCAACAAATTGTACTACCTTTGGGACGTTCTAGTATTGTTTGCCTCAGTGTTTGATTGTATTCAAATTTCACACGCTTAAGAAAGACGCTGCAGTCGTTCCTGACTCATTTGAATGGTTTTTCTCTGTCGGGTTGGTCTTGTAGGACCGAAAAACATTTCTCTAACCCTGACAGCCTCTTTACAGCTTGAATTGCACCACGCCTTTTCCAAAGGGTATCAAGGATAAAGAGAATAGTGTCTGTGATCATATCAGCAGCGGCATCCACGTCGTTATAAACGCAACATAGCGACCAGTTAAAATTCCTAAAGAAGTTGTCAAGTCCGCTTCAATTACAACAGCTTTCTAATATTGCCATATAGTTCTTATAGGTTCTTTTGTATGCGATAAAATAGGCTAGAGGGTATAGCACATCGACCTTATCAGGCTGAGTAGGTAAAGACATGTTCAGGATGTTGGCGGTAAGACTGTCAACGACTGGTATTCGTGTGGGCTCATTTACAAGCTGGGGCAATTTGTTTTGCGCAGTGTCAAGAATATCGAAGTCATCCAGAATTTCATCAGAAAAACGCTCGCCATTATAGACGTAGCTAGAACTACTTGCAGCCAATAGTGGGAGCGCCTTTGCGGGAAAAATGGTGTGTCCAAGTGATTATATTTACTTAGCTCCTGTTTAAGATGCTCTTTGGTTATTTTTTTTCTCAAAGCTAAACGTGATTGTGTTAAGGAAATGCCTGAGGGGCATGGAAGAAATTACACTGAACACTAAACCAAACATTAAAGAGACATTTAAAAATTGCGCAGTACTTATGCTGCAATTTGAAAAAATGTACACAGAACTTAATATTCGTATAAAGTAAGAACGTAACTCAAAAAAGTGTTTTTAAATTTTCCCAGCACACCTTGTGCCACATATTTTTAATTAGCAATCATTTAAATTCCATAACTCTATACCTCTTCTTCAGTCAATCAGTTCCATCGATAGATAAATTTTGTTAGAGACAGTCGAAATGAGGCACCGCCAACATGGCTAGAGACTGAAACGTGACTGCATAAATTAGGAAACGTCTCTTCAGTCATTAACCAAATCCACCAGTATGACCATGTTCCCATTTCTGGAAATCACGAGCCGTGTGACAGGTGACAGATTTTTCTTTTATTTCATGTCAAATTGGCAAATACGGAAAGAGCTGGAACAGATTTAAAAAAAAAAAAAACAAAAAAACCACGAACTAGATTTATTGGAGAAAACCGACCAATTTGGGTGACGAAAAGTTTGAAGAATCGACATATAGACCATACCCAGAGCGTCGTTCGTATTTCAAATTCATTTGGCGTTCTCGAGATGTGACCAGAACAAAAAAAAATCCAAAAAAAAAATCGAGAAGAAAAAGTTGACTGATTCTTTTCGGATTTTGGCTGATTTTTTTTGTTGTCGCTGTGTCTAGTGAAATCGGATTGATGTGGAGGGATTGATTTAAGAGGTTTTTCCGTCGATTCATGCTTTGTAATCTAATCATCAGCTCTTCGTTCTACTTCGTATCTACTTCCCATCGTCTCTTTGAACTTCTTCTTTTGGCTTTTTATTATTCATCGATTGGTTGTGCTGCTCCAAATTCTATGGAAGTTCTTCATTCAATTTCGGATACCTCACAACTTTGAACGGTCTAGTTCCAAGTTTCAGTACTTTGAACGATTTTCGAAAGTTCGCCTCCGATTCGTACGTATTTTGATTTGAGTGGGGTTTTCTGGGCGCATTGTTTGCGGACGTGTGGTACGGATATGGTGGCTCAATTAATTGGCTGCGGTCATTGGAATTACTGAAAATGTGATTAGCATTCAATTAGAGGAATTAAAGATCGAATCGAGTGAGAGAAATTAGAATTGAAAAGTAATTGCGGGACTATGGCTTAGTGGTTGAATGGATTTGAAAGAGATTTGAGATCTGAGATTTATTTCTTTAGGATCTAATGTCAGTGCGGAGGATATGAAACGAGAAGATACGGTTTGCAACGAGAAATCATGAGGATAAAAATAAATAACAGAGGAAAGTGGATATCCACTCGTGCGAATGAGTTTCCTTTCCAGAGATGTCATCTTTGTAAAATGATTTGTATGCATGTGTATGCTTGGAGAGATGAGACCATTTATCAAAAGGCGCGTAGGTTCTGGAAGATTAATGGAACGGCTTGTCAAAAGATTATCGTACCTACTGACTGAATATTATAGAGTGCTCAGGCAATTTGATAGGTTGGCAGAGAAGAGTTTTCAAGGTGGGAGATTGTTTTGTTCGCCAATTTTGTAAGATCTGCTTGCAGGTGCGGAAAAGAATGGAGGCTTTAAAGGTAATTGGTTTTTATTTTTGCCGTTGCATTGGAAGAATATAACTTGTTGAAGGTCTGGAGCAACAGTTGAGTATAAAAGTAAGGCTGTTTTGAACATTTGACCACTTTTCACGAACTGGAAGCTGGAGAAAAAAAACCACACTGCCTGTAGTTTTGGGATAACTTTGAGAATTTAGAAGATATTTTCAAGTAATACCCCTTACAGTCATTTAGAATGGTAGAGTATGGCCAGTTCAACCAGACCAAGAACAAGTCCAACTAGCAGTAATTGATGGATGCAAAGAGTATCTACTCCCTGGTAACTTTCAAATACGATGCAAAAGGATACACTCTACCTTTATGTAGAAATTATCTACCTGATGGCTACCTGGTTGAGATGGGAAAATTCATATTAAAACATCCTAGGGTTATGAGAAGACCTAAGTTGAAAAATAAGAGTAAACGGCGAAGGAAGATCGAAGGTTTATTTATTCGAAATGGTTTTGTAACAGCGAAAAGTTAGCCATGGTCTTCTGAACTGCGACAAGGGTACAGATTCTGAAGTCCTCAATTTTCGGCCTCCTAAAACATCCCATCGATTTCGGGCTCTGTCAGATCTTTCAACTCCGATTACTCCTACTGCCTGTTCTAAGATATGTAGTAGTAGTAATCGTAGTAATATTTGTTTATTCTGTTACAATACAATATTTACAAGTTTAATAAAATGACAAAAATAAGCGTTGGCTTTTGCCGCCAGCCGATAAAAGAAATTAATAAATTTGTAATTACTAAAAAGCTTCATTTATAATTTGTAGCCTATAATTCAGTGCACGTTTTAGAAAGTTGTGTAAAGTGTTCCAGTTTGCGCCGTTTAGGATGTTTGTGATCTCATTTAGTGATAGGGCACTTTTTCCCCAAAAGGATCTCCTGATTGAATTTAATATGGGACACGTTCCAATAAAATGCCGGACATCCTTCTTCGTTCCCAGATTGCACAGTGTACATTCGTCTCTTCCGTTGTTTCTGTATGGCATATACCATAGTTCAGGTGCAAAAGTTCGCCTCTGGCTTTGCATATTGTTGAGGTGGACTCTACGCTGTTCCGGTCATTAAAGTAGCTGTTTTCCCCAAGTTCATGCTGTAGTATTCTGTAGGTGCATCTTGAATAGCTATGTTGACTTTGCGTCTCGAAAAGGTCCCGTGTTTAGTGGATTTTTTTAAGCATTTCGTTCAGTGTGCTCTCACAGTTTGTTTCATTTCCGATTAGTTCGTGAAAGGGTACATTGTGGTCTTGGCTGAGCCTTGACCATTCCGCAAAGAAATTAAGGTTTCGATTTTTAGGATACATAGCAACCTTGTCGGGAAGACGAGGACTTGGTTGAGCAACAACTTATCTAATATAGAGAAAGTGCACTCTAAGCGTGAAGATATGTAGCATTGGTAGTCCAGTTTCACAGGCAGCCTAAACAGTATCTTAAGGAGTTTTTCTACCTCTTCAAAATGCCAAGCCCACCACACTTGTGCTGCATAGCACATTATTGACTTCATTACCGCCTCGAAAATCTTGTACTTCACACTTGGTGCAACATTCCTTTTCCCCAGAATTCCTTTCCAGTTGCAATTAATCACACGCTTAGATTCTTTCAGTTTCTCTAGCAGGTGTTTTTTAAAGGATACCTGTGTGGTGACCAGAACTCCGAGGTATTTGTATACCTTGACTATATCCAGTTCCACGTTCTGCCAGGTCCATTTTTCATTCCTTACGTGACGCCCCCAAACCATTTCGAAAAATCAAGACTTTGGATTTGCTGGTATTAACTTGCAGGTTCCACATACGGCACTACTGTTGCAGCTTGTTTTATAGGAAATCCCTCAAGAGGCAACCCGCCCGGAAGAAATTCAACTAGATCATCCAAAAATATTGAAAACAGAAGGGGACTCAAGAGACATTCTTGCTTTACTCCAGAGTTTGTTTGGAACCGATTAGACAAGATATGCCCGTCCCACACCGCCTCTGTATTGCCTTCGTCAAATTGTTGCAGAGAGTTTAAGAAATAGTGATCTTCTATCGATGGAATTAAAAGCCGCCTTAAAGTCTACATAGAAAGCGTATAGTTTTTTTCCTCGCTCGAAGTAAATCCGTCGTTTCCACATATCCAGGCGCTCCAAGATGACTGCTGTAAAAATGTTGGTAACAGCATTTAGAAACGAAATCCGTATATAGTTGGATGGATCATTTGGATCTGCTTTCTTGAGAATCGGAAAAATTATGTTTGTATGTTTCCGTGAGCTTCTGCAGGAAGTGGCCAGTTGCATTTTTGAAGAACTCATAAGCAATACGATCTTTCTCTGGAGCCTTATTCAGGCGGCACCTATCTATAACTTTTTCAACTTCCTGTAGGGTTATGAGGGAGTCTAAGGAGTTTACTTCGGAATACGGCAGTGCAAATTGTATTTCATTCCGGTCCACTGGTGGATTCAGCAATTTTTCGAAGTATTCCGCCAGAGTAGTCGCTTCAATCTTGATTCCTTGGGCAAATAACGTACCGTTCAATGCTTTAGCCAATTTCCAAAAGGACTGGCTGTCTTTGGTGTGCGCAAGTTTTAGCGACAAATTATTTATGAAGAGTTTTTGTTTTTCTTGGCATATGATTTTAAAGCTTCTGCTTGCTTGCTGGTACATACGTTTTATGTGGTCGGTGTCTATGCGTCTTAGCAGACGAAGGTAGGCGAATGATTTTTTTCTGGCTTTTTCACATTCCTAATCATACCAAGGCTGCCTTCCTGGTCTTTTTGTTTCCGTTTGCAAGGGTTTAGCTGCGTTCAAGATGCAGTTCGTGAGAATTTCCGTACCTCTAGCAGATAGAAGTTCGTTATTTTCTGTATTATTGATTTCCAGAGTAAGATTCGCTTTGTACCTTTCTAAGATTCCGTCTTTCGAGCGTAGTTTTGGAAGAAGGCAATTTTGCTGAACTTCGGTATTGGTTTGTCGCAAATTTAACTCTACTTTGACGGATATTGGTAGCTGGTCTGAGTATGTTGATTCGGAAACTTCTAGGCCTATTGCATACTTAAGCCAGTTCCCCTGCAACAGACAGTAAACGATTGTTTTTTTATTATTATTAGCCCGGGTCTATCCCGGACAACTTTATTTAGCTTATTAACAAGCAAAAACTTAAACCTAGACTTAAAACTAACAAAGATATTCTTAACCTAATATGGGGCGAGGAGAAATGGTGGACGGGGGAGATGCTAAGGGAGTAACATGTTGAGCAGTGCTTTTTTTATTTCGTGTTTGCTGCTATTTAGGTCAAAGACTTGGGCGTTGTTGTTCGTTATACTCAACATTTCAGATATGGGTTCAAAGTGACCGTAGTTGGTACGGTGAGTTCGGATCAGGAAGAGTGGGACAGATCTTAGATTACGGGGATTGGGAGTGAATGCAATATTTTGCGTTATTCTCGGGCACTCGATGTTTCCAGTCAGTAACTGGTGGATAAAAAGTACATCAGCGACTTCACGACGTTTTTTTAAGGGAATGCATGCTAATTAGTTTCAGCCTATTTTCATAGGGGGGTAATCCATATGGGTCGGTCCAGGGTAGACCACGAAGTGCGAAACGGATAAACCTGCGTTGGATTGCTTCTATTCTTTGAATGTGGGTTAGTTGATAGGGTGACCAAACTTGGCTGCAATATTCGAGAAGAGGCCTTACAAAAGTAATGTACAGGGACTTTGTAACGTAAGGGTTGGAAAATTCTTTCGACCAGCGTTTGATAAAACCAAGTGCAGAGTTAGCTTTATTTATAATGCCGTCAATATGTGAGTCGAAATTCAATTCTCTGTCACAAATTATTCCTAGATCCCGTACTTGGGTAGTGGAAGGAATAGGCTCATCGCAGATGAAGTAGTTTCTTGGAGGGGGAGTTAAACGTTTGCGGGTATAGGTTATCGCTTGGCATTTGCTGACATTAAGCTCCAAAAAGTTTTGCTTGCACCATACCGAGAACTTATTTAAGTCATCTTGCAGGCAATCTGAGTCAGAAGGCAATGAAATGACTTTGAAAATTCTCATGTCATCAGCGAAAATAGAAAGATTACAATTCTTTAAAATAAGATTTATGTCGTTAATCATCAGGATAAAGATGATTGGCCCAAGGTGACTACCCTGAGGGACACCAGATGTTGCTTTAATTGGGTCGGATATTGAAGATCTGAAGATGACCCTGTATTCTCGGTCTTCTAAATAGGATTTGGTCCATGCCACAAAATGAGGGGAAAAGCCAAGTTTTTTTAGTTTAAAAATGATAAGTTGGTGAGAAATTTTATCGAATGCCTTGCTGAAATCAGTGGAAATTGAATCGACTTCATCACCGTCTTCTAAAGCATGAAGCATCCTAGAGACGAACTCTGTTAGGTTAGTGGTCGTTGATTTACCTTTCATGAAACCATGCTGATTTGTACAGATAGTTGGCCTACAGTACGGAAGCAGTTGTTGATAGACTATGCTTTCAAAAAGTTTGAGTATGCAAGAGAGTTTTGCTATGGGCCTATAATTATCGACTTCGGCCTTACTTCCTTTTTTATGAATAGGGATGATGTAAGATTCCTTCCATAGGAAAGGGAAAGTACCTGTTGAGACAGACAAGTTAAATAGGGCAGCAAGGGGAGGACCGAGATGGTTAATACGCTCTTTTATTACAACAGCCGGAAGGCCATCAGGGCCGGACGAAAAATCATCTTTAAGTTTGGTAATGTTATCAGACACCAAAGATGTTGTTATATTTAGCGAAACGGATGATGTCTCAGGATAGTTTCTCATATAGCTAAAGTAACTAGGATCGGTTTCAGCTGTTGAGCACGCAGTACCCCTTAAGAAAGCTAAATTTCCTTGTTGATCACTATTGGTTCGTAAGGAGAGGCCTATAGTTTCGCTTTTTTCTCCCGTTTGTATCGGTAACTGCATCTGTTGACTTTCTCACTTCCCTCAACGATCCTTATAGCAGCACTGGTTCAACATTTAGTATTTGATCATTCCCCACTCTTCCATTGCAGTCTCGAATGTCCAGAATATCTGTCTCGACCATTTCCAGCAGAAAATTTTACAAACTCGTGAAATCGTTCATCCAGTTGTTGCAATTGATGTACTCGTAAGTTGGAATAA
Organism: Volucella zonaria; assembly: GCA_963966105.1. NCBI lineage: Eukaryota > Metazoa > Arthropoda > Insecta > Diptera > Syrphidae > Volucella > Volucella zonaria. Next base: position 94,730,009 of record OZ014533.1, on the reverse strand, counting down.
TATACAATTTTAGGTTCCCAACTTCAACTTTTACTAAATGTCTGTCGAACTTTTTTATAAAGCAGCATCCGATCCTTGTTCCTAAACCTTTTTTTTATTTCGAACAAGCATCCGCCGCTGGCTCTGCCATGTATAGAAGTTCTTACTTCTGGAATCCAAAGAATGATTGAAAAGAGACTCGAAGCGTTTCATATTTTTGTCCACGAACGTTTCAAAGAGTAAAAATATATCGCAGTTATTTATAAAATTAAAAAAAATCACTAAATAGCAATTTATTACCTAGACCTGCTATGTTAAACGGAAGAATATTAAAAGATACATTGCTTAAATTAGCTAAACTATTTGAACGGCTGACGGCGCTGAATTCGCTCATTTCTCACAGTTTGAGAGCCACCGGCTGCCGCAACATCTGGAGCATTTGACATTTCGCCACCGCGTAGTAAGCCGTCGAGAAATGTCATTCCGCCTGCTTCGTCACATGCCAAGTTCTTGTTTACATCGAAGTAAAATGTGTGGTTTTCAATTTTCAGCTTATCTCCTCGCAATTGTGTGCTAATTTTCGGGTGTTTTGTGATTATCTGTTCTTTAAGTTTCAAAGCATGTCTTCTTCTATCGCGCTCCGCTCCGCTTTCTTTCTGCCTGTAGAATTCGCCCAACGTCTTCCCTAAATTTGAGTTCCACGATGACATTTTCGGTGCAGTCTTTGGTTTATTTAATTGGCCTCCCAGATGTTATTATTTCCGCATTTTGCGTCTCCAGGGATTTAGCACGAGTTCCTTTGCTCTATCAGCTGCATCTGCACCATTTTCTGTCGGCAGATGAAGAATAATGTTTTTTTCACTTGCCTTGCTGGACAACCATTCCACTTGCCGTTCGAGTGACATGCAGCTGGACTCCATTGTATGTATGTTTGGTAGAATGAACAGGATTGATAGAGAAAGTGTCGGAGAGGACCAGGCTGTAATGCTTCAGCCTTATGAAAGTGGACATGACTGATAAAACTGCCTCTCGGTACGGTTTGACTTGGGAAATGTGAGAAAATTTTTAGCAGAAACCAAAAAAGTCGTTTTTCAGTGGGGCGAATGACTTACTTAAGAAGTGTTGCAAGCGTTAAGTCCAACTAAAACAAACTATGAGTATAACCGAGGCGACCCACGATAAAAAGAAGTGTCAGCAGAAGACTCCTGCTTTTCTACTACGCCGAACGTCGTTTCTGGTAGCATTTTTACATTGATTGCCTCTACCGAACACTGTGCCAGGGTTGCAAGAGCCAGGGAAGGTTATATCTGTCGTAGACAGAATTTAGCCAAAAGCAAAATCAATCCGGTTCTGTGCGCATAAGTTCCGACCCTGTTGCTAAATCTTAAAATTATTGTTGCCATACAAGTAAATATTAAAAAAAAAAAACAAATATTGTACAATATACAGCTATAATCCAGAATACATAATCAAAAGTAAACAAAGAGTAAATCGCCATATATGTATGTATATAAAAAAAGGATATATAGTATGACTTTCGGATAAAGAAGTAAAGTAGAATATTTGTTCGCAGTTTATAAGCCACCGGCTTTAAGAATAAAAGCATACGTTGAAGAGTTGGGAAGCTTACTCCAACAAACGGCAAGCCAAGGTTCTTATGGGTAACATGAATATTAATATTCAGGATCATGATCAAAATCAAGTGAGGAGCTACTTGGAAATGTTAGCACTCAATGGTTTAATGAAAGTGATCAAAGAAAACGCAAGCGTTAATCTCACCAGAGGGACATGATCGACCATATAGCAGTCAATTTAACAGACAGCCAAATGATTTCAGGAGGCATCGACATCGATATTTCTGACCACTACCCAGTCGTTTATGGTGCATCTAATCCATTTAACAGCGAATTCCCAAACGAGAGAGAGATAGAGCATCTTATATAAAAACAGCTTGGTGGACGAAAAAATACGTCTTACAAACTGTGAGACCCTATCGATAGATGGTCACGTAGAGGAAATTTACAATATATATATTATCAACGCTTGTGCAGATGATGATTCTCGAAGAACCAAGGCCTAAATGCCCACTAATCACTAACCAGTCGGATCACCCCCCACATTCGCGAACAACTTAAACAGAGAGTAGAAGAATAACAGACTAAATAAAAGTTAAAAATCAGAGTACAAGCAAATCCAAAACAAAATTAAAAAAGACATATCCTGGCAAAAGTCTAGTTTTTATAAGTAAAAATTTAATCAGGCTAGAGCGAAAACAACATTGTTTAGAGGTATACAAATTCAATATGAAATAAAACACTTGAAGCTAATGTTAATGTCTATGATATTAGCTTTAGGTAATAGATAATTTTATCAGTGTTTAAATATGATATCGGGCATATGCGCGGCACGACTAGCTCGAATGAACCGCAATCCTGAAGTCCAATTTTCGACAACTTTATCGATCAACTGGGGCCGTATATCAGCAATAACACAGCGAATGTTGACTTCCAAATCATCCAACGTCTCTGGTTTATCGGCATAGACTGGTGACTTCACATACCCCCAAAGAAAGTAATCTAAAGATGTGAGATCACAGGATTGTGGAGGCCAGTTCACAGGTCCATTACGCGAAATTATGCGCTCAGCAAATGTTTCCCGCAATAAATTGATGGTGTCGCACGCCGTATGACATGTTGCACCATCTTGTTGAAACCAAGGCTCTGCCACGTCAATGTCATTCAACTAAGTAACGAAGAGGCTAGAAAGCATGTTTCTATAGTGCTCTCCATAGACGGTAACATTCTGGCCGGCATCGTCCTTAAAGAAATATGGGTCTATGATTCCACCAGCTCATACTAAACTGGAAACCCAACATTCAAGAAAGAGTCAAGAAAACTACTGTAGCTTTACCTTTTTTCAAAAAAAGGCCACTACCCACTCACCTACTGGATGTTTGTTTGGCAGACGGCCCTAGGCAACGCAGTCAACTGCAGCAAACTAAGCACAGCCTACGCTCTACACTGTTCGCGGCCCTGGATATTCCCTTTCACTTGATACCCCTCGATATCTTCAGCAGGCAAACTGGGAGCGCAGCTATTCACCTTAAAGCGACTACACAGTGGACAAATAATTTATTTGGCCACGCTAATATTCTTTATATACCCGGAATCCTGCCAGAGAACATCGATTACACTATTCCCCAACATTAGCTTGACAAAGACTTTCATGTAAACATCTCCTCTAGATCCTTCAGGGAGCAAGATGCTTCCATGGACGAAAAGTCAATTCATTTCCACGCAGGTGGATCTAAGACTGATAACGGGGTTGATGGTGGTGTTTTCACAGTTAAGCTTAATCTAAGCCTCTCCTCAAGTCTTCCAAATCACTGTAGCGTGTTCCAGGCGGAAATCTTCGCGCTTGAAGAAAAATGTGATACGAGTATCTACAAGGGATATCCGCATTTTTTCGGATAGCCGGGCCGCTATTAAATTCCTGGACTCAGGCTCACACAATTCTAAAACAGCCCTTCACTGCCGATCATCTCTTATGGAGATAGCAGAGCAGTTCAACCTTCACCTTTGCTGGGTGCCGGGCCCATAGGCCTAAGTGGGTTGCTCTTCCTAAGAGCCACTCTTACTTAACCCAACCTAGGCACGTTTATCATTATCTCACTAAAATATACATAAAGGGTCTTTCATTAAGCGCTTCCTATATTTCATTACGTGAGGAATATAACATCGCTCAAATGTCCGCTTCTCTGGGTGGCGCGCATCCGAAATGTCCAATTTTCCATGACCCTGGCGCACAAATCAGGCTGAATTTGACCGATCGCATGGGTTATATTGGCTTTGAGGGCCGCTGTGGTTTGTGGCTTATTCGCATATTGCGACTTCAGAAAACCCCACAAGAAAAAGTCTAACTGGGTCAAATCGGACGATGTCGGTGGCCGGTTCACATCACCTCCACGTGAGATGACTATGCTCTCGAATCGTTAGTGTAGAATTTCCAATGTGGCGTGAGATGTGCGTCACGTAGCGCCGTTCTGTTGAAATCTCATGTCGTTGGTGTCCATATCATCCAATTCAGACCAAAAGAAGTTGGTAATCATCGATCTATAGCGCTCGCCGTTGACGGTGATGGCCTGGTCAACGTCGTTCCCAAAGAAATATGGACCGAAGACGCCGCCAGCCCAAAATTCACACCAAACAGTGCCTTTTTTGGGATACATTGGACGCTTTTGGATCTCATGTGTCCCAAATTCGACAATTTTGTTTGTTGACGCACCCATTCATCCAGAAATGGGTCTCATTCTTGAAGATGATTTTTCGATGAAAATTAGGGTCAGTTTCCAACTGCTCCAGAGCCCATTCAGCGAACACATCATTGTCTATGGTTACTTACCTTCAGTTCCTGGGTCAGTTGAATTTTGTACGGGTGCAGGCCCAAGTCTCAACGCAAAATTCGCCAAGTTATGGTCTGCGAAAGGCCGAGTTCTTGTGAGCGACGCGAAATCGACTGCCTTGGATTCTTCTGCACACTCTCACGGTTTATCATTTGCTGAAACAGTGGACTCAAATTTATCCACCACACTGCGAATAGTCCTCTCGGTAGGACGATTATGGCGACCGTAAAACAGGCCAAGCGCGCGGAACGGAACCCGAACAGAACACCCATTTGCACGTGTTGTTGAACGCTATATCCATCCATGGTGATTTGGCAAAACAGACTGAATAAATGACAGCCAATTTTACAGATGTAGATTCAACAATATCAACTGTCAAAGTTTGGAAGTCCCTATTGGAAGACCCTGTAGTTATCCAGTTGGCATGGCGACGAGTCGGTGGAGCTATTTTGCGCACTAAACAGGATTGTTAGTTTCTTGATTAAGATGATTCGAAGGCACTTGGCAAGACCGATGATCAACGGTAATAGCCTGATCTTCAGGGCTAATCGTCCCAATATTATGTACCAAAAGAGTGCGCTTCAATCTGGTCTGATTCGCCATAGGCATTTGTCCATCTCAACTAGTTATGATTAGTGCAAAGTAGGGACGGAATTATGGTCGGGTTCCCGTGATTTCGAAGTGGGATCGAACCGAGTTTTAAAAATTTTACCGAACTCGAATGGTCCTGGGAAAAGGAGATGGTTGTTACCTATGTAACCCGTTCTTCCTAGTGAGGTAAGGGTTAGATAGAAGGTTTTCACGGTGCCATCGATAGGTCGCTAGCGTTTAGCGATCTCAAGCACCGTATGATGGCGCACATCAATTTAACGAATGTAAGCGCCCCGAAACGCTATCGGAATGATGACCAGAGGCAAGAAGATAGCTTAGCAGTCCTTCTTTCTGTCAGAGTTCCATTAAGTTTGATCAAAAGAGACACTGATGAGGAGGCCATCGATTGAGGAAGTATACGCTAGGCTCAACCTGACTCCACTTATCACTTCTACCTTACGTTGCTTGGTTTCCTTGTAAACGTTTCGAAAACCCATCAAATCCACCATTTAAATGGAATTAGAACCCGTGGAATCCAGAATCCAGAATCAAAAGCCCAGAATCTAGAAGAACAAGCCTTAAGAGGATTATCTTTGATTATTTCATTTATCTATTGCACCCTCTATCCTCTATTCCCAACTCCATTGCTCCTCGGATTCATATCACATTTCAAAACGACAAGAAAAACAAAAATCGAAAAATAAAAACACATTCCAACGAGGCCAGGTGTTACTCCTCAAGTGCTCTCTACTGTTCCGTTCTGTTGGGCTCTGGGCTGCGCGTACACTCGACAATGTGTACTGCGTAGTGCGTTAAAGGTCGACAATCTGTCAAAAATAATGAGAAACGCATCTATTGTAACCGCAGGACATAAAAGATTAATGATTTCAGAGTCCTTCAACCCCGAATTCGTTGATATAACCTTCCACCGATCTACCGATCTACCAATCCACAAATCTACCAGTGCCCAATGCTGTTCTCCTCTTCAGTGATCCGTGCATTCGAATAAAACCCACTTAAGTTGGACATTAAAAAGTACACCAAACAGAGGGTTTTAATGGTTGTAAGTGCGTCTCGACAAAGGCTTCCGGGTTTTCTCCACTCCAAATATGGCAATTTTTCTTGTTTACATATCCATTTAACCAAAAATGGGACTCTTCGGAGAACAAAATTTTGCGTTGAAAATGAGGATCAAGCTGAATCATGTTTTCGGTCCATTCATCGAACCGAAGACGCGTATAATGGTCATGCGGTTTCAACTCTTGCACAAGGTGGATTTTATAAGCTTTTAAGCCAAGAACTTTCCGTAAAATCTTCCACAAAGTGGATTGGCATAGCTCTAATTGCTGTGCACGAAGATGAATCAACTCAATCGGATTCTCCTCAACACTGCGCTCTACAACGGCAATAACTTCTTTTATTCGCACTGTTTGTCGTCTTTGGGGATGCATATTATCCGCTAGAGTACGAGTATACCTGGTGCGAAAACGATTTATCGTGTTCCGAATAACTTGCTCAGATAGACGATTATGGCGACCGTAAAATGAACGTAGCGCACGATAAGTTTGGCGAAACGAACCATGGTTTTCGAAATAAGTTTGCACAATCTGCATGCGTTGTTCTGGCGTTAATCTATCGTAGAAACACTCTTGCCAGTTTAAAACGAAATCTCAAAAAAAAAACACTCTTTACTTGCCATTGGAAAAATGTCCAACAGCACTTTCAAACAAATGTGCATGGCATTCTCCACAACCTTGACAATACAACGACAACACACAACAATAAAACCCTGCCTAACTCCATCTTAATAGACGAAACGTGCCTTGAAGAGGTATACAACATGATCAAATTGCTGGGTCAAAATAAACCACCAGGGATAGACCGCACTCGAGCAAGAAGCTTTAAAATGTATGTGGATGTACGAGTATGTATTGTATAACATTTGTACCAATTGTAACTCTTCCTCTTGTTTATTTAGGTTGTCATCCTGTTTTTTAACAACATACACTGACTCAACTATTTCATCACATGCATACCAAATAATCTGACTTTTGATTACAACTTTTTTATTTAAAAAGATAATTTAACGAAATTTTTGACATCATTATAAAATAATATCACAATTCATTAAAAAAACAATAGAGATAGAAATTCAGTTTTTAACTTATTTTAATTTAACAAAAACAAAAATAGGGCACTTGACCAATTCGATGACTTTTGCTTTGAGAACTGCTTGTAACATATTCTTCTTGGCAATGATTTTATTAATGTTTTGCATCGATTTGGATTAATATTTTTTCAAGCAGTTTGAGTGCGGTGCCATAATGTTAGTAAATTTGCATAATCTCCTGGCAAATCTGTAATTGCACGTTTGACTTCAACCCAAAGTTGCTTAATCGGATTGAAGTCTGGCGATTGTGGTGGCCAATCAAGTACTTCGAAATGATTACTTTGCAGCCACACTTTGGTAATTCTGGCTGTGTGTTTCGGATCATTATCTTGCTGGAAGATAATGTCCGACACATTTTTGTTCCAGCTTCCAAGACTTGTTGAAAGCCCGCCTTCCAAAATGCTGATGTATTGAGCGGCATTCATGTGACCCATTACCCTAATATATTGACCAACCCCATCCATGCATATGCATTCCCAAATCATAAGATTTCCACGTCCAAACTTTAATGTTGGCTTGATGTGGCGATCACTTATTGGCTCACTAGGCTTTCTCCACGTCCACGGACCCAAAACGATTAATTTTTGTTTCGTCCGACCAAATCACCTTTGCTCAGGTTTTTATACTTTCTGGCGAATTCCAGCCTTAATTTTTTATGGCGGTCAGTCAGGCGGGGCTTCTTTCTTTTTGCGGGCCCGTGAAAGGCGTTCTTGCGCAAAATTTTTCTAACAGCCTCCCTTGTTACAGTGATTTTATCGTTTTGCAACAAATCTTTATTGATCTGGGCCGCATTGTCAAGTACGCCATAGTTTAATTGTCGCACAATACGTTGTTGTAAAGTAGAATTCAAAATTGGCTTCCTTCCAGCGCTATTTTCGATTTCAATGCCCAAATTCTTGCGTATTTTAGATATGGATCCCAATGACACTCCAAGTTTTCGAGAAATTTTTCTATGGCTCATTTTGGAAACAATTAGCCTTTCCACTTCCTTTTCTTTAGCTTTATCAAGTTTTTTCATCTTCTACCAAACTCAAGACAGTTAAAAATGCTTTCTTAAACTTAAATTTAAACTTGCCTTATGTTGGATTCCAATAATGTTTAATTTCGAGAGAAAACCAAGCTTTTCAACCCTTTGTGCTCAAAATACGACGCTTCGCAATAAACTGCGCCAGTCTCAATAAATTGATCACATGCATTGTCTAAGAACTTTTAAAAGTACTCACCAAATAACAAATACAATAAGACATGAATTGCTGGACTCCTAAAGAACGCGGAATAATTGTTACGATTTTTTTGCGGAATAATATTGGGTCTACAAGTAAGTTTCCAGACACCAACGTTTAGCCCCTCGCCGAGAAGAGTATGAGACAATACGAGATGCTTCTAGCTCTGGCCGGCCCCGGAGGAGCCGTTCTGCTTATAATATCGCAACTGTGGATGACTATGTCGCAGAGGAACCCGGAATATCGACCAGACGACGTGCAAGGCAATTGGGCATCAATCGGCCATTCTTGCACAGAATTTTAGTGAACGGCTGTAAGATGTTCCCTTACATAGTTCAGATAGTGCACCGGCTGTTAGCTGTCGACCACCAAGCGCGTGTAACGTACACTCAAGCCATCCTGAATCTCCACCACGAAGGAGACGACTTTTCATCGAAAATCATCATGGGCGACAAGGCCCATTTCCATCTCTGTGGATATGTGGATAAACAAAATTATCGCTTCTGTGGCACCGAAAATCCGCGTATTACCCATGAAGAGCTATTACACCCGCTCAAAGTTACTGCTGTGCTGCTTACGTTGGAGGCGTCATCGGGCCTTATTTTTTTCGGAAACGCAGCGGCCACACGACTACTGTGGACGGTGAGCGCTTCAGAGCCATGCTTAACGACTTTTTCCTTCCTCAATTGGATGAATTGGGACTAAAAAACATGTGGTTCCAACTGGATGGAGCAATGGCACATACTGCACGAGCCACAACTAAAATTCTGAGGGCTGCATTTTTGGATCGCCTTATCTCTCATTTTGCCGATTTGCACTGGCCGGAAAGATCGCCTGATTTAACCGTCCCAGACTTCTTTTTTTGAGGGCTTCTAGAAGTCACGAGTCTATGTCAAGCAGCCTCAGACTCTTGAAGCCTTCAAAGAGAATTTCCGTCGAGAATGCGAGAACCTATCCCCGGAAGTTGTGGCAAGAGTGATGGAAAATGGTCATCAATTCTGGCAGCGGCCACTTAGCCGCTAAAAAATTTAAAATATCAAATAAACATAATCCAAAAGTAGAACCAAAGTTTTTCCTTCATAAAAAAAAAAAATTACAGCCAAAGATCATCGGGTGGCAACTTTTGCGCTATCTTGTATATGGGAATGTCGTATATGATGGGTAAAAAATAATAGCGAGTAGAGTTGCTCAATGTTGTTCCGTCGTGCTATCTTTTCGGTGGACGTCCTTGTGGTCGCACATTGTTTATTATGTCCTCTAATGCCATTTTTGCCAAGCTGTTTTAAGGCATTCTTTGGACGTGATCTCTCCACATCCTTCTTTTTGTTCTCCTTCATCGTGTGGCATCATCTGCTTTGCAGATTTCTTGTATTTGGTGTTCGTTTTTCTTTTTAGGCGCATGTATCCAGCAATAGATCTCAATGTGTTCATCCGAACTGTGGTCGACGTCTGTTGAGTTTTGCTGGTGTCTGCACGAGTTCCTGCTGCGCATGGCCGGATGCAGATTTTGTATATTCTCATTCTATTGCCGGCGTTCATATATCAATTTCGCCATATAGCATTACTTAGGCAGCCTGAGATCGTAGCGACTTTGTTGGCTTGCGGTTTTTTAGATCTCTGCTGCTTGTTATGTGGGAGCCTAGGTAGGTGAATTCTAGGACTTGCTCTATTGGTCTATTGTTTACTGTTAATTTGCATGTTTTTGGATCTTTTGATATGAAAATTAGTTTGGTTTTGTCTACCGATACTTCCATGTTGTAAGAGATTGCTGGTTTTCCAAATTTATATAGCAATCTTTGTAGAATGTCTTCCGCTTCAGCAATGAGAACTACGTCGTCTGCATAGCATATCACTTTAAATTCGCCGGTTGACATGCGATAGCCAGGTGCGGCTGATTAGACTTATTCGATGATAGCTTCCATGATATTGTTGAAGAGGTTCGGGCTCAAGTTTTCACCTTGTCGGATTCCTGAAGTATTTGGGTTCATATCAGTCCTCTTAGCGTTAAAACTGATTGATATTCTGTTATTAGTGTTATGTTCTTTAATGATAGCGCTAGTACATTTGGTGGTATGCCCTTTGCTTTCAAAGGCGTGATAACGTCGTGTAGTCTAACACTCTAGAGATTTTTCACATATTTGTCGTACCACGAATATGGCGTCGACTGCTGATCTGTTGTTCTGGAATTCTTGTCTTTCATCGCATATGCCTTTTTTATTGATTTCGAAGGCGAGCATTTTTGTAAAGAGCTTGGGGATGGAACCAAGTAGAGAGATGCCCCGGTAATTGTTGGGCTCTTTCTTGTCACCTTTTTTAAACACGGGTCGTGGATTGCAGTTAGGTCTTCTTTTCGAAAACATTGGAGACTCAAAGACATAGTGATCTTACTTAACCGGCAGTCTCCTTTCAAATCATTTCAAAAAGGTGGGGTGGACTTAGCTCTCCCCATTTAGCACGGTCTTGGGCTAATCAAGTTAAATCAAGAAGTTGGAGCTTCCAAAGCATATCCTGGTGATTCAGCAATCCTCCGAGCCTTAACTGACTTACGGAAATCGGTTTATGGCAATTAGGTTTTGAAGTCATCGATTATGGGACATAACATCGCCAAGTAACTTGCTAAACAAGACTCAGAGGAGAGTTTATCAAGATGCACGTACGCAATGTACTACTGAGTCCTTTACTCATCTTTCTACGAAAGACGGAGCAGTTCAAGTTAAAGGAACATACATACAAGGAGGACAAAGGACTTTATTTGTCTACCTCTTTCCTGCTGAAAAAAATACAATAAAACAAATAAAAATAGAAAAAAAAATGTATCTACGGCTTAATTTTATAATAGCCATTAGCAGATGTGTGGAACGCACACTTATAACCGAAATTCTTTCCCCGCACCATGGTCATCAATAAATCATTTTTGTCAGGAAAAAAAAAAAGAAAAGTAAATATGTATGCGTATACGAGTATACTCGCATATATATAAAATTATCGCTCAATAGAAAATATCCATATACGCGGCACTTCTGCATGACAATTTTGTACACACAATTTACCATCAAGTGTTCAGTGTAATATGTATCTGTAACTTTGTAAGTTCATCCGAACTTGAACAACAGTTCAATTGATAGATAAATATTTTATACAAAGCCACCAAATGTCTAAAAACACCCTCAAATCGATTTCCGGCATTTAGCTCTCACTGTCACGAACACAATTGGTGCCATACGTTGGGGTGGGATGACTTCCTAAACTGAAGACAAAAATGCCAAACAATGATACAAAATGTCCCAAGAGTCACAAGTGTCCATGCAATCAAAGTTTATAGCTCTTCCGACTTATGAAAGATTTATAAATTGTCTTCTATTTTATGTATCTTATGTACGAGTATTGTACTTGTATCTTAGACATTTAGTTTTCTTTTTCCGTTCGCGGAAGAGAGCTAACAAAAAACTAGGTACTCGGTATTCTGTGCTCGATGTTCGGTACTCGTTTTTTTGTATCTTTCTTACATCTTAATCTGCATCTGGAATTTATTATGAGTAACAGAAAAGAAATTTATAGAAGGGGGTGTTAGTGACAATTCAGCCTTTCTCTAAAAGCCCTTTTAAAGCCGTACCGAATTTAGTTGTCTTTTATTAACTTCTCCCCAGAAGTGTATCTGTTGGATGGGAATCTTTTGTCAACTGACAGTGATGGGTTTCGGATGTTAGATGTCGTGTGACGGGTGTTGGGTGTGGGAACTTTGTGGTGTACGAGTATAACAAATTTGCTATCGAATTAAATCTCCTCCTATTCACTTGAACAACAGACAAAAAGAAAAATAAAAAGAGTCAAACGATAAAAGCTATGTCGGTGAGCAGGGTTACCGCTTTGGGAAAACGTTTCTTATTTAATTTTTTGACAATTTGATAAGATATCGATGATATCAGGCTTCCAAGTCTTCGGTGTTTCACACAGAGTCTCGCTGTCCATTGTATCTTTGCTGAAAGTACAGAGTTTTACTTTTAAGCATAAGGACATACCCTTGGTTGGATTTAGCTTTTAGACCATTTTTGATAATATTTGACTAAAATATGGGCTTCAAGTCTCTGTAGGTAGCCACATCTTTTGATGTGATCTCTGATAGCCTGGAAAGATAATGAGAAATGACTCAAAAATAACGCTGTCTTCATAGAATCCTTTGCATGGCACAGTTGGATTGTGCTACTTTCTTGCTGATGCATGAATGCGTTTCTTTAAATGTTTAATTGGGCATCCAAGGAAAAAAATCACCATGCTTCGAAAATGATATCGCTTATGTGGCCGCCGCCATTGTTGATTACTATTTGGACTCTTTTTATGGCATTTTCCATGGTTTTCTTTAGAACTTCAGGCGAAAAGTTCCCGACTTCTTGACGGATGTTCTCCTTGAAGGCTGCCGGAATTTGTGGTTTGTTAACATAAACCCGTGACTTTAAATAACCCCACAGAAAAAAGTCTAGGGCGGTTAAATTGGGCCAGCTTTAGAATTACGATTGTGACTCGTGCAGTATGCACCGTTGCTCCGTCCTCCAGTCCCATTTGGGGAATGAAAAAGTCATTGATCATAGCTTTGTAGCGCTTACCATCCACAATGACTGTTTGGCCCGCGCCGTTTCAAAAAAAAATGGCCCAATGACTCCTGGCATACCATGCAATAACTTTGAGTGGATGAAATGACTCTTCGCGCATTACTCGTGGATTTTGAGTGCCCCCGCATCGTTTGTTCACGTATCTATATACGAGGAAATGGGCCTCTTTACTCATGATTATTTTTGACGCAAAGAAGGGCGTTAGCGTAGGTTAAACGCGACTCACGGTCAACACCCATCACCTGACGAACTGTCTGCACTTTCTGAGTTAACATCTTCAAATCTTTCACCAAAATGCAGGGACGACGTGGAATGGCCAATTGTGAGGCATGACGTCTGGTCGATGTCGACGGAGCCTTTACGATATCTTCAGCTACGGCAGCGATATTCCCCGCCGAACGAGAGATGCGAGGCGTTCCAGAGATTGCTCGGTTCCGTGTTGTTCTAGTCTCTAAGAGTCGTCACATTGAACGTCCAGTGGGAGCCGTGCGGCCACGAAAACGGGCACGAAATGCCAAAATCACTGAAGAATTGTACATTAAAAACATCGTGCCGCTTATTCCCCGTTCTTCAGGAGTACAGCTTTCGTATAGCGTTCCTTTGCGTATTCACACAAATCAAGCAAATGTCGATGCCATTAGCAAGTGATGTAACATACTCGTATGTGTTATTATTGGAGTGATGATTGCAGCATACTAGGTGGAGTGAAAAGTAACCTCCTTGGGTATTCAAAAATTTTTTTTTTTAAATGTTTTTTTTATATTATTCAATATAGTCCCCTTTTAGTTTGATACACTTATTCCAGCGATTTTCCAACTTCTTGATCCCGTCCGAAAAGTAATTGTCCGGAAGGTCTGCAAAATACTCCTCCATGGCATCGAAGATTTCCTCGCGTGAGCAGAATTTTTTATTGATGAGCCATCTTTTGAGGTTTGGGAAGAGATAATAGTCCGAGGGATCCAAATCCAGTTACCAATCGACGCCAAAAGTACGGCCGATTCCACATCAGCAAGTCCAAACACTCTTTCGAAGTGCTCTCGCGTTTGTGTTTTTATACTAATCTTTGTGGTATCTGCTAGCACGCGCACCTTCACTTTCCGGTCAGTCAACACCATTTCATGTATTTTTTTGACATTGTCCTCTGTAACCGGAGGGCCTGCCGCTGCGGACTTGATCGGTAGTGGAGTTGCGACCACCACGAAACTCTCGAAACCGATATTTAACGCTGTAATCTGACGGAGTATTAGCCCCATAATATTTATCCAACTTTTCTTTTGTTTCCTTCGCCGTTTTGCCTCTCAAAAAATAATGTTTTATGAGAGAATGAAAATGGTTTTTGTGCATACTCAACATGACGCCAAACACGTCAACAACAATCAGCTGTCAAAACAAAACTAAAGACAGTATCGCACTGAAATTTGGTATGTCTGCCTAAATATGAACGGACTTCAAGGCACCATAACCTTTTTTGCAATAGCAGCGCTTTCTGGCGGTCAATGAGGTTACTTTTCACTCCACCTATGGATTATTTTTGACTGAAACAAGTTCAAATGGCTCCTGTCGCCTTATAAATGACGTTGCCCATATGTTGTCACTTTATTTTATGGTCTATGATGTTTTTATTCTTTTGAGAAACTGATTGAAATCCTTAAGGCGCAGGACGATTGGCGACTGGTGGTGTACTAGAAATTGGTTTTTAGTCAATCCACTCAAAATTAAGGTTGTTCTCTTTACAAAAAGGAGGAAGTAGGGTAGTTTGAATCACCCTGTACTTAAAGGGCATCACCATCAAATAGTAAACCTTTGAACAAGTCACGTTGAAAATATCCAAGACGCTGTTAGTAATTTGTTAGTGTAAAAAAGTATTCGGCAAGATATGAGGTTTGTAATCGAGAAGAGCCCTCTGGCTTTGATAAGACCAATTATATCCTATGAGTCGGTTGTTTTATGAAACAGGCTTTCGCGAAAAAATTTCACTGCTATTCCAGACAGACTTCGACAGTGGTCTGCCTCGTGTCCTTAGCACGCCTGGCTCTTCTATAAACGCACTGAAGAATCTCCGTCCCCGTTTTTAAAGAAGTAGTCTTTGGAATAACACGCAATGGAGTTTTGATGGCGCTGAATCCCTTTCGACTCTGGTATTATGCCTTCATTGCAATGACACTAGAACTCCTTTTACTGCAAAAATGCGAAATCAACTCAGACTGTGCCTGGGAATCTTTTCGGCCTGAATCTGAACCAGAAAAGGAGTGCAGTGGGGTTTTCACGGATGGCTCCAAACCAGATTTAGGATTAAGGAGGACGACGAAATTAGATTGCACTTCTAGTTAAAAAAAACTGTCTTCCATGCAGAAATATACGCAATTCGGATGGCGAATCAACTACATTGTGAATAATAACCGAAGGAAGAGGAGAATTATCCCGTCCGTAGGGACAGTCAAGGGGCGCTTAAGGTATTGCTGAATTCATTGCACTTTATTTGAAGCCCATGTAACAATGGGCAAGGCTCAAAGGAGCGTTTCTCATTAGGACTGCCTGGGTCTTCAGTTAGACCATAGACAGTTGCGTTTCAAGTGACCATAACTGCAGATGACTTGAACCCCAGGATGCCGGTAGATCCGACTAATGTTTCCCCCGATATCTTTAAGACGTCAACGACTTTCCTGTTGTGCTCAGTATGAAAAACTGCAGACGGCCGACTGCAGTCGTAATAGGGCAGTGCGCTTGTTCTAGGCACCTAAATGTTGTACACATAAGTCACACAGTGATAAGAGTGACAATCACATTGCGGAGCACCATTGACTCGCTCGCATTAAGGTGGAGAAACCCCCTGTTGATGTGATGGATGCCTGTACTCTAGAGAAGTAATCACTGAAGCGTTTACTCATCTTTCAACAACAGACTGAGAAATTCCAGTAAAGGAACATACACAGAACACAATGGACCAGTTTTTTTTTGTGAACAATAGATACTTTCTACAATTATATGAAAAGGAGTGGGAGGGTTACCAACTCATCTTAAATTTTACAGAGCGCTGTTTAGACTTAACCGAGGCCGAGCTTCTCCGCTAGTGGACTTTAATTTTACTAATGGCTAAGAGGAACATGTTACCTAAGTAACGTACTGATCTAGCCAAATTGCTTCGAATAAGCGTGTTTCCATTCATATACATCAGATATTTCGCCATGTCCGCAATAGTCATATTAGTCAGCTTGTAGAAGAGCCGTTTATACCAGAGAATGTCAGAGGCCATCTCAAAGTCAACTTGACTGGCACCTGGACATTGGTTGTTGGTTTTCTTCCTTGTTTGTTGGAAATCATTGTCGATGCAGCGTAAATAGTTTCCCGCCTCAGCCTAAAATCAAAATGTCTGTCAGAGTCCTTTAATTTTGTCCAGGAGTGTGGAACACATATTTAAAGACGTATGGCCGCTTTTTTTTAGAAGACATAAATAGTGTTAATATTCTGTTAATTTGTGTATTGTCAAAAACTATCGCAGTTGGGCTTTCTACAAGAAAAATATCGTACAGCTTTACATAGTCTTGATAGGGCCCGTACTGCCATCATTAGATCGCTGTATGGTATTTTATACAAACGACGATTACTTCAACTCTTCGTCTTATGGATTTCACATCGATCGGCATGTCTACGATTCCTTAGAATAACTCAACTGGCACACACATGTGGAAAGGATTGAAGAACACTTATTGATTGAGCTCCACATCAGACTATAGCACCATCCAAGTGAAGAAGCTCATTTTTACTAGACGCAAAAGAACGATTTATCTGGGCTACGTCTAAGATTATGCTCAGATAGCCTAAGAGGATATAATGGGTTGTTCACACAAAGCCATTTGTCGGACACATGGGTAGCTGGTGAGTTCCTAGCGTTCATACTTAAGCCACTGGTCAACTTAGTTATAAATGAAAAATCGATCCCTACAGTCGGATATATGACATGGTCTGCAAGGCTCAGCATGGTCGGCCGGAAAATCGCATATTGTAAACAAAATCCGGGAGCGTTCTACTAATTCTTATCGCTGACAACAGGTAAACGGGTGAGAACAAGCTGGTGCGGATCATTTCAGGCGAGAAACCTTCAAAATGCACCAACTGAGATGGTAAAGGTTTGCAGTAGAGGCCAAAAGAAGCCATGGGCGTAGCATCAGTGTACTGCATTCGGTACTTCCAAATCATTTTATTATTCCTAATGAAACATCCATAAAGTAGAAGGAACATCAAGCTAATGAGCTATGTTTCTTGCAGGATACCTTTGAAAGATACGTATGATTCCGCTCTGGGGACCTCTTCAAGAAATCAATTGCTGGCGTCAGCATTTTTTTGTTGTCTGCTGGATGATTTTGAGCTTGGCCACACTTTTGCACCAGATTTGGCCGCTTGGGTACGAGATGCTTCATATTGCATCTGGGCAGTGTTTGACTTTGATTTTATGACAGTTGGTCATACCGATACCAAGGCAGTGCAGCATTGAAACTTTTTGCACGTTTGTGTCCTCAACATTTTTTTTGGGAAGTAGCAAATGCAATAAGCGCAGAACAGCTCTGTTCGCATTTGTGTTTCAACACCGGATGGGAAATCGAAACTCGTCTTGCCAGGCCATAGGTAGCTTCAATTCCGAATGAAATGCAGGGATGGTGTTTTTTATAAAAACATCGCGGACGACTTACTACCGTCGTTCAGGCAATTTCCGCGTCCAACCGGAGAGGATGATGTTGTGCTGCAGAAATATTTTTGAAACAAATTTGTGAGTGCTATACTCATAATTGAATCTTCTTCTATCCTTTTTATTAATTCTGCCGGAATACGTGTAGCTTATACATGTGGCTTGTAAGATAAAACACTATGATTCCATTATAACACACTTTGTTGGTCAGTCTAGAGGAGTAAACCCCTAAAGGCGGTTCTTTTGAACTTCCAATCTACTTATTTACTTTGAAGGCACTCGTTTGAAATATTGACCAAACAGTTCATTTGGGAATTCGTTCGTTGTCGATAACATCAAAGCCGTCCTTAACAAAAAACTAAAATCTAATTTGAAAAATATTATGGCAACTCTGGGAGCATGTACAATTTCGTACCGCCAGGCATTAAATACATACGTCACCCTCATTCTTTTGTGGTAACTCAATAGAGTATCGAATTGCGATACAAGCACACAATGGTTGCTATTAATTCAGTTAAAATGAGTTTCATGGGTTTGAATTTATGTGTATACTTAGCGTTCGGCTTCAACCCCCTTGTGCTACGTACCACATCCACATATGTGCCCCACCAATCCACCCCGCGTATCCAACGGATGATCGATTCTTTTATCTGATTTTCCCTTTCACCAAGTTTTATGTATTTTATACATGTTTGGTTAGTCTTTGGGAAGTTTTCGGTTTTGGTTTCGAAAAAAAGTTAAACACTGCACAAAGCAGCAAATGTGTGTATTCCTAGTCGTATCAATGAACTTGGGAACGTATCTTTCAGGTTTAATATGCATGAAATCTTCTGCTGGCGTTTGAAACATGGTAATGGAGTTGCCTTCAACTTTACTGCGACTTTTTCCAACTTCCAAACACACGCAGATACTAGTAACTCTTCCTTAAATGGAAGCACTGCCTGGTCTGGTGAAAGAAACTTTTTTGCTAAACTTGTCAAAAAGTCCACACTGAAGAAGGAAAAAGATAGAATTAATTTAAATCTGTGAATGTGTCGCCTGGTGGTATTTATTACTTTGCAACGAGTTTTTATGCTATCCCCCTCTGCTTATGGCCGTCGTTAGCGGACGGCAATTAAAGCTAGACGACAAAGTTTTATTAGGTTTTTGCGCCTACAGTATGCTAGAAGAAGGTCAAGGTCTTGGTTGGTGTTTTTTCTGTTTTTACGGTCCACAGCACTCAAAGCCATCTCCGCGTGTTGTAGAATAGTTTGTTTGGGGAACTTGAAAAGAAAAAAAAAAAACTATTGTAGTTGGAATGTTAAAACAATTAAATTTTCGAAATTACACTCTTTAGTTTGTCTCTCGGATATTTACCAGCAAAAAAGAAAAACACAAAAAAAGGTTGAAGGACTTTTCTTTTTAATTTTATTAGGTTGTCCCAAACTCGGGCTAATGTGGGGGTGTAATTTCATTTAAATTCGTAACTGTTGCCACCCGGAGGGTAATTAATTGTAAACATTGTACGTTGAAGTAGAAGTGAAACTTTTTCCATATTTTACTCAAAACTGTGCCGTGCCGTGTCTTGCATGGTAAGGACGAGTACTCGTAGATGTTCGACTAACTGTACTCACTTGGTGCAAGTATTTGGCATGTGGGATATTTTTGAAAAGTTATTTTAGCATTTGGCTGGATAATCCGATTTTTCCGGCAAATAATATGAATTCTAGCTTATTTTGTACTTCAACAATGCGACTTAATGGCCACTGTTTTTGAAAATAGATACTTGTACCAGCATGCAAATAGAACATGCACTCTTAGGTTAAAGCATTCTAATTGCTCGAATAAAAACGAAATAAAGCTACAGATAGCAGTCTGTCTACTGAAGATCACTCTGATGAGCTGCAGGGTCATCACAGTCGGTGCTGAGATTCTAGAATGGATGACGTACAGCATCCCACCATCAGGCAGAATGAACCATTCAACCTGGACAAAGACAGACAACATTTCCATCCACCTGACCAAGATGAAGGCAGGATAGCAATTCCCAAACATAAGTCCAACAAAGCTGCTGGACCGTGGCTTAGCTGTCAATCTATTGATAGCTGATACAGAGCATATGTCAACTCATCTCTAAAATCAACGAGAGTATGCCCGACGAATTGAAGCTCAGCATTGAGTGCCCGATCCTAAAGGAGAGAAATTGCATGAACTACGCCAACTAGAGGGGAATAGGTTTCCACAACATCGCCTAAGGCCGTTCGTCAATAGTCTGATCAGCCCTTATGTGTGAAATTTTCACATTGTGACAAATCTTAGAAAATACCCAAGAGTTCCAAATCGATACACACCACCTTTTCATCGATTTCGAAGCCGCATATGGCAGCATCTATTGAGATGAACTTCACAAAGCCATGTGTAGAGTTCTGGCAGCCATAATGAGCTCATTCGACTATGCAGGCTGATAATTAAGAATGCACGTTGCTCCGTCAAGGTCAGTAATGAGGCGTTCGGAAACGGACTTAGCCAAGGCGATGCATCGTAATGTGATTTTTTCAACATCATGCTTGAGAAAATTCTGCGAAACTCGTAAGACAACTCTAGGGGCACCATCTTTTAAAAGTCTGTTCAGTTACTCAGAGACGACACTGACATAATGGCAAGAACACAGCGAGCTGCCAATAAGCATTTGCGACTGTTGAAGAAGAACGGGCAAAGACAAAATGGGGCTAAAGTAGTTTCGTAAACTGAATTCGCTGCCATCTTGTTAGAAATGAAAAAAATTGGCCTCTGTTTCCCCGAAAGGTTTAATTGACGGTGGAAAATGGATGATATCAAGTTGGAAAAGTAATATCGGTCAAATGACCACTCCCTGAGTTGATGCACATTTGTGCTCGTTTGAATTGTTGCTCGTAAAACATCAAGTTCCAAATTGGTGATTTCTTCTTCAATGTTGCCTTCCAAGACTTGCAAGATTTGTGGTTTGTTGTGGTAAATGCGAGATTTCAAAAAGCCCCTAAAGAAGAAGTCTGGCGCCGTCATATCTTGCGATCTGGCCAGTCAGTACAATTCGCCAAGCCTAGAGATCACACAGGGCCTGGAAATTGGTAATTCAATATTTCCATCGTTGCCCGAGCTGGATGAGCGATTGCTCCGTACTGCTGAAACCAACAATGCTGGAGACACGTCCAATAATTTGCGGCGAAAAAAACTCGTTTAACATCTGTCTGTTGCGCTCACCGTCGATGTCCTTAAAAAAAATAAGGGCCAATCACTTTTTCGCTGCCGCACTAAACAGTCACTTTGAGGTGATGCAATGACTCTTCGTGCAGTTGATTCTCCATGCCACAGAAACGCAAATTTTGTTATTCACATAACCACTTAACGGAAAATGAGCCCTTCGTGCACCAGGTTAACCTCACTTGGTGGTCAGCAGACAGCAATTGGTGAACGGTTTGCACTTCATCATCTAGAGGTCTTTCACCAAAATTCAACGCAACGAATGTCGGCTGATGCCAAATTGTGTGCATCGATGTCTCGTCGATGTTTGTGGACTCTCGGACGTCCTCGGCCACAGCAGTGATATTCTCGGTCGAACGAGCAATACGGGGCCGGCCATTTTTTGCGACATCTCTAGTGGACCTAGTTTGCGCGAGATGTTCAGCCAAATGCTTAATTGTTCGCGCATATGCTACTTTACGAAGAGGAAAACGATGACGAAATTCACGCTGCGTTAAAACAACGGACTGGATATTACTCAATTTTTAATTTTGGTGGGGGCTGAGGCCCCCATTTATTGGCTTAATACAAGCAAATTGGACCACGGAGAGCAAATCGGAGGAATCGACGTTGAATACCCTCGATTCGGGAAACACGAACCCGGTGAAAGGGGGACCAAGCTTGACTGGCATACTCAAGCAGGGGGCGAACAAAGGTAACATAGAGAGATCTGAGGATCATCTTATCGATATGCAAACGGAAATTAAGCTCACAGTCGAATAATATGACAAGGTCTTGAAGAGACTGAACGAGGGGAATTGGTTGACCATAGAGAAAATAAAGTCGGGGAGGAGACGGGCTGCATTTACGAGAGAAGGTTATAGATTGACATTTGGCTATATTAAGTTCTTGGCAGTTTTTGAGGCACCAGATTGAAAACCGATCAAGGTTTTCTTAAAGAAGGGAGAGGAAATAGTTTTAAAAAATTTTGTGTCGTCAGTGTAAAGGGGGAGGGAGGAGTGTTTAATGACTTTCTCAACATCGTTAATAGTAAGAATGAAGAGAAGAGGGCCAAGATGACTGCCTTGTGGAACTCCAGATGAGACCAGGAATGGAACAGAAAGGGCGAATCTAAACCGAACACTATAATATCGGTTTACTAGGTAAGAAGAAATCCATTTTAATAAGAGAGGCTCAAAGCCGAGAGCAGACAATTTGAAGAGGATCAATTGATGAGATATCTTATCAAACGCTTTAGTGAAATCAATTACGATAACATCGATTCTATGCCATTTTCTAAGGCTTAGAGAGCAAAAGATACGAATTCAACTAGATTAAATTTGTGGTAGTTGATCTATCTTTTAGAAAACCATGTTGTCGCGGTAAAATAAAACGCTTGCATTTGAAGCTTAAGGCTTCTTATAAAATGCTTTCAAAGAGTTGGGATATATGAGAGACTTTAGCAATGGGTCAATAATTGGTAATCATTTTTGTGTATAGGGATTATAAAAGAGGTCTTCCAAATCTGGGGAAATTCTCCCTATGTAAAGGATAGACGAAAAAGGTAGTATAGGGGTAGAGACAGGTTGAAAGTTCATTTTTTTTAAAAAAAACGGCGGGGATTCCGTCTGGGCCAGGTACAAATTCATCTCTAAGATTTAGGAACTTTTCTTCAATAACTGCAGGATCGAAATTTGGAGTGAGAAAGGGACCAATGGAGAAATTTGGTAGATCATTGAGGTAAGAGGGATCTGGTACGAAGGAGTTGTTGGCAAATGATTGTTTGAAAAATGTAACAAAAAAGTTGGTGATGGTAGGAGGATCACTTGAAGATTTGGTTTCAAAAGCGAGTGAGGAAGGATAACCATCAGTCTTACTTTTTCAATTGACTAATTGAAAAAAGGACTTGGGGTCATTTATGAGATTGGTTTGCGCACTATTCAGGTAGCGCTGATAGAGAGAGTTATAGAGTTCAATGAAATGAAGATATGTACCTAGATAATTTGAATAGTCGGAAGAAGAGTGGGTTCGAAGGAATACCGCCCATAACTTGTTTCTTTTGTTTCGTAGAAAGCGAAGTTTACGATTATACCAATGAGGGGATGTAGAAGAAGTTTTATGGCGGGAGTAAGGCACATAAAGGGAGATGGATTTGAATATTTCTCTGTAAAAAGTGGAGAGGGCATCAACCAGAGATAGATTGGTAAACTCAAAAGAAGCCCTGCGTAGATAGGTAGTTGGGGAGAGTTGTGGAAAAATGAGAGAAAAAGTGGAGGATGAAAGTTATCAATAGTTGAAAGCGATAGGGGACAACACGATACTGGGAGTTGATTGGATCAGTTGTGAAGATAAGGTCTAATTGCCTTTGCATATAGTTGGAAACGCCACTGATTGGCATAGACTACAATCTAAGAAGAGGCATTCCTTAGTAGAAATGGGATTGGAAGCGATGAAAAAAGAGAGGTCTTCAGATGGAGTCCACTTCAGCTGAGTCAGATTAAAATCGCCGAAGATAATGATATCATCAAGTGAGTCTGATGAGTCGATTAAATTGTCAATTGCTGCAATAGCAAGTTGGTAGGATTCGATAGGTTGCGCCGGAAGAATGTAACAACACATAACATACAAGCATCTACGAGTGAGGGTTATTTTAACCGACACAAAGTCGAGCTTAGGTGAGGATGAAGTTGCAACGAGAGAGGAGTCCAAGCTGTTATGAATAGTCTGTAGGACACCTCGACAAGGCGATTCAGTCATGGGGGATGCGCGATCATCATCCCGGAAAACATTAAAAGAAAGAGGGAATAACTCCTGGTTTTTTATGTTGGGGGTAAGATTAGTTTCTGTCAGAGGGTAGATATCAAATGGGAGAGCATGAGATTGGCGGAAAACAGCGTGGGTTTTAGAACGTAGTCCCCTCACGTTCTGGTAATAGAGCAGATAAGCAGTGCAGATAGCAAGATAAGCAAATAAGCAGTGACAATAATTTCGCGTTCATCAGGCGTACATCGCTCCATTACTTATTTTCAACTAATTCTCTATCTGTCTACAGCATAAGTGTCAAAGCACAATGACATTTGACGAACTTTGCAAAAACTATGGCACATTCATATTATGACATTACTTTCGCCCCACCTTGTACATCCTGTCACAATATCGATGCCTCGGGCAAAATGTCATGATTGGCAGATGCAATTTGAGTAAAAGTAAGTAAGTAAAGTCCAGTAAGGGATTTTATCTACCTCGGCTCCTCTATCAATTCCAACAATGACACCAGCACGGAGGTCTAGCAAAGAATCTCTAGTGTTAATCGCTGGCTCTTTGGTCTTATAACACAAGACACTGATCATCCTAGTCCTGCTTTACGGCGAGGGAGCTTGGACCCCGACGAAAGCAGATGAAAATATTCTCGAGTACTACGAGGAAAAAGTTCTTCGGGTAATTCTCGAGGAGACAGCGAACTGCACGGGCCGTATAGCGATGCTGACTCGTCTGAAAAGCTCGGATAACCGGACTAGGGAAAAGGGACAACGCAGCACAGGATGACCTCATCATAGGTGCCGCACACAGTAGCTGGTAATTGACCGCGCCAGCTGGAGAGCTATGTTAACAGAGATCCTGGTACACCCCGGACTGAAGCGACATGTTAGAAAGTAAGTCCGTAAGATAGTTTCCTTGGGCGTGAGCTAGTTTGCAATGTTTTCCTTTTTGTACTACTCTTCCTCCTTTTGACGATGGTTACATTTTTGATGGTTTCAGGCAGTTGTTCTCCTTCGTGACAGTAGTGTTGTAGAAATTAGGTATGCACTGAGTGGTATAGATGTAACGTGGCTCAACATATTCTAGTAACTACATCTCCATATCAACTGTGCTTGTTCTACAGTCAAATAATGGCTATAGCATAGGAGTTATTGTCCAAGTGAATTTGCTGAGAATACTAAAGTGAAAGGTAGTCAAAATAAGTCAGTCAACGATTAAAAAAATAATACGAGTATAGCGTGGTTTATAAAGCTTCTGCTTCCATTAGGTAATCAGAGTTCCAAGGATGAGCCTGAGTGTTGGAATGATATTGAGACAGATGATCACGAAGTCGGCATTTTTTATTAACTCAGGCCCCGAGATTTCTTTTTATAAAGTGTACGTAGCTTGTCCTTTTTCTTGCAGAAAACTACTGAGCCCAAGCCACTAGGCAATCTTTATGCAGGCACTGAATCATAAGTTATTTAGGACTATGTGCATATGTCCGACGATTTCTAGTTTCGTATGCAGAGAGTCAACGCAATAGAATAGTACGAAATGGACCTAACTATCTTGCAATATACGCAACTGGAATCAAAAAACGCTTTAGGTAAATAAAGAGGTTTCTAGATTGAAGCGCAGGTCTACTTTGGACTTTAGTGTTATCTGAGAAACACAGGATGAAGCCTCTGCTAAGGTGGAGATGTATGACTTATTAAATGGAATCTATGCAGGTCACGATTTAAAAGCTTATTCTTACTCAGGAAATTGAACGCCTACATTAAAAAGCAAAATACGTTCGTAGGCACAGTTCAATCAAACCAGTTTCAAGTCTGGGTAAGAAAGAAAAAGGAGATCAATTGATAAACCCAAAAAACGTAACTGAAAACTCAAACATGTTCAATAAGAAGAAGCTCATCAAGCAGGTCCGAGAAAAGCACGTATACTGACTAACTACCAGAGACAAATGGAACTGGAAGAGCAGAATAAACAACTTCAGCATCTAGGTGAAGGTCGTAGAGAAAGGCAGCAATTATTCGTGCGACTATTTGTAGTTTGGCATCAGAGAAAGACTAAGGCAAAAATTCATGAATGTAAGTGGGAATCGCCGACATAAGTCGAATATACCCTCATGCTACCACAGTGGAAAAAGATGATTTTAACAATTGCTTTTGCAACATCATCAACGAAAGCTATGAGCGATGATATAAGCACGACATTAAGGTCAAACATGATCAAAGAGGCGAATCTTTGGGCAAATAGTTCCTTAATATGGGTTGCACGACATCATATCAAGGAAGGGACTTACGCAGCGTGGCCAAGTGCCATCATATCTAACACACTTATCCAGGTACCGAATTCCGCAAGAGTGAGATTTGCTGTGTACACGAAAAAATGTATGCGAGTGTACTGTCTTTTTACGATTCCGCAAACGTGAATGTGAGTTTTCCCACAGATACTGAGAATACAGTTGAAGAAAATTGTTCACTCTGTTTCTGCGCGTGAGTTTAGAAAGTGAAAGTGAAAAAAGATGTAAGAACCAAGAAATATGTAAAATAGCCAGCGATGAGCAGAAGGAATTCTTGATTTTGGAATTCGCTCAGGTAGGTATGTACTAGATGGGGTGAAAAGTGACATCCTTGACCTCCAGAATGCGCTGCTACTGCAAAAAAGGTTATGGTGCCTTGAAGTCCGTTCATATTTAGGCAGATATGCAAATTTCAGTGCGATACTGTCTTTGGTTTTGTTTTGACAGCTGATTGTTGTTGACGTGTTTGGCAACATGTTGAGTATGCACAAAAACGATTTTCGTTCTCTCATAAAACATTATTTTTTGAGAGGCAAAACGGCGAAGGAAACAAAAGAAAAGTTGGATAAATATTATGGGGCTAATGCTCCGTCAGATTACATCGTCAATAATTGGTTTCGAGAGTTTCGTGGTGGCCGCAGCGGCAGGCCCTCCGATGCGGTTACAGAGGACAATGTCAAAAAAATACATGAAATGGTGTTGACTGACCAGAAAGTGAAGGTGCGCGTGCTAGCAGATACCACAAAGATTAGTACAAAAACACAAAAGCGAGAGCACTTCGAAAGAGTGCTTGGACTTGCTGATGCGGAATCGGGCGGACTTTTGGCGTCGATTGGTAACTGGATTTAGATCCCTCGGACTATTAACTTTTCCCAAACCTCAAAAGATGGCTCATCAATAAAAAATTCAGCTCACGCGATGAAATCATCGATGCCACGGAGGAGTATTTTGCAGACCTTCCGGAAAATTACTTTTCGGACGGGATCAAGAAGGTGGAAGATCGCAGGAATAAGTGTATCAAATTAAAAGGGGACTATATTGAATAATATAAAAAAAACATTATTTTTTAATTTCCAAGGAGGTCATTTTTCACTCCATCTAGTAAACATTGAACGATCGACGCCACAACGACGATGTCAAATCGCTGAAAAATTATTTCCAAAATCGAAGCTCTGTCGCGAAGCTGTCAGAAGAAAATTTCGCGGCTGTAGAAGAAGACCCCAATTTATCTTGCTCAGCAACTTGGCCTTTATTCATCTACTATCTGGGAAATTCTGCGTAAAGATCTTGATTCAAAGGCTTAGAAGACCCAATTAGCGTATGACCATTTATTGCGTCGAATATACGTTGATAAGGCTTTAAATAACTGGACGGATACGTAAATAAGCAAATTGACATATTTGGAGTGGGGGCAATCTTCAAGAAGTTAACCAGTTGCCATTGCATCCAGGAAAATGTAGGGTATGTTGCGGATTGTGCGCCAGTGACACCATTGTTTCTTATTTTTCAAAATGAGGTCGGAGCAGAATAGACACCGGTACAATTCGTTGCCCAAAGATTTTTTTTCCCCAAAGTTGGATGACATGAATGTGGGAGAACTGTGGTTCCAACAGGATGGTGCTCCACTCCATACTGCCACAGCAAAAACATAGCTTTATTGAGAACACGATTTGGCAATAGAGCCATATCAAGAAATGGACTCCTGCATTAGCCACCAAGATCACGCGATTTGACCACATTGGACTAATTTCTATGGAGCTATGTCAACTCATGTTTTGTGCCGATAAAGAATATGATAAATTCATCGAGTAATACAAGATGTACGCCCCCAATTGCTCGAAAAAGTGGTCGGAAATTGGACCTCTAAAACGCGCTTTAAGAGGAAGCCGTGGTACACATGTGCCCAAAACTATTCCCAAATATTATATGGCATAAACATGGAACATGCGTTGGAAAGCTACTGTCATTGTACGTCATTTCAGTATATGTCATTCAATTGAAGCGTAAACAACAATAATTTTTTTTCACTCAAATATGTCGAACTTTGTGCCTGAAAAAGTGTTTTTGCGGGAGTTCTTCTTCGTTACTTTAATATGAAAGTGCTGACGAAAGTCATCGTATTTTGGTGGAAATTTATGGTAAACATGCGCTAGCTGAGCGAACGTGCCAAAAGTGCTTTGCACGATTTAAAACTGGTGATTTTGGCTTGGAAGACGATGAACGTCCTGGGCAGCCAAAAAAATTTGAAGATGAAGAACTGGAAGCATTACTCTATGAAGATTGTTGCCAAACACAAGAAGAGCTCACAGAATCTTTGGGTGTCACTCAAGCAGCCATTTCAAAACGTTTAAAGGCAGCTGGATATATTCAGAAGCAAGGAAATTGGGTTCCACATGAACTCAAGGCGAGAGACGTCGAAAGGGGGTTTTGCATGTCCGATATGCTGCTGGAACGCCACAAAAGGAAGTCATTTTTGCATCGGATTGTTACTGGTGGATCCATTACGACAACCGCAAGCGCAAAAAATCATATGTGAAACCCGGCCAACCAGCCAACCAGCCAAATCAACGGCAAAGCCGTATATCCATGGCGCGAAGGTAATGCTTTGTATCTGGTGGGATCGGATGGGTGTGTTGTACTCGTATTATGAGCTACTAAAGCCGGATGAAACCATCAATGGACAACGCTACCGAACACAATTAATCCGTTTGAAGAGAGCAGTGGCCGAAAAACGACCAACGCCCGGAATATGCGACCAGACACGAGGCAATAATTTTCCATCATGACAACGCTCGGCCCCACGTTGCTATTCCGGTTAAGAACTATTTGGAAAACAGTGGATGGGAAGTCTTACCCCACCCGCCTTATAGCCCAGACCTTGCCCCTTCTGACTACCATTTGTTCCGGTCGATGCAGAACGCCCTCACTGAAATACGGTTCACATCAGAGCAGAATATCAAAAATTGGCTTGATTCATTCTTGGCTGCCAAGCCGGCGCAGCTCTTTTGGGATGGGATCCACAAATTGCCAGAAAGATGGGAAAAAGTCATAGCTTCAGAGGGGCAATACTTTGAATAATACTATTGTACATTATCTTCTTAAATAAACGTTCAAATTTTGAAAAAAAAAACAACGAATTAAGTTATATACCCAGTAATAAGTGTTGGCGAAGTCAATTTCTTTCTGTTTTAATTAAACAAAAAAGTCTAAAACTCTTTAAAAAAAACACTCTTTACATGTATCCGCATTCTGATATGATGTCTTCGTCATTTTGGACAGACAGCCTTTAGGCTCGTTGGAGCACAGTCTCATATCAGCTAATTTCTAGCACACTGACCACACGAAAACATTTCTTGCAATACCATTAGGCAATTTGACATATAGTAGTCAACAGCTTTCTTAGCAATTTTAGCCGGTCATTGTGTTTCCTGATATGTTAATAAACACTATTAGAATGAGATCGTTTATCCCTCATTGGATGAAGATTTTTCAATTAAATGAAAAGGTGGGATACGACCCGATTTGAAAAGAGGCTGTCAGGGTTAGATAACATTAAAATTTGTGCATTATCCTCACGCCTGCATATACAACATTGATCGGAATAACCATCGTGTGGCGCTCCCATTATTCCGATTTGAGTTCTGTTTTTTTTTTTGTTAAGTTGGTAAATCTGTGGTTGACATTCTCTCTACATCTTAGCGTCATAGCTTGACATTTGCAAAATTTACGTAGCCAAGAGTGCATCTATCTCTGTGTGTGTTGGATATTTTTTACAATTTTAGAAATGGATTTAAATTTGCAACAACGAACTTGGACGAGTGTTAAATTTTGCGTAGAAAACGGATTTAATGGTGCGCGAGCGTTGGAAATGTTGGAAAGTGTTTTGGCAAGGATTCTCTAAAGAAAACGGTCGTTTACTAGTGGCACGAGCGGTTCAAAAGTGGTTGTGAGTCAATCGAACATGATGAATGCAGTGGCAGACCATCGACATCGAAAACCGACGAAAACATTGATGAAGTAAAAGGAAATAACCACAAATTAACCATCAGAGTATCTGATGGACTTGAACATTGCCTATGGATCCGTTCAAGACATTTTGGTAAATGATATAGGTTTCCGTCATGTAGCAGCAAAGTTGGTGCCAAAAGACCCCAATTTCATGCAAAAAAGAGACCATGTTGACGTCGCAAAAGAGATGATTTGCGAGGCTGTATCCGATCCCACATTCATCAAAAGGATCATTACTGGAGACGAGACATGGGCTTATGTGTACGACACGCAATTCAATGCTCACGGTTTTTATGGATTACAACGGTGTAACGCATCATGAATTTTTGTCAGAAGGCCAGACAGTAAACAAAGAGTATTATTTGGGCGTTATGAGACGTTTGCGTGAAGCAATTCGCCGAAAGAAACAGAATTGTGGGCAGAAAACTCGTGGATCTTGCACCAGGATAACGCACCGTCGCACAATGCCATCATTATTCGTAATTTTTGTACGAAAAATGCAACAAATACCATCCAACAGCCACCGAATTCACCTGATTAGGTTCCCTGTGACTTCTTTCTGTTCAATCGAGTTAAAAACCCACTACGGGGAACGCTTTTCAGCAGCCGAGAGGAAGTAATTTAAAACTCGCAGAAAACACTGATGGACGCACCGAAAAGCGAATATAAAAAATGTTTCGAGGATTGGATCAAGGGCTGGCATAAGTGTGTTGCAGTCAATGGGGATTACTTTGAACGGGATAATATAGATTTAGATGAATAAACTTGTATTTTTAACTTTCTGAATAAATTCCGTGAGTTTCGTTCAAACATAATTGTTTGCACTTGAACCCTTCGCGAAACCGTGCAGGTATTTTGCACTTGGGCAGAGGAACGATATTAGATAAAAATCTAACGCTGATGTTTGCACTGTTTGCTCTGTTTGCACTGTTTTGCATTTAAAAACAATGAACGGGAAGTTGTTTGTTTAATGTTTGCTGTTTTGTTTAGTTGTAAGAACAGCGCTAAGTTTTCATTTTAAACAAATGCTAGGCAGTAAGTTAGTCCTCAAGTGAATTTTAATGAATAAAGATAAAACTTTAATACAATATTGTTTTATTTATTATTTAAAATAAAGAGACTTAACTCATGCGTATCGCGTCACATAGTAGGTACAGTAATTGATTTGTTGGGCGCTTATTTCGAGACCGTGCATACTGTGAACAATCCAGTTTACCGTAACCACGATATTGAAAACAGAACTTACGCAAATCACTTCTATGTGCGCAGGGAAATCCATAATTAGCGATCTGAGAACCACGGTTTTACTCTGTTCAATGAAGAAAACGCCGCAAACGTCATCGTTGCCGATGGACATGCTGCCAGACACTTGTTCGTGCGAAAAGATGAACTCCTGTGCATTTTTGATTCATTGAAGAACAAAAAGTCGGCGGGAGTAGATGGTATCCCTAACGTCATATTGAGACACCTACCCCTGGAAGCAGTGGATATTTTCACTACGCTATTTAACAACGCGCTGAATAATTCACATTATCCGGCGCACTGGAAATTAGCAGTGGTACACCCTATCCCAAAGACAATCAGTTTGGTTTTAGGGCGAGGCACGACACCATTCATGCGGCGTCAAAACTGATCTCCGACATACAGTGGAACAAATGCAAGAACCAATGTACGTGTGCTTGTCTGGTTGACTTGGAGAAGGCCTTTGACACCGTATGGTTAGAGGGGCTTTTCTACAAGCTAACCAGAATGGGCATGAGGAAACCTTTGCTATATATGATTTACGACATGCTTATGGAAAAGAAGTTCGTTGTCAAATGTGGCAACGTGATTCCGAGCACAGTTTTCAACATTAAAAATGGCTTACAACAGGGGTCGGTTATTTCTCCGATACTGTTCAATATTTACACAAGTGATCTAATAGGTACCCTCAATCACGCTATAGCGTATGTAGATGATTTAGTGGCGTACAGATCAGGACCGAAAATCGAAACCATTAACACCCTTTTGCAACGTGACTTCGATCATATTAAAGAGTATTGCGATGATTGGATTGAATTTAGATCTCCATTGAGAAGGGCCTCTTGAGATACCAGAAATAACTGGCGAAATTTGGCCATCATTGGACAGCATGGACTACCACTAGCGGTGAGAAGCGCAGTTAGGTATCTTGGTATCTGGCTTGATAAGTATCTATATTTTGATAAACATAAAGATGCTTGTCTGGCTGGGGCCCAGAAGGCTTTAGCTTTGACAAGAAATCTGTTTCAAAACAGTCAACTTGATTCCAGGGTGAAAGTCATATGCTACGTGGCTCTAATCAGGCCAGTCATCGCTTAGGGTTGTCCGGTGTGGTTTAATGTAGCGCCGTCTTACATGGAAATGATTCGTGTGTTTGAGAGACAGTGTCTTAGAACCTGTCTTCTATTGATAGACTGAGCTACAAAGTGCCAATTTTCATAGTCAGCATACTCATTTTCTGAATCAACGAAATCTTATTCATCCGCAAACTCAAGAACCTTATTTTGCAAGGAAACGAATTCTGTTCAATCTTCTTCAAGTAGCTCTAAAGACACGTGCTCGTCTACTCTTTCTGCGAACGATATCGAACGAGTCAGATACCTTTTAACGCGATTACCTTTCGTCTTTATGACGTTCGTTATTACGCAGTATTAAATCAAATAGCAAAAATGTAATTTGATCGATTATTTTCGCAACGCGATGAATCAGTGAGTTTATAAATGATAGCAGGGCACACAACTAAATGAAAGGTTTATCAGAATAATTTTCACCACGTTCGATCACGACATGTGTTAGATCAAATCGCACAAAAAAATAAATTCAGTAAAAAGGCATTTTTCATTAAAAAAAAATATCGTAATGCCCATTGGCGGTTATGCGGTTAAAAAGTTTAATTAATCCGCCATCAGAAAGACAAAAAAATGTTAAGTTGTAAGCAAGCAAAAATAAAAAAACTTTATCTTTCATTTACTGAATTAGCAATATTTATTTGTTTATTACAAAAAGATATGGATAAACAAAACAAACAAAACAAACAAAACAAGCAAAACAAAACCCGAGGCCGGTACTCCTCTAATACCGGGCGGTAGAACGGTGACTGCACCGGCTACAGGCAAGGCTCCTGCATTGTCGAGAGGAGGTAAATCTGTGGCAGGCCATGGTACACCATCCTCTAAAAGCAATCACAACGAGCCTAAAAAGAAACCTTCAGGATGTGGTAGGACTGTGGCAAGCCATAGTCCTACAACTTCCTATACCCCTAGCAGCAGCAAATTTGTGGCAGGCTATGGACTTGTCGCTGCTACCAAAACTCCTCCTCTCAAGGAGGAATCTGGAGCTCAGCCGCGTCGGCAAGCTCCATCTAAGGCGCTCTACGTAAGACGCCGAAATGCTTCACGCATCATCAAAACCTTCGGATCCACTCCGGAGGTTGAGAGAAGTGCGGACATAAGGAGCAAGATTGAGTGGGCTAACAGCATCCTAAAAGACGGATTGCCCACTGCTTCCACTGCTCCCAAAACACTTAAAGACTCCTCCAAGCGCCAGAGATCATTGGAGGAAACCGCACCGGTTTCCAAGAGGCCTAGAACCCACAATTTAAAAACCCCTGGGCCATCCAACAACACATCTCTGAGGTCTTTCAGTGAAGTCCTAAAGGACGCCATAATAATCGCGGTAATCGATAGGAGCGATACCGACGGTTCCATAACACCTGAACGGTGGCAGCTGGCCAAGCTGAAGCTTTCGAACAACTTTTTGGCTATTATGCGGGAAAACCCTGGACCACCTCCTATCACAAGCGACGCTGGCTATCATCAAGGCCACGTCAAGCTCATCGCATGTGCAGATCAGAGATCTCTCGATCTCTTCACAAAAGCCATAGGTGGTTTAGGAGAGATCTGGCCAGATGCAAAACTCGAGGTCGTATCTAAGGAGGACATCCCTAGTAGACCTTGAACTCGCACCTAGATCCCAGCAGAACCCTCCTCCCCAGAAAGCATTCTGGAGATCATCAGGCTCAGTAACCCGACCCTTCCGACTCATGACTGGAAAGTCGCGAAACTGGAGGAACTAAGGGGCTCTTATAGATGCGCGCTTATCGTGATCAACAAAGAATCCCTTAATCCTCTAGCGCAGACAAAATGTATGATTCGGTTCGGATTCGAGTCAATTCATTTAAGAGTCTACAAAAAGGATGAACTGGATGCTGATAAGCAACACCTCCCCCTCCTTTAACGGAGACACCAATAAACATAACCTCAGACCCTGGAGCGTCGATATCTTTTCCAGAAATGGATAGCGACGACTCCAATCTATCCGAGGTGACAAGCAAGCCATCGATTTCCCTATCTGACACCCCGTCGGAAATGGAAACAGATGACGAAACAAAACGAGGTCCTATACGATCAGAGGAAGAAGATGAGCTCTTGGGCACATCTTCAGAATCGGAGAATCTTAACAACACCGTGGTGGAGACTACTCCGGAAAACTGTAGCAATGATACGGTTTCTCCAGATTAATCTCCATCACTCTAAGCAGGCTTCGGCCGCGTCTTTCAAAAAATGCAGAAGACATTATCCTAATCCAGGAACCATGGATTGTAGAAGGCATGGTTCGTGGACTTAGGACACCCGCATACGTCCCGCTCTATACAAGAAACAAAGGTAAGATCAGAACTTGTATATTAGTGAAACGTAGCCTTAATGTATTTCTACTCCCTAATCTCAGCGACCCCGACTTAACCATTGCCAGACTAGAGACTGCCAAAGGCTCCTACTGGCTAGCATCGGCATACCTTGGGCACGATCATGTGGGCCCTCTCCCTGGTGATAACCTAGAAAGGGTGGTACTGGAGGCTGGAAGACAAAAAACTGACCTCATCATCGGATGCGACGCTAACGTGCATCACATGGTATGGGGCAGCACCGACATGAATAACAGAGGTGAGTCACTTTTTGATTATATTATAAGTACTAACCTCTGCATTTGCAATATTGGCAATGAGCCCACTTTTATAACCAGAAACCGACAGCAAGTATTAGATATAACTCTTGTCTCCGACAGCATCACTCAAATGCTAATGAACTGGATGGTATCGTCTGAACACTCTTTTTCAGACCACAGATACATCCAATTCAGCCTGAATGATGCTCCTCCCAGTCAACCATCATTCCGGAACTACCGGAAAACTGACTGGCTAAAATACAGAGGAATACTGTCAGAAACGCTATCCTCTGAACTATCAAGTCCCCCGCGTGACACCAATGAGCTTTTCACTCTGGCTCTCAATCAGGCTATGACCGCTTCCAATGTGGCAAGAAAAAGCCACATTGGTGGACATCAGCACTGGGACTGCTCAGAAACACTTGT
The DNA here is from genome assembly GCA_963966105.1 of Volucella zonaria. Lineage (NCBI taxonomy): Eukaryota > Metazoa > Arthropoda > Insecta > Diptera > Syrphidae > Volucella > Volucella zonaria. Next base: position 94,694,709 of record OZ014533.1, on the reverse strand, counting down.
AGAAAACTTTTCAACTTGGCAAAGAACACAAGAAAAGTAACTCACTGGGACTCATACAAAGAATCCCTCAAATTATACAAAAAAGAACTGAATAAAGCAAAGCGACAATCCTGGAGGTCCTTCTGCGACAAAATCACGGAAACCTCCGAGGCATCACGGCTAAGTAAAATCCTCTCTATGATGCCTAGCTGTTTGAAAAAAACCGATAGCTCTTGGACTACCTCAAGTGATGAATCACTCAACCTGCTACTGGACACCCACTTTCCAGATAGCTCTCAATTCACGGTTAGCAGCAACCCAAACAGGTCTACTGCAACCGGGTCCAAAATCCAGGGTCTGATCACAAGAGACAAACTGCTCTGGGCGCTGCATAGCTTCAAACCATACAAGTCTGCTGGTCCGGACGGTATAATACCTGCAGAGCTACAGAGATCCTCAGATATTATTCTGCCTGCGCTAGAAAATATTATGAGGAGCTGTGTAGAACTTATCCACATTCCGCTGTTATGGAGAGAAGTCAATGTAGTTTTCATTCCCAAAGCCGAAAAATGTTCTCATGTTGTCCCAAAGGACCTCAGACCTATAAGTCTATTATCTTTCCTTCTGAAAACTCTAGAACGACTGATTGATATCCATATACGAGCTAAAATTGATCCTAGACTTCTGTCAACGGCTCAACATGCCTACTGTAAGGGAAAGTCGGTGGAAACGGCTCTGCATTCACTGACTAACCCCATCGAACGATCCCTACAATGGTTGCTTTCCTGGATATAGAGGGTGCCTTCAACAACGTCAATACATCTGCAATCACGACTGCGCTGTCAACTCTGCAGGTAGACGACTCACTTGGGGAACTGATCAGTCTTATGCTAAAAAGCAGGATAATCAACTCCAAACTGAGTGAGACTTCTACCAAAAGATGTGTCAGCAGAGGTACGCCGCAAGGCGGCGGCCTTAGAAAGTGCGGTTAACTGCATTAAGCTAAGCAGAGTCCAAAGGACAGCATGCCTATGCATAAGCGGAGCATTACGGTCTACCCCCTCTGCGGCATTAGACATTCTGCTTCATCTAACACCCCTCGATATTTCCAGCAGGTAAATAGCTGCGACTGTAGCTATACGCCTTAAAGCGACTAAACAGTGGACTAATAATCCATTTGGCCACGCCAATATTCTTAATACATTAGGAATCCCCATAGAGAACATCGATTACACCACACCTGAACTTTGGTTTGACAAAAACTTCCATGTAAGCTTCCCCTCTAGATCCTTCTGGGAGGAAGATGCTTTCATGGATGACAAGTCGATCCATCTCTACACAGATGGATCTAAAACCAATAGCGGGGTTGGTGGCCGTGTTTTCTCGGACACGATAAATCTAAGCCTCTCTTTCCGCCTTCCAAATCAGTGCAGCGTGTTCCAGGCGGAAATTTTAGCGACTAAAGAAGCTCTGTCCTGGCTGAAGAAAAACGTGATATCTGCAAAGGATATCCGCATCTTTTCAGATAGTCAGGCCGCTATCAAATCCCTGGACTCAGTCTCACTGAACTCTAAAACCGTCCTTGACTGCCGATCATCTCTTATGGAGATGGCAGAGCAGTTCAACTTTCACCTCTGTTGGGTGCCGGTCCACAGAGACGTTCCAGGGAATTGTAGAGCCGATGAACTCGCCAAAATTGGAACCACTTTACCTATTCTACCGGAAAGGGGTATCATAGGTAACCCAATCGCTGCGTGCAAACTAATATTAAAGCTGGATGCCAATAAAAGAACAGACCTTAGGTGGACTGTTGGACCAACAAGTCTAGTGACCAAACAAATCTGGCCAAAACTGGATCTGTATCGCTCTAAGTGTCTGATCTTTCTAAATAAGGAACATCTCAGCGCCATCATAGGTGTCATCACTGGCGCCTTTACAAATGGTTTCTGCAGAAGAGGAGGAGGAGGAGACAACCCTCCACTTACTCTGTACATGTCCAGCTCTGTCCCAGAGAAGAAAACTTCACTTAGGAGCCTTCTTCTACAACGACCTAAACGATCTGAAAAATACAGACGTAAACAGTCTCCTTCGCTTCGTTAGAAGCTCAAACTGGTTCCATCAGTAAGAGGATCATAGATCCACGTGGCATCACAATTGGCCATTAGCCCTAAGTGGGTTGGTTTCATCCAACAGCCACTCTTACCTACCTACCTACCTACAAAAAGATTTTTAATGCGCGGTGGGCAGCAAAGCAAGTAGACTCAGCCACGTAAAAAGAGTTATATACATAAATAGCAAACGAGTTTGACTCAAGTGTAAATTGCTGTAAATTAACATTGGGTGTAACACTTAATTAAAAATAAACTATAATTTTAATAATACGAGTATTGAAGAATGTGAGAAAGGAAATTAACGTCGGATAGAAAATAGGATTATACGAGTATTGTCATGTTGGTTCTATATAGATCATCCCTATAGACTTCAAAATCAACACGAAAGGCTGGGGAGTATCTACTTGGTTTTGAATATTTGGTCGACGATGGGCGAACCAAGCCTACAATGGCAAGGATATGGACATGTCAAAATTTTGGCGGCAGTTTTAATTGTTCACATAACATGGCAGTAAGGGATCTTGTGAATAGTGAACAAATTGTAAATTCATTGTAAATCGATTGTAAATATTGTAGATTTAACCTCAGCGAATTAAAAAGTATTTCGAAACTGCGTAGTTAATTCAGAAAACGATTCTGTTAGATTGGAGAATCCTCCCAACCCCTGATTCCTTGAGCTGAGATTGCAATTAAGCAAGAGAGTCCAACGTTTGACCTAGAGCAGATAAAAAAGGGGCTCCGCTCAAAAAAAAATATTTTACCTCATTCCACAAGGAAGCAGGTCAAATAGTCATTACTCTTGCTTGCAAGTAGAAGAAGGCTTACAATACGTTACTGAAAGTACGGGCCAAAGAATTGCGCTGCTCAGGATAACTTTTCATTGTAGAGCCTAGAGTATTCCAATGATATTTGTACAACAAACAGAAGAGCAGCCTCATCATCATCATTCATCAAGGAACGAGAATGCTAAATCGTTACAACGACGTGTAAATAAAATATCTTTTTGCCCTCCTATATTCATTTTTGGAGCTAATTGTACACTTCTAAGTGACTTAATAAAACTTGCAGCTACAGAAAGTAAGGTATCTGATTTAGAATATAAGTTTGTTAACATGGGTTACCGGAAAACAAAGGTTTATGTTAATAGTTCTGCCGTTCATAAAATAGTTATCGATCGAATTCGCGGTACGAGCGTAGGGGCATTCTCATTTTCTCCCAAGGACACGAAAAAAGTCTCAATTTTGTTGAAAGGTCTTGATGGGGATACTCCAGTCGAAGAAATTAAAAAAGCTCTGGGAAAACTTGTTCCCAATCTGAGGATTAGTAAAATAACACATTTTTCCACCTCCAGATCTAAAGAGTTAGACATAAAATTAAACATGTTTGTAGTACAGCTACTCTGCCAACGTGTTTACTGGGAAAAGAAGCACAATAGGGCTGTTATGCGCTGCTATCGATAGTCAGCGATTTGGACATTTAGGTGAATGTTGCGCCTATATGAGCAGATGCGTTCTTTGTGGCAAAGATCACGATTCGAATGAGTGTATTAATTTAAATAAAACTCTTAAAGAAAAAAATGAAGAGGTTCCCATACCTAAGTGCGTGAACTGCAATGAGATCGACCATGCAGCTAGCTATCAGGGCTGTCCAGCATATCTCAAATATAAAGAAAAAAAGCCATCTTATTCTGAAATAGCTAGACAAGCAGCAGGCAAAACAAAAACGTTTGTTCAAGAATCAATTCTTAATTTTACAAAAGCCAACGTTTCTTTCGCTGAAAAAGTAAAAGCATCAGCTAAACAACCGAATGTTCCCTCAGCCTCTAGGACTAGACTTCAAGATGATGAAGAACCCATTACAATATCTTTGCTTAACCCAAACGCACACAAATGTGATCTCAACGACTACCTTAACGAAGCTAAGCATCTATTTAAGAATTCATTTATAGATCTGCTGACAAAGATAAGGCAATTCTGGCCTAAGTATCAAGTCTTGAAATCCAAGGAGGATAAAATGTTTTCCTACCTTGAGTTCGTTGCCTCCATTGTTGTGTAATCATGTCATTTACAAAATGAGAAAAGACTAGCACTATTAAATACCTTAAAAAATAAAAAACCTCAGATTTGTTTATTTTCTGAAACCAGACTATCCGGGAGATATAGTCCCACTCATTTAGCGGATACAACATAATAAAAAATAACACCGGCAGAGGGCCAGCGATTTTACTTGACGAAAAGTACAAACCTAACGAAGTCTCTTTCCAAAGCGATGTCTTTTCTGTGTGTCTATCTTCTTTTGTTTCACAAAGCTATTCAGGTTCAAATTTTCGCCTGTTGAGTGGAAGCATTTACATTCCGTCCAATGCTGGACAGCGATTAATTAGTGAGCTTGATAGACTTTACGCTGTCATTAATAATTTTGACGCCGTTATAATCGGAGGTGATTTCAACGCCAGCCATCCAGCATGGGGAGACAGCGTCCATAATAACAACGGAAACCTGTTTTACAATTGGTTCTACAATGGCCCATTTCCAACATTTCCTAGATCCTCCTCTTTTTTGGACTTTTTCCTTATTTCTCCATCCCTTAACCCCACATACAGTTCGAACAATCCATCAAATGTCTTAACCTGTAAGACCTTTTCAGCATTTTCCGAACACCTCTGGAATTCTTATAGAAGTAATTATTAAAGATTTTTTCCCCTATCTTGAATCCACCTGCTACATATAGAAGTTTTAAAAATACGAACTGGGAAGCCTTTCGGCTTAGTCTTCATAACTCTTTACCCTCAATCAGTGTACCAACGGAGAGAAATATATCTAATGCTGAAATAGATATGCTTATAGCCAAACTAAACGCAGTAATTATTTTAAAGGTAGAATCGCACTCCAATATTCACAATGTTACTGACCATAAGTATCAATGTATTTCGGTTTTGACTAAGAAACTAATTGAATTGATACAAACAACTTAAAAGAATGTATCACCGTCACCTTAATAGAGTTAGTCCTGAATATCTAGAAATGCATTCTAGAATACAGTGCTTAAGTAAAATTATTAAAGAAAACGTTAATTTAGATCTCAATAATTCCTTTAAGTCAAGACTGGGAAAAATAAAACCATCTCCACATGCTTTTAAAGAAATAGATAGGATAACCGGGCGTAAACATTTTGGAACAAATATTTCGAAAGATACGCTCATCCATAATGGCCAAGAGCTGACTGATATTCAAGCCAAACTAAATGCATTTAAAAATCTGTATACTGCAAACTATGGTGAAAGAGCATCCACCGATAATCGAAACTTAGAATCCGAAGGTCTATATGCAATTAACCAATTTGTGGAAAGACATCTGGAGCACACGCTGTCCGTTTTTTCGTCTTCTAACAGCGCCTGTGATCCAGGGGTATCTCCGTTCACTTCGCCCAATAGCGTTAATCTTTTCAGAACGTCGCTTAACAATAAAAAATCTACGGGTATTGATCAGATCTCGAATTTCATTTTAAAAAAATGCCCTTTATCTTTAGACACATTATTGGCATCAATATTTAACCACTGTGTTAACAATGGCTATTTTCCAGAAAACAGCGAAGCTTTTTCCGATAGCTAAAAAGAAAGCTGCGAAAAAAGTAAACAACTTTCGCCCTATCTCGATTCTCTCCAATATTGGAAAATTATTCGAGTGGGTATTAGCCGAACACTTAAATAATTTCTGTGAAGAGAAGGACATTATCCCGAACAACCAATTCGGGTTCAAGAAAGGAAACTCCACGGCGCACGCCTTACTCATTCTTCAGGACAGGGTTGTCCAAAACCTGAGAAATAAAATGTGTACGGTGAGCTTAGATATTGACCTTGAAAAGGCTTTCGATTCGATCTGGCATCAGGGACTCTTATTTAAGCTTCTAAGACTAAGCTTCCCGAATTGGCTTATAAGAACGATACACAGTTTTTTATCAAATAGAACAACCTCAATATACATTGGATTCGAGAACAGAGAACCTCTCCCGGTGAAATCAGGCGTACCTCAAGGATCCATACTCGGACCGTCGTTATTTATTATTTATCTTCAGGATTTCCCTCTTTCGGACCCAATTACTGAAAATCTTGGATCACTTCACTACGCTGATGATACCACTATATTAACCAGCGACTTACGACCGAGCTTAGTTCTTAACAAAATTAAAGCAAAACTTCCACTTCTAGAAAATTACTTTAAAAGATGGAGATTAAAAGTAAATACTGGTAAGTGTGGCCTCACGTGTTTTAGAAATGCCAGCGGAAAGGGACATTATCGAGCAATTAAAGAAAGCAAGGAATTGCTCAATTCCATTACGTTCTGAAAGAAATTATCTGGGAATACATTTCCACAACAGATTTCTCTTTAACAAGCATGGAAGGGCTGTAGTTAATAAAGCAAAAATGGTCACAGGAATACTTAAACCATTTCTTAATTCTAAACACATGTTAGGGAAAACTAAGATTATGATTTACAAAACTCTTATAAGACCAATTCTGGCATACGGTTTTCCTACTTGGTTTACCATCTCACCCACTGTAGCCAAAGAAATGGAGGTCTTCGAGAGAAAAATACTGAGGTTTTGCTGTGGAATGTTTAGAAAACCCGATAAAAAATGGTTCTCTAACAAAACTATATATGAAGCAACTCAGGTTACACCACTCATGAACTACCAAATAAAGCTTCTTCAGATAAAGTTAGAACGTATCCGTTCACACCCTAACCCACTGACAACATCTCTTATGGACTTTAATGTTATGGACAGTTTGAATAACAACTATTATCTGTCACCCTTCAATCTTTTGAATGAGGACTCTGTATCCCTGATAAGACCTGATACAAATCGACACATGATAGCACCGTTCTACGAAAAAGCATCTCCTTTTAATTATAGGGGATGACTTTGCAATATTTGTTCTAACACAGACCTTTGTTTTTGATGCAAAAGTTTTGAATTTCCTTAATGTTGTATATGTTGTATACGAACAATTGAGGATTAACAAAGCTTTTGCAGCCAACGTACGTTTAAGGATCCTTTGCATTATTCAGTACATATTTATCTAATAAGATGAAGATTTATCTTTTTAGGTTTAATTAGGTTAGGTTTTAGTTTTAGTTTTAAGTTATAGATACCAGGTTAAGACTGCCAAAAAGAGCAAAGTAGTGAAGGTACGCCGGGAGCAAGCGTACGCAAATTTAAGCCCAGCGCAATTCCTAATTAATATTTATCTAGAATATTTACTTTCACTTTTGTTTAAGTCAGACAAATCATTAAGTCGGCCATATTTAAAATAACATTGTTTTATAATGTATTGATTAAATTTGTCTCAATAAAGTTAACTTGTAACTTGTAATGATGTTTGTGAAGAGTGGATCTAAGTGGGCAGATCTGAGATTTTGTCTATTATTGAGAAGGATATGAATAACCTGGAGCAGATTCAACCGAATTTGGACTAAGTTTACCTTTAACACTCACATAAAACCTTTAACCTTAACATTTCAAACAAATTAATGAACTTCCACTGTCCAGGTACAATATTACTTCGAGTGCAATTATTTTTTAAAAAAGAGACATAATTGACCTATAATACGACTACTTTCGGAATATTTGAAATAAAATTCTTCTGAAATTGCCAATCACCCAAAGAATTTATAGACTCAACAACTACTGAAGTAAAATCAGTTCCCGAAAGTCCTCTTGAATTCTTAATCAACTATTGCCCACCTCACCCTGACATTTCAGTTAAATTTGACTTCACCTTGTAACTCGAATTACATTTCCAAAAAAAAACATTTTTTTTTGTTTTTGGTCCTTCTCTCCTTCCTGGTATCCAATTTTAAAGACTCCAATCTGTACTGCGTGTTGAATTTAAGTGAATGTCACTATTTCTGTTAACAACATTCGGTCACTCCAGTGACGGAAAGAGGCTTCACCAAAGAAATGACCTCCTTTAGTGTTCGCCCTTTTTGTATCCGTATCTGTACATTTCCTTTTACTACTTCAGTATGCCAAAAAGAGCAACATTTAAGGTAAAGTCTGGCAGGATAAAAAAAAATGTAAAGGAAAGGATGGGCATGTCAACAAAGATAGATTCGACCGAAAATCCTGATTTATATCGATTACTTTGGGAAAATGGAAATCCCTGGTTTCAATTTTTTCTTTCTCTGCAGTGAGGTTGATTTGTCTTCTTTGGTTTTGCAAATTTCAAAACAACTGTTTCCATTTGGTATCCTAGTTCTTCGATGCAGCCTCTCGTGACGTCTGATGTGATTTTTTGTGAGAAATCCGAAAATTAATTCAAGGAATTTGGTTTTCTCCTTCTCAAGGAGGACTAAAAAGCAAATCCCTGCTCAAGTACTCGCAGTTCTAGGGGTTAATTGAAAAATGGAATAACGTGTCATTAACGATGAGCCACTTAAAGTACTCGTATTTTGAATTCAAATTCGAATTTGGATTTGGATTCTCGTCTAAGTACCTACTCGATCCTCATTAATAATTAACGACCATATGGTAATGGAGATGTGGCTTGTACGATGTCTTGGCGAATTCTAACATTAATGGATGTGGTCTGGTACTTCTAGATGGGGTAGGACTACTCTAATTGATGATGTCCACTCTGCAGTGGTATTCAGAGGCCACATAATCCCACCCTGGATTTATTGCTCCACGTGTAAATCGTAATGATTTATGCAATCCAGTGTGCACCACCCGACCCATGGCGAGTCATAAATTTCCGCCAATGGTTTCTTTTAAATGCCACAGATTTGCTGGTTAGCCCGCATTTGGATTTATGAATACCTGAGTGGTTTTTAAGTGAAATTAGTATCACGGAAGAGACTTGTCCTTCCAGGAGGTCGTTATTAATCGAACCATTCAAAGTCTACTCACGTTTTGTAGGGAAAAGTAAATGTTTTTGATATAAAGGGGTGCTTTAGGAATTGATAACCGAAATGAATAATTCTCAGAAATGGGAGTGATACAACAGAATTTAGAATTCCAAGCGGCTAACGAAGCACCTCCGTGGATTCCAATCAACTTATTACGTGGAAATTACCATTCAGGGTAGAACGCACAAAGGAAGAAACTTTTAGAAGACCGGTCGGATGGATTGTTATGGAAGCAAGACTGGTCGCTCTGTAGCCAGATTTGGAAAACTCGACAAAGATTCAAGATCTGTAACATCCACATAGACGAGTAGTTGCAAAAACTCTTGAAAGATTATGCATCTGGTGGTGACTTGCAAGTACAACGTTCCTTTGACATCAGAGGTCTCGATAAAAACATTATTTGTCCTCACGGAACAGCGTGCTCTCTCCCTGGTCATTTTGTATGGGCTGAACGTGGGTTCGGATACGGTTTCCTTACGTAGGCTGTCCAGACCTGAGGTAATGTAAACATCTTGCAGACGTTGGACCACACTGACATAGACTAATAAGTTGTATGCCAAAGGTTTTGGGCATTAACGTATTGCGGCAGAAAAAATCTTATGCGGGAGAATTTGGTGTAGACTTGAGAGTCTGTTTTTTTTAGGATCGGGGACGCAATACTGATTTGCCTTTTCTATGATATATCTTCGTCCGACCGTATTTTTCAGGTAATTTGGTGCATGTCTTCATAAAGTAATTTCCCCTGCATTAAGCAGCTTTGTTGGACATAAATTCAGATATCCTCACTTTGGCGAGTTTGGTGGCAAAATAGTTCCCACAACTCCTCAGCACTGATGCGAAACTGCTACTATGCTTCCTTTTACCCTCTGGAAAAATTTCCGAACGTCTACCCCTTTATATCATCTTTCAATATATGTTAGGACATATCTCACGCTTGAAGCAATCTTTTCTTCGAAGAAGACAGTGCTCGTCCTTTCTCGTAGAGCTTACAAGCCACTCTGGTCCGTCTTTGGAGCGTCTCTCTATATCCTTTCTATTTCATTGCATGCGCCAGCGGACAACTAGGGGTTTCATAGTGGTGGACGAAGCCTAGCACATCACAGGCGGAAAATTTGATATCTTGTTGGATATTTTCCCTCTGGAGAGGTGCCAGGGCGACAAAAGTCTTGGCGATTTCTTGTTATCATAGCTCACGGTATTTTACCTTCTTACCATAACAAGGTAGTTCTTCGAGTCAATGTTGATCCCTAGGAAAGTTCGGGCATCCCGAATACTGAAAGCGTGGCTTCCGTCGATCGCAGTGTGATCAATTCTGGTGGTAGATTATTCAGAAGGCCACCATGTCGCTTAACGAATATGCATATGCGTCGTCTAGGATGATTTCCTCATTACGCTTAAGACATTGATCACATGTCTTCTCGTGGAACTCATAAAATCCATTCTTGGTCCCATCATCTTTATACTACATTGTGGCATGCTGGTATATTAGGCTCATGTTGGCGAGCTTAGCCTTATCAAAACTTATCGCTTTAGTTTGCCCCGTATTTAATAGTTTAAAGGAAAACCCGGTTATGAAGCGTGTTGACAGGCACATGCCCTTAAGAAGGACAGGGACAAAGCTGCTGAGGAATTAACTGAATAGGACTGAGAAAAACTATCGTAAAAACATTTGCAGAGACTCGAAGCAGAACCAAATGCCTAAAACTAAATTAGCAATTCAAAGAATTGAAACCTTAGCTTTCGAGTAACCTTCTATGAATTAGGGAGCTGACTCATCTATACAATTTTTCAGCTACTGCCACATTGTTCTTATGAGTAAAGTACTCGTTATCGGGATCAAAATACTCGTAGATTTATGTGTCTACTCGTAGACCTTAATGATATAGAAAAATCCGAAATTGTTTACCCACCAACCTATTCTAGCATGGTGAAATGGTGATGGGCTTTCAGTTCACCATCTTTTAACTTAACAATGAAGTTAGTTAGAAGTAATACCATACAATTTCTTATCCAAGCTACATATCAAGGAATGTCCTATATTGCCCAGTTTTGTATGAATACACGTTATGTAAGCCAAACACAGCCCGTAGCAGGCATCTGGTAGAGCAAAGATGTTGCTGTAAGACCTGTTCATTGTGGAATAAAATTTAGAAAAAGTGGGCCGTTGCAGTGTTTGTTTATGCTGGATTCCGGTCTCCGGTCTGATTGATCTTTATATTTCCAGGGTATCCAATGTACATAATAGATAGAGTAAAAAGTGACCTCTTTGGGAATTAAAAAAATTTTTTTTTTAAAACTTTTTTTATACTATTCAATATAGTCCCCTTTTAGTTTGATACACTTATTCCAGCGATTTTCCAATTTCTTGATCCCGTCCGAAAAGTAATTTTCCGGAAGGTCTGCAAAATACTCCTCCGTGGCGTCGATGAGAAAATCTGAATTGTTTATTGATGAGCCATCTTTTGAGGTTTGGGAAGAGATACGAGTAATAGTCCGAGGGATCCAAATCTAGTTACCAATCGACGCCAAAAGTCCGCCCGATTCCGCATCAGCAAGTCCAAACACTCTTTCGAAGTGCTCTCGCCATCGAGTTTTTGGTCAGGAGTGAGCATTCGCGGCACCCAGCGGCAGGATAAGTTTTTCATATGCAGAATATTGCCCAAAATATGGCATGTGCGCTCAGTACTAATCTCTGTGGCATCTGCTAGCTGGCGCACCTTCACTTTCCGGTCAGCCAACACCATTTCATGTATTTTTTTGACATTGTCCTCTGTAATCGCATCGGAGGGCGTGCCGCTGCGGACTTGATCGGTAGTGGAGTTGCGGCCACCACGAAACTCTCGAAAGCAATTATTGACGGTGTAATCTGACGGAGCATTAGCCCCATAATATTTATCCAACTTTTCTTTTGTTTCCTTCGCCGTTTTGTCTCTCAAAAAATAATGTGTTATGAGAGAACGAAAATCGCTTTTGTCCATACTCAACATGATGCCAAACACGTCAACAACAATCAGCTCTCAAAACAAAACTAAAGACAGTATCGCATTGAAATTTGGCATGTCTTCCTAAATATGAACAGACTTCAAGGCACCATAACCTTTTTTGCAGTAGCAGCGCATTCTGGCGGTCAAGGGGGTCACTTTTCACTCCATCTAGTATTCGCTGGACTACGTTCTAAGAAGAGACTTCCAATGCGACACACATAGAACATGTCCCGACTATAGGGCTTCCAGAGAGTACAGTCTCAAATCTACTTCTGTTTTTCCTTTGAAAAATTATACAATTTATAGATTTCTTACAATAGTGAGTCACAACTCCAGATAGATGAGCTCCGTATGGCTTCCAAGGGAAACCAATGCTCTCATAATCAGGTGAAATCTGCTGCCACCATGGCACGGCTTTTTGTTTTCGAAATCACAGGAATGTAACTGGTTTTACCTTTTCATCAAGTGCCTTACCTGAAAAGAAAAATTAAACAAAGATTAGGTCTATGGATCACAAGACACCATAACTTAAAAATAGAATAATTCATTGCATAAGTATTTTAAAATAAAATTCCTTTTAAGCCTGAGAAGAGTCGGTGAATGAAAAGAATGTCTGCTGCGTCCCTTCGTTCCTCAAGGGTATTCAGGTTAATGAGTTTGAGACGGTCTCGATAGGGAGGTAAGATTAGAGGATCGTTCCAGGGTGGACCTCGAAGAGCAAATCGAAGAAAACGACGCTGGATCCTCTCAATTCGAGTTACATGAACTAGTTGAAAGGGACACTACGCTTGGCTAGCGTACTCAAGAAGGGGGCGAACGTAAGTGATGTATCTGGATCTGGATCTGGTCACGTACGTGTTACAAGTAATGAGTTTGCTTTAGTAATTATCTCATCGATATGCGGGCGGAAATTAAGCTCCCTGTCGCATAATATGCCAAGGTCGCGCATAGTCTGAACAAGGGATATAGGTTGGCTGTGGAGAAGCTAAGTTCGGGGAGTAGACTTGTTGCACTTACGTGAAAAGGTAATCGATTGACATTTGGTGACATTGAGTTCTAAGCAGTTCTTGCTGCACCAGGTGAAAAACTATTTAGATCGGTTTGAAGGAGGCTGGAGTCGTGTTGTGAGGAAATGGGTTTAAAAAAATTGGTGTCGACAGCATAGACAGAATGTGCTGAGTGGTGAATGGTTAGGCTGAAGAGAAGTGGACCTAGGTGACTATCTTGTGGAACACCTGAAGTGGCCAACAAAGGGGCCGATATGACAGACCTGAAGCGAACACTATAAAAACGATTGTTCAGCTAAGAAGATATCCATTTAAGCAAAATGGGTTCAAAGCCCAGGACGGACAATTTGAACAGGATTAGTTTATGAGATATCTTGACAAAAGCCTTAGTGAAATCAGTTGTTATAACGTCAACTTTACCAGTTTCTGGGGCTCAGAGAACAGAGGACACAAATTCGATGAAGTTAGCTGTGTTGTTTAGGGGAAATAACAGATTTGCACTGGAAGCTTAAGGCTTCGGACAAAATGCTTTCGAGGAGTTTGGGTATACCATATGTGAAAGCTTAGCTGCGGGGCGGTAATTAGTGACTTCGCTCTTTAATCCCTTTTTGTGTATCGGTATTATGAAAGAAGACTTCCATATCTGAGGAAATTCACCTTGAGAGAGTGATAATCGGTGGAGATTTGCAAGGGGGCGGGAAAGTATTGAGGAACACTTTTTTAAGAAATATGGATGGAAGACCATCTGGGCCGTGTAAGTATTCATCATTAAGTTGTTGTAACTTATTTTCTATTGCTGTGTGATCAAAACTTTGAGAAATAGACGGACAAATGGGGAAGTTAAGTAGGTATTTGAAATAAGAGGGATCCGGTACGAAGGAATTATCGGCAAAAGATTGCTTAAAAAATGTAGTAAAAAAGTTGGCTATAGTATGCGGGTCGGTTGATGGCATGCTTCTGTATGAGAGGGATGAAGGAAAACCGTCAGATTTTTTTTTTGTAGTTAACGAATTGGTAGAAGGACTTAGGATCGTTTATAAGCCTTGATTGCGCACTATTAAGGTATCGCTGGTGGAGAACCTTATAAACCTGGGCGAATTGAAGGTATGACCCAAGATAGTTTGAATAGTCAGCAAAAGAGTTGGATCGGATGAAAACAGCCCATAATTTGTTTCTCTTGTTACGTAAAGAGAGAAGTTTACGATTGTACCACTGGGGTCTCGTAGAAAGGGTCTTATTGCGCGAAAAGGAAACATAGAGAAAAATAGAATTGAATAATTCTCTATAGAAAATAGAGAGAGCACTTTTAGGCGGCATATTGGCGAAATCAAAAGAACACTTACTAAGATAAGCGCTAATTTTGCGGAAATTCGCTTTGTGGTTGGAGGAGAGTGGTGGAAAAGAGAAAGAAGAAGTGGTGGATGAAATTTATCAATGGTCGATAGTGAAAGGGGACAGAGCGAGACAGAGGAGTTTACGGGGTTAGTGGTGAAAATGAGGTCTAATTGCCTTCCCATATATGTTAGTTGGAGACCCCATTAACTTGACGTAAGCTAGAGTCTGTGAGCTTATCCAAGAAGGGGGATTCTTCACTCGAGATAGGATTTACGATAAAAAAAGATTCCTAATCTGATTGAGTCCAGGGCAGTTGAAGTAGATTGAAATCGCCGAATACGATGATATCAGCGAGAGGATCAGATAAGTTAATTATTTGATCAATCGCATCGATATCGGGTTGGTAGCATTCGATAGGTTGTGCCGGAGGGTGTAAAAACACATAACGTATAAGGACCTGCTGGGGAGTGTTATCTTTATTGAAACGTAGTCAACCTTAGAAGAAGTAGAAACAGTGATTGGAGCAGAGGTCATTGTGGACAGTCAGTAGGACACTTCAACAACGAGAATCATCATTTCGCCGTCTCGAAAAACGTTAAAACTAGGGGGAATAATTCCTGATTCTATATATCGGGAATTAGACTAGTTTCAGTCAGAGCGTAGACGTCAAATCGGAGAGCGTGAGATTGACGAAAGACAGCAGTCCTCTTACGTTTTGATAGTAGAAGGTAAGAGGAATGTTATTTCGGGAGGGCGTGGGAGTAGATGGTTGAAACACTGGCAATGGTAGCACGTTAGAGACGAAAAAATTTGTCGTTGTCAACTCTGCTCCGTTGAAGGTGTGAGATCCTTTTTAAGTGCACATAGTTACCGAAAGCAGTAAGGTCGCCTGAGACTTTTTGGGGAGACATATTCAAAATCTCGTGGAAATTGATATATAAGTTCCTCGGACTTGTAAGGTCAGTAGGGAGACCTTCCTGCTGTATGGAGACCAGGATGCTTGTTTTAGTTTTTCCCTCGTAACAAACTGAGTCTGATTTGTCATGCAGATACGCTAGAAGGAGACGTATATTCTCGTACGTCTTTTTTTCTTAAAGCCTAGAAAGTGCATAACGACATTCTGTTGTGTCAAAAGTTTGTTGGGTTATTTTAACTGTGGGAGGCAGAAGTGGGTCAAAAATGGGGCTGATCGAAGAGGATTTGGAGGGCGATGCAGCGGTAATTGAAGGGGCATTCGACACTTTTTTAGATGAGGGATCCATAATATGGGACCTAATGAAATTGCGATATTTAGCTCTGGTTTTGAGATCGGAATTTTGCGAAGAAATGCTAGTGGGGGCATGTGCAGAGGAGTTAGGTATATCAGAGGAGTTAGTGTGAGAGGTTGGGGTTAATTTGAAAGAGACGCGTTGTATCTAAGAAAATCAAACCATATTCAACATATCAACACCCATGTATTTGAGGTGTCTTTCTAGTTGAACATGCCACGACGTCTTTCTAAAGCAAACTGTTTCTGCGGGATAAATTTGACGCTTTTCGAGGTAGATGCTTTAATAAAGAGTGTTTTTTTTTTAACAATAACGAAGGACTAGGACTGTGTCATGACATTATGTTTTGATCACATGTCTAGACTTATGGCTTTCTCGTGTGTTTTTGACGAAGCGCATCATGTTGATTTTATTTTGGGCCAATCTTTTGACCATTTGGGGCTCTTTATTACGAACAACACGGCCTTCTTGGTTATAAAATACACCAAGAACTTTACATATGACTACTAGAAGTAATCTTAATGCATTTTGCGATACGCATATGTAGTGTTGTCGTTGAATCAAATTGTCTGTAAGTCAGTGGTTTCATGGGCAATACAGCAGGGTAGCACCATAAAGCCACCATCGTGAAGACCGCACAATGAACTTCTGTGGATGCAATTGAGTCCCATGAGTCTTTTTTGGGTTTGCCTCATTCCAGAAATGGCAACAAGTTAAGCCAAAATGAGCCTCGTACTTAAAGCTAGGATCGGCTTCAAGCCTCTAAAGAGCCCAATCCGCGATTTCCCGCCACAAGCCTTGATCTCGCGACTTTGTTTCTTGCATGAGCTGGATCTTGCATATGCTAGTGTAGGGGTGCTGGGATCATTTCATGATATTTTTCACATAGTGGGCAGACAAAGGCCAAATTGTTGTGAGTGACTTCGAACTGAGACTTCCGGATGTTCCGAAAAGTGGATAAGGTAAGCAAATTTACTCATAGCGAGTTTACTGTTGTCGATTATGAGGACATACCAAATCGCGTTATTATCTATCTTTTTCACGAATTGAGGCTGATTTCCAAAATAAATTGGAAAAATCATGATGATTTGTAAAACAGTGCTGAACACTAACGTCAAAGTGTGGCCTGCGTAGCGATTGATCGGGAAACTTCTGATTGCCCTATAACTAACTTTGATTGGGCCTTACCTCCCAATAGTGGTCCCCGGAAACTGCTAAATGGCCTACGTCATCATAGGGCACACAAACGTATACGCAAGACATTAAAAAGATGTGACGAACCAACTAATGGATAGAAATGGATTCACTGTTGATGAACCTTGCAAACGTTGAGCGGACAATGACCTTCGAATCTACACGTGGAACGTTTAGACCCTTGACAGGCCATTTGTAGCCTAGCTAAGTTGCAACAGCAGGAGGCGCCCAGACACATATCCGAAAATCTCTCAACAATTCCTATGCCGCCAGAATCTGGCCGCCAAAGACCAGTGGCAACGCTGCCAATGTGCCATGAGAGACACCCCAACTGATGTGCTGAATTCCAGCTGACCACCACCAAGTAATCCCTGGTTTGATGAAGAATACCGGCAAGCACATGCAGCTAAACAAGAAACCTACAAACCGGCGCTACAACGAAGGACGAGATCTGCTCGTGAGCCCTTCGAGCAGAAGAGACAGGAAGAACATTGGCTTTTTCAGAAGAAGAAAAAAAAGCATGAGAAGCGCGCGATAAAAATATTGAGAAGTTGTACTCCAGAAATAACGTACGGACGTTTTATCAACAAGTAAAAAGATTGTGTCAAGGCAGGAAGACCCGTTTGGTAGCTTGTAGGGATGAAGAAGGAAACCCTATGATAGAGTCACAGTCAGTGCTGAGTGCAGACTGTATAACAGTGAAGAAGCCCAAGATGCCGCCGTCAGGCAGAATAGACCATTCATCTTAGACAATGATAGTCAAAACTTCCGTCCACCTGACCAAAACGAAGTAACGACAGCAATATCTCAGTTGAAAACCAAAAAAACAACTGGACCTGATGGCTTACAGGCCGAGATATTCTTTGAATGCTGGAAATGACTTTGTAAAAAGGATATATCAACTCATATCTCAGATCTAGTCAGAAAATTGTATACCTGATGTATGGAGTCTCAACATCGTCTTCCCGGTCCACTGAAAGGGAGAGCCCGTCAACTACGCAAACTATAGAGGTATAAGTCTGTTCAACATCTCGTACAAGATAGATCTTACCTGCCATATTGTGTGAAAGTCTGGAACCTTCGTTCAACAATCTTATTGGGTCCTATCATTGTGCGGTTTTAGACCAGGGAAGTCTACAAGCGACTAAGTCTTCACACTCCAGCACATCCTCGAAATAACTCAAGAAGTTGAAATCAACACCCACCATCTTTTGATCGATTTTAAGGCAGCATATGACAGCGTTTGCAGAGACGAGCTATATAGAGCCATGTTGGGTTTTGGCATCGCTGCCAAGCTCGTCCATCTGTGCTGAATGACGATGGAGAAGTCTTGGTGCTCCATCAATGTCGGTAGCGACGTAGCCGTGACCTGTCAACAAAGATTTTAGACAATAGTAACGCGCTGTTATGTGACTTTTTTAACATCATACTTGAGCAAATTAATCAGAACTCACACTATCGTTTGCTAGCATTGAAACGGAAGCTACCAAATTGGGTTTGGCGGTAAATAAGATCATAACCAAGTATACTCTTATGCTGTCAATAAGAAGAGACACACAACATAAGACGATGCAGTAAGGAGCTTTGTCTACCTTGGCTCTACTATCCATTCTGCCAGCAACACCTCTGCACAGATAAAACGAAGAATCACTCTATTCGATCGCTGTTTCTTTGGGATAAGAAGGGAACTGAGTAGTAAGGCTCTATCACGAAAAACTAAGCAGACTCTATCTTGAATATCCCAGTCTTACTTTATGACGACAAAGCATGGACCCTATCGAAAGCGGATGAAGAAATTCTCAGTCATTTCGAGAGAAAAATCCGTCGAAAAATATTCGGTCTCGTTTGCTTTTGCAGGCTGTAGAGAAGAAGATTCAACGACGAACTCAACGAGCTGTACATCGACATCGACATAGTCAAAAAACTGCGCATCAAGTGCCTCAGATGACTAGGACATGTAGAGCGAATGGACACAAGTTCTCCCGTCCGCAGAATTTTCGAATCTACCTCGGAGGGATAACGAAGTAAAGAAAGACCTCTCTTAGGTAGTGCCACCCACAACTAGAAGAGGACCTCAACCAACTTTAAGTGCAGGAGGCAGCGGACTAATGAGCGAGGCTTGTTAGTTGAGGCCCCCTAAGTGCTATATGTGGCACTAAAATTTATAT
This sequence comes from Volucella zonaria, assembly GCA_963966105.1. Classification (NCBI taxonomy): domain Eukaryota; kingdom Metazoa; phylum Arthropoda; class Insecta; order Diptera; family Syrphidae; genus Volucella; species Volucella zonaria. Next base: position 94,675,755 of record OZ014533.1, on the reverse strand, counting down.
ACTAAATTGGATATGAAATTTAAATTCCAGACGTTAGTCCAACATAGTGTCGTAAGGAAATAACTAATAAAGAGAGCCTACCGAAAAGACCATTGCAAGATTCTATCATGTTTGTGACGAAAGGTTTGAGGCGCTAACAATATACTGCAGACGAAACCATGTAAAATTTTATGAAAAATTAATCTGTCGGCAGTTGGCATAGTTTAGAGAGACCTCTGACCTCTTCTGGGAGACTGGTCAAACGGTGCTGAGATTCATTCAATTCATTCATTAGATCATTCTTTATAACCGAGGGTATGTTAGTTATTAAATCCATTGAAGAGTCTTTAGAAGAAATCCTTCCTGAAGTGACTCTACTTCTACGTTCCCATCTTGTTTTTCTTCTTGCCTTCTGGCGAAACTGCTGAATAACCTGTCCATAGTAGCATATCCTCCTTCTTTCAGTCTAATTTCTTCTTTTTCTTTTGGAGTGAGTGATTTACTTATCGCTTCCTCTTCCCACAAACAGTTCTTCTTCCTTTCTGCAATACAGCATTGCATCCCTTTTGTTTCACCAAGATGGTGGCAAAATGAATCCGGAACATAAAATTGTCTATTGAGTATAATATGCTGGCAATGCCATTTGCTGCGCGCTAGAAAGCCCGTTTGGAAGTCCTTGGTTGTTGCTTATGTTAGCAGCCATACCTTACCCACAATTAACTTCGTTTTCGTATTTCTTTGATATTTTGGTGTCGTGCATATGCGTATTTTTGGTCAAGGTTGACCCCTCGAAGTGGTCGGACAGTCATAACCAAGTCTTACTTTAATCACAATATGGCGGTTTGGGTTCAGTGAATTGACAGAGCCTTTTCTCGTCAAGACCAATTTCAGAATGATACCATCATACGCTTAGGAAATACTTATAGGTCGAACCATTAGGTGCTGTAGCAAAGCCGAGGAACCTATTGACCCTTGTTTCAGTTGACGCTTTGAGATTTTCAAGACAGAAATCACCAGAACGAGCTTTTCCTGTTGTAGAACGACAATAATGATTTTATCCTCGCCATCACCTCTGTAACTCCTGCAGAAATCGTAACGGAAACAACGGAAGCCTTAATCTCGGCATGTCTAACATTGCTTATGATGACGGCCAATAAGACGTCCATATTTGACCTTATCTGCGTCTGCAAAGTACCCGGCAAATGTTTTTCAACTCTTTGGCACTTCGTTGAAAGTTAGGCGACCGTTTTTAATTTGCCATCGATGTAGCCAAGACCGAGTTAAGGGATTTTATATTTGATTCGATAGAGTTCAGATATACGAGGGCGGGTCAATAAGTCCGTGACTTTTGGATTAAAACAGATCTTTTGATAAAAAAATAAAACGTAGCCTCCTTTGAGCTCTATACACTTTGTCCAACACTTCTCCAATTTTTTTATCCCTTCCAAAAAAAATGATTTGTCGAGGTCCTCAAAATGACGAGATGACTTCATCATTGGAGTCAAATCTTTTTCCACCAAGCCATTTCTTCAGGTTTGGGAACAAGAAGTAGTCGCTCGGAGCCAAATCTGGAGAATAGGGTGGATGAGGGAGCAATTCATAGCCCAATTCATGGATTTTTGCCATGGCAACTGCACATGTGTGCACCCTTGCATTGTCTTGGTGGAAAAGAACTTTTTTCTTGGCCAAATGAGGTCGTTTTTTTTTCAAATCGTCATTGAATCGGTCCAATAAGTTGGCATAATATTCCCCATTGATTGTTCTTCCCTTTTGAAGGTAGTCAATGTGGATTATCCCGCGTGCATCCCAAAAAACAGTCGCCATAACTTTATTGGCTGACAAACCCACCTTGGCCTTCTTTGGTGCCGATTCACCCTTAGAAACCCACTGTTTTGACTGTTGTTTGTTCTCTGGTGTGTTGTGATGGATCCATATTTCGTCCACGGTTACAAAACGGCGCAAAAACTCCTCCATATTGCGATTAAACAACGCCAAACCTTCCTGTGAAGTTGTTACACGATTGCGTTTGTGGTCGACTGTGAGCAAACGCGGCACCCATCTTGCGGAAAGCTTTCTCATGCCCAAGTGATCATTCAAAATTTAAACCACTGAGCCATGCGAGATCCCTACGGCTTCCACAATCTCTCGCACTTTCAATCTTCGGTCGGCCAACACCATATCGTGAATTTTTTCGATTGTTTCGGGTGTAGAGACCTCAACTGGGCGTCCAGGACGTTCGGCATCTTCAGTGCTTGTACGGCCACAACGAAATTCAGTAAACCACTTTTTTACCATTGAAATCGATGGTGCAGTATTTATCAAGCTTAGCCTTAGTCTCGGTAATGGTTTTTTTTCGCAAGAAATAATGCTTAATAAGCACACGAAATTCACTTTTTTCCATTTTCTCCTCAAATTAGTGAGTAGTCTGATAAAAATAGCTGTCAAACACAAACTAACTGACGCAGCAAGTTTAAATTTTGACAGGAGTCAACTGACAGATGCCTGTTGACAGGAGCAGTGTTGCTGTTTCAGTAAAGAGGTCAGAAATTCTAAAATGCACGGAATTATTGACCCGCCCTCGTATCTAGCAGATATCGCATTCCATTTAATATTCACCATCCATACCCCTTAATTCGGTTTGAGCCTTCAGTGTGTATGTGAATGGATTTGGTTATCGGCTGTTCGGGGTTTTAACTTGAAACTGCTTTCGAGAAGCAATGAAATCAAAATGTTGACTGATTTTTTTGTAGATTTAATAGGCGGGTGGCTCTTTTCGAAGCTGGTTCAGCACGAGGTTGCTTTTTTCTGCTTACTATACATTTCCAGAGGTAGCAGGTGCAGAATTATGTCTACATAAACCGACCAATCTTTTAACTTTTTCTGGAAATCATGTAGCCGGTCTTCTTATCTGCGGCTTGTCACTTAATTGCTACACTGTACTCCAGGTCTAACGACGAAGATGTATGGCTAATGAGTACTTCAAGGCTGAAGACCCCATTGTTTTCACTTTTGAGTTTTTTAGTGCAAGAAGAAGCATCCGGAGTTTGCTCATGCGCTTGCTCATGATATTTTGCTGTCAGCTCAAATCTAACATCGTCCGGAGAAAATTTACTTGTTTGACACTTCCAGGTCAAGCGGAGCAATTTCGTTGATACCCAAGACATGCTTTTGGTTCCAGTTGGGGAGTCGATTCAGACCTCTTTGCATTAAGCGTCCTTAAGTATCTATATGTGCCAGTAAAACCAACCGCAATATCTCCTGCAAAAATAATAGGGCTTAGGCTCTCTCAGGTTCACAGAAGGATGGATACTGGACAGACTTTTAGTTGACGTCTGTTCTGCCTCTCCCCAGTAGCCGACTTATCAACTAGCTTAAATACGGCTATACCATCAGGTCTGAGAGCATAGCTGTTTTTGCATCTGCTTTGATATTGTATAAGACACCTTCCCGGGCGAAGGAAATTTAGCGAGGAAGAAAAGATAGGTACCCATGTACAATACATTGTTTTTAAATGTTTGTAAGTTAAAACGACCAGGAAACACAGAGGTCGGCAGGGCATTCCATAAGCGAGTTGTACGGCTTAGGAAAGAATCACGATATTTTAGAGTACGTCCGAAAATGGGCTTGAGGGTATACTGATGAGCATTCATAGCTAGACGTTATTACAGTTTGAATGAGTGGAATGCTACCGGCGATTTCAATGGAGCACTGGTGGTGGAAATAGCGATAAAACAGAGTGAGACACGAGACATTACGTCGGTGTTTGAGGGTGTCAATTGATTGACTGATATTAGTATCACCAATGAGTTTTATCGCACGGTCTTGAATCCTATCTAGCAGATGCAGAGATATTTTAGGAACACCTGACAAGATGTGGGCATGGCACTCCAATTTCGGGCGGATGAATGCGTTAGATATTGAGGCCAGATCAGAGGGGGTAAAATAATTATTACATCGCTTGAAGAAACCTAGACATTTCACAGCATTTTTGACGGCATCGAATATGTGGTCATTCCAACGTAAGTTGTCATTGACACACATACCGAGAATGGAAAGTTTATAGGTTTCGACGATACAAGTGACATTCATGGACAATGGCTGGGTATTTAGATGTTAGTTAGATATGCTGTTAATATCAGAATTTAATGAGCTTAACATGCGCTGTGGTTCCCGTTCTACAGCCGAGGAGCATGGGCGTGAGTCCGGGAACGAATATGAAAAGCAGAGAGTACTGTCATCAGCAAAGGAATATATTGGATTAGAAGTGGCAGATAAGAGATCATTAATGAAAATTAAAAAGAGTGTCGGGGACAGAACGGAGCCCTGGGGCACACCAGCATTCTTTTTGTGAATATCGGACTTGAAACCGTCCAAGACAACTTGAATTGAACGTTCCGAAAGGTAATTTCTAATCCATTGAAGAAGAGAGTCATCGATCCCAAGAGCACGCATTTTCGACAAGAGAGCCTGAGGCCAAACTCTGTCAAATGCCTTAGAAATATCAAGTGCAACTGTCTTGCTTTCGCCAGATTGATGTACACTTTGGTTTCACTTTTCGGTGAGACATGCCATCAGATCACCAGTGGACCTGTTGCTACGAAAACCATACTTCCGATCATTGAGAAGTTTTCATGATTCGAGATATTTCATGAGCTGACGGTTTATCAGCGTTTCCATGACCTTGGAAAGAATTGACATAAGTGCAATGCGTCTGTAGGAGGAGAGAGAAGAAGATTCCCCTTTTTTTAGGCACGGGCTGCTGTTTCCCATCTTCTCTGAAAGAGTCCTAAACAGTAGGATTGATGAAAAAGCTTACGCAGTGGTTTTGCCAGCGTGGAAGGACACCTCTTCAGAAGAAGGGGAGATATACTATCTGGGTAAGCGGATTTATGCATGTTGAGATCTTTAAGTACTCTTGCTATTGCACGAGTGCGAAAGTGGATTCGTCCCATTGCAGATTCGACGCACTCAAGTGTAGGCGGGGACAAAGCACAATCTGGGAGTGTTGAGCTAGTCGCAAAGTGTGCAGCAAGCAGATTGGCCTTGTCCAAAGAGCTGACAGCTGGAATGTCATTATAAATAAGCGTTGGGATGGAGTATGAGGCAGAATTTCTAATGTTTTTGACGAATGACCAACAATTTTTACTGCTTTTGCAATATATTTTGCCACAGGATTTGGTCGTATTGGAATTTCACACGCTTGAGAAAGACGTCATTTCTGGCTCGTTTAAACTTTGTTCGCTTTTCCTCTGTCGGGTTGGTCTTGGAATTGAAATAACAAATGTGGACGACCTCGTGCTAAAATCTTGCTCTTCGTATGGCTGAAGTAGTTAAAGAAGTCACGACTGATGAAGTCATACTTTTCTCGACCCTCTGACAATTTATCCGCTCCCGAGCAGAAGGTGCTTTTTCACAATTTTACATTTCTCTTCCCTTGCCAACTTTGTTTTTTTTGTTGAGTTCACATGCGATTGCATGTAGTACTTTACATGGTCGAAAGTTAGCTTGACGGTATAATCCCTATTTTTATCCTTAAAAGGCACCAGGAACCCAGTTTGAATTATAAGCGCTGCTGTTGATTTGTTGGAAATTCATCTCTTCCATCTCTTATTCGACATCCTAGGTAGATGCCAAAAAAAAAAATGCTCAAATGACGCGAACTCTGAGTGCGTCAAGAAAGCTCAGATAAAGTGTCAGCTGACCCGATCGGTAACATTCCCTTGAACTTGTCTGGAAAGATCGCTCATAACAAAAACTATCCACTAACGTTCGCTCAAGTTCGAGTGTTTGGTTACACTTGCACCGTCGAACTAAGCAGCTGAAGTACAGTCAGCGATGATAATTTCCACGGTTCCGTATTCGTTCACTAAGCATTCTTGAGATCATCGCATATGACGTGGCTACTTTCACGAGCTTCTGAAGGGCAGGAGATAGAGTGCATGTCATGCAAGGCGTATTGATTTAGCATCATCCGGCACGGCACAGCTATCTGAAGACTAGAGAACAGCTTGCAATAACATGTTTGATTAATTTAGCAGCTAGTCAAATGCCTTCTAGGAGTTTCTGTGTAAGAGTAACTCACAACAGGTTTCATAGGAGGTATTATCAGAGATACCGGTATGAAGTTCTCAACCCATCTGCAACAAACCACATGTCACGTACAAGTGTCCCTTCCTGCGTGTCAGTTCAACAATGAAGCATATCTTATCGTATCAAACTGGCCCACAATTTACTTCCTGACAACATGCTGCCTAAACAATGTCCAATCAAAGCAACGCACTTTTATCTTTGGCAAGGCTGCAACCCCTATAGAATTTATGCTCTCCAGCATGTGCCAAGATGCTCATTTCAAACTGCAGGTACGAGCACAAAGGTACAAGGAATTCCCTTGCTTGTACACTATATACTCGCAGTTGGTCCTTAATTCGTATCCTTATCTTAAATTTTAATTAAACCAACTGGGCTCGGGCTAATTTCCAACTTCCCAACTACAAACATCATGAGCACGAGTAGTGAGGAGTACGTCCCTATGTACGAGTAAATGAATACTTCCTCTTTCGTTTATGTCCTTTGACAACCTTCTATGTACGCTTAGTAGCTGTTTAGATTTGTTCAGGATTTGGATTTTTTTTTTTTTTATGAACCATGTTTGCAGGATATTTTTTTATTTTCTTTCTGCGTTTTTTTTGTAAAAGTTTCTGTCATAAAGTTCAGCTAACAACTTACTCAACTAAGTAAGCCGTTAAGCAAACAGCAACATTTTGCTCCCCTGTGTCTAATTTTGTACAAACAAACATATACCTACCGGTAAACTGGGTCAGTAAAGTCGCTCATATAGACGTACGAGTATCTGAAGGTGTACTCCTATATATTTACTTGTATTCCTATAGCCATAGATACTTGTAACTCATGTACGGATACAAGTCTTCATTACTCTTGGGGAATTAAGTTCACAGCACCTAATGACCTGACCGGTGTATAGTATGTTGGTGATATAATTAATCGCAAGCAACTTGTATCGTACAGATATTTGTAGGCATCTTCATACATATGTACAAGTATGTAGTAGGGGAAGTTTGCTCTTGTAAAATTCAGATTTTCTTGGTATTAGTGGTAGGCGATGGTTGCCGCTGATATGTTGTAGATATTTTAGCAACATTATGCAGAAGCTTATGCGAAAATACGAGTACGTACATGTAACAGGAAACAACTTGACAAAACTACCATCTTTCCCCGCCTTCGTCGCAAACTCTTCCATATTAGGTTACCCTAAAGTGTTCTTAGTTAATAAGATACAAGTTAATGCGAATGTGTGATGGAGGATAGGAAGAAACCGAATCAGTGAAGAAGAGAGAGAGAGAGAGGGCGAATGAGAAAGTGTTAATGTTAAGAATTCCATGTCATAATAGAAGTACAACACGAGGGAAATGTGTCACACTTTGTCTAACCACAAATGCGATGACAGGATGACATAGCGTACAGCACCATCAGGACATGGGGGTGGCGGCGGTTGGAGTTTCACTTTTTCTTTTCCATTCAGAGTTAAATAACCATAACACGGGACGAAGGAGAGAATATGTTTGTTGTCCAAACCCACAAAATACCCACTCATTGGGGGTTGTAGATACAAATGAGTTACTCGTATTTCATGAGGGTTGCAACAGCAGTTTTTGTATTTTTCGTTTTGAGTGGTGGAGGATTAAATGAAACGAAACTTGTCCGTGTCGGTTGAAATCTGTCATCTGTGGATGACGAATTCAATTACTGTGAAATAGATGATAAAAACTAAATTGGAATTGGACTAGAGACAGCCATGGACGAGAGTGATGACTTGCATCGTCATAGAACGTTCTCAAACATAGTCGTAACCAAATATGAGTAAAAGTAAGAAGATACTCAAATTCAGCAGGAGGATTAAAGGATAAACCTTCTTTTTGAATAGCTAACAAGTATGTCTTTTGGTTTACGACCAAAACAAATCTTAACACTCATTCGAAGCAATTTAGATTCCATACATACCTGCTTCTGGGACATGTGGTCTGTATTTTGATTTTGATTATGGTCCGGTCCTAACCATTGTGTTGAAGTTCTAATTTAAATTTTGGTCAGTATCTTTACACAGCATTTACACCGAAGGTATTCCTCAAATGAATGAAACTAATCACATGCCCAGAAACATGGCGTGGTCTTTCATTACTGAACATCAGTAAGATAATACAGCCTCAATATTGCGATGCTATATATAAAGGACTTTGGAGACTCACTGATATGTCATTGTAAAGAAAGGTGTCGTTGCCCAGCACTTTTCAGAAATTTCTTGTATACACAACTCAGTACTCCGCGTGCTGTTGACAAAACGCGCCACATGGGCATAGTATCCCGGCGTTAAATCCCGGACCCTACAAATTAATTTGTATCGTTCCCTTGATAATAATAATAATAATAATAATTCTTGTATACAGTTTGTCTTCTGGGCACAACGTAAGGAAAGTTAAGTACGTTTTTGTTGGTCTGTTGGAGTCATAAGCGACCCTTGTTCATCAATCGTTCTAAGAAACATATGACGTCGTTTGCAGTAAAGGAAAAAATTCTCCAAGCACATTGGATTGTATTTCTCAATATTCGATTACCTCAAGCCAATAACTACAGATAAGGACTATTATTATACACATACAAAATACTAGTCAACAAGATATGAATCGCAATACTCCTAAAGAACGCGGAATATGGTTACGGTTTTTTTGCGGAATAATTCGTCGGTGGTGTTGGCGCAACGTGAATTTTGGAGCAGATTTCGCAGCCGTCCGACACAAACTACGATGTTTAGCCGCTCGTCTAGAATAGAATGGGACATACTCGTATGCCTTCCTCGGAGCACCCGTTTTGCTGAGAATATCGTAGATGAGGTTGAAGAAGTCGCAGAGGACCCCGGAGTATCGAGCAGACGACGTGCCACGCAATTGGGCATCAAACACGCGTCTTTACAGAGAATTTGGGTGAAAGACTGTAAGGTGTTCCCTTACAAAGTGCAGATAGTGCATCAGCTGTTAGCTGCTGACCGCCAAGCGAGTGTAACCTACTCTCAAGCCACCCTGAATCTCGACCATGTGCGACGAGGCTAATTCTCATCTCTGTGGATATGGGAATAAGCAAAATTATCGCTCCTGGGGCACCGAAAATCCGCGTATAACCCACGAAGAGCCATTACACCCGCTCAAAGTTACTGCATGGTGTGCTGTTTTTTCGAAAGCGCTTCGGACCAAACGACTAGTGTGGACGGCAGGCGCATACTGCACGAGCAACAACCCAAATTCTGAGGGCTGCATTTCTGGGTTGAATAATCTCTCGTTTTGGCAATTTGCACTGGCCGGCAAGATCGCCTGATTTAACTTCTTCTTGTGGGTTTTTTTTGAAGTCACGAGTCTATCTCAACAAGCCTCAGACTCTTGAAGCCTTCAAAAGAAAAAATTTCAACGGCGTGAGACATAAAATTGATTCTGGCGCTCCCCGTGAGATCACCCACTCGCCAAATTTCTCCTTCACAACTTCGACCTTTGCGCCGCTTGTATGCCATACTATACACCGCCGTCTTATTGGAACCACAACTCGGATATATCGATGTGGTCTAGCTCTGACCACAGAAAGTCTGTTAGCATCGCTCTATACCTCAGACCATTGACGGTAACGGTGTCTCCTTCCTCATCTCGAAATAAATAAGGTCGGATGATGTCGCCATGCCATAAACCGCATCAAACAATCAAGCTTTGTGGATTGTGTTCGCTCCAATAATGGCAATTTTGCTTGTTGACATAGCCGCTGAGCCAAAAATGGGACTCGTCCGAGGAGATGATTTTTTGGCCAAAATGCGGATCTCCGGCCAACGTTTCCAGCGCCCAGTTAGCGAACTCACGGCGTTGTTTATGGTCGTCTGGCTTCAATTCTTGCGTCAGAACAATCTTATACGGATGTAAGCCCAAACCCAAAAGCAAATTTTTTTTTATAATTTGCGCGCACTCAAGGGATTAAGTACCCTTAAAATGGAAAGAGAAGTACCGGTGACCGTTGGTTTTAAATGTTTGAAGGTTATAATGACTAGGAAATAAAGAGCTAGGCAGGGTATTCCATAAGCGAGTTGTATGGCTAAGGAATGAATTACGATATTTTTGATTACGTCCGTAAGTGGGCTTGAGGGTACACTGATGAGCATTCATAGCGAGACGGGTGTTACGGTTGAAAGTTTGAATGGGCGGAATGCTACTGACGATTTCAATGGAGCACTGTTGGTGGAAATAGCGATAAAACTGAGTGAGACAGGAGACATTTCGTCGGCGTTCGAGGGTGTCAATTGATTGACTGATATTAGTATCATCAATGAGTTTTATCGCACGGTCTTGAATCCTATCTAGCAGATGCAGAAATATTTTGGGAACACCTGATCAGATGTGGGCATTGTACTCCAATTTCGGCGGAGACACAGCACAATCTGGGAGTGTGGAGCTGGCTGCAAAGTGTGCAGCGAGCAGATTGGGGGTTAACTCTCTGGCTATGCCCAGTTTAGCAGATCGGTGGCGAATCGACATTTCAAGGTCTTCTCCGATATTGACCGCTGCGATGTTTTCTTCATTTCGCACCAATCTCAGTCTGACTGCTGACTTAGGATCCAAAAGAGTGTACTCACGCTCAAACTTTCCCACGGTGCGATGAATTGTCTGGATATTGAAGCCATGATGACGACCGACATCACGACGAAATTCACGTTGCGTATTTACAACTGAGCCGGAATTTCGATGATTTTTAATAATTTCCGCACTTTAGGCAGGCGTAAAACACTGCACGATGAAATGGCAAACCTTGATGAATATTTTGACAGCTGAATGTCATTGGGAACTTTGACAACTGCTAAAACATAACAATTTTAAAAACTATTATTGCTATCTGGTTACTCATTTAACAAAATTTATCTTATTTTTTCGACTGGACGTCTTCGCGGCTAACTTACAACAAACTCACAAACTCATTTCACATCTACAATCTAAGCGCATGCCCATGAAGCCAGACGCCAGGTCAGCAGCGGACGCCCGTTGATAACTCAGGTGTTTCTTGCTGTCGATGTCTCATACTACCTTGATCAAAAAGTTCCCGGAATTTATTCAGAAAATTGGAAGTACAAGTTTATTCATCTAAATCTATATTATCCCCTTTAAGCTAATACCCATCGACTGCAACGCACTTATGCCAGCGCTTGATCCAATCCTCGAAATATTTTTTATTACCGGTTTTCGGTATGTCCATCAGTGCTTCCTGCGATTTTTCCATTACTTCCTCTCGGCTGCTGAAACCCGCTCCCCATAGTGGTTTTTTGACTCGATTGAACAGAAACAAGTCACTGGGAGACCAATCAGGTGAATTCGGTGGCTGTTTGATGGTATTTGCTGAATTTTTCGTCAAAAACTTACGAATAATGAAGGCACTGTGTGACAGTGCCGTATGGTGGTGAAAAATCCACGAGTTTTCTGCCCAAAATTCTGGTCTCTTTCGGCGAATTGCTTCACGCAAACGTCTCATAACGCTCAAATAATACTCTTTGTTTACTGTTCGGCCTTCTGGCAAATATTCATGATGCACTACTCGTACACCGTTGTAATCCATGAAAACCGTGAGCATTGCCTTCTTTTTTGACTGAAACCGATTTGGTTTTTTTGTTCTCGGCTCATTTGGTGAACGCCATTCACTCGCCTGATGTCTGGATTGCGTGTCGTACTCTTAAACCCGCAGCCACGTCTCGTCTCCAGTAATGATCCTTTTGATGAATGTTGGATCGGATTCAGCCTCGCAAATCATCTCTTTTGCGTCGTCAACATGGTGTCTTTTTTGCATGAAATTGGGGTCTTTTGGCACCAACTTTGCTGCTACATGACGGAAACCTAAATCATTTACCAAAATGTCTTGGACGGATCCATAGGCAATGTTCAAGTCCTCCGCTATCTCTCTGATGGTTAATTTGCGGTTATTGACCAACATTTCTTTTACGAGTGCTTCGTCAATGTTTTCGTCGGTTTTCGATGTCGATGGTCTGCCATTGCGTTCATCATCTTCGATTGACTCACGACCACTTTTGAACCGCTCGTGCAACTGGTAAACGACCGTTTTCTTAGAGAATCGTTGCCGAAACACTTTTCCATGTTCGCGCACCATTAAATCCATTTTTTACGCAAAATTTAACACTCGTACAAGTTCGCTGTTGCAAATTTAAGTCCATTTCTAAAATTGTTAAAAATCGCCAATACACACAGAGATAGATGTACTCTTGGCTACGTAACTTTTACAAATGTCAAGCTATGACGCTAAGATTTAGAGGGAATGTCAACGAGATTTTAGATTTACCAACCTAACAAAAAAAACGGAACTCAAATCGGAACAATGGGACCACCACACGGTGGGTGTGGCCGGTAACTTTTAGATCAAGGTGGTAAGTCCGTTGATAAGACAATTTGTTGCAGTCGATTTCGCTTGAAGCAGATGTTGCTGCTCATGGGAACCGTATCGTGCGTTGACTTACATAAATCGAAGTAATAAAATTTGTGGCTACAAAATTGTTAATTAGATTAACAACAACATTCACCAACAGACGTCAGACATGTCAAAGATATAATTAATATTTTGATATTTACTCAATAGAAAATTGTTATGTTTATTATTAATGAGGCGCAAGACTGTCAGGCAATCTTATCTCCGAAAAGCGATAAAAATTGTTCGGGATAAAGCGAGTGTTATAACGACACACATCTAAAAAGGATCAATATCTGCGACAGGAGTGTCGTCTCGCTTACCTTAAGTAAAACGAGCAAAATAAATCAAACTGGATATACGGGGTCCATAAAATAAATCTAACAGCTAAGGGTTAAAGATGACAAGCAGCAAAAGGCAGAAGGCAATTCGAAAGTACTGTAAACTCATATCAAATATAAAGTGTCAATAACGAAGCCATACATTTAAAGCTATAAAAACAATGGACGTGCACTTTGTGATGGACAAAAACTGCTATTACTTCGCAGCAGTCATTTCAAAGGACATAGCACCAGCGACCTGATTGAATTATAAATTGCCTGATGGACAAAAAAAAAAACTCCAGGGAATGTACAATGAAAGTTCTTTTAAAATTTCAACACGCTATTACAAAACGTGAACTTAGCTCTCAGAGTGCGTTGAACTTATTAAGTGCATCGATTAGGGATGTAAGCCAATTGCAACGATTTCTACCTCCTGAAATGAACAAAATAAAGTGCATTTCAAAAGTCATTTATTTCGGAAAGACTTAAACTCTGACATTCAGTTATTTCACTCCCAATAACGAACATTCAGCAACTACACTTGATTAAAACACTTCGAAAGCATTTAGTGTTTTGAACTCGCAATCAAAAGAACTTCAACAACGTTGCGAACACCTACACAGTCCGTTCAAAATCTGTGAGATATGTCTGCTGCACGTGCTACAGTATCTCAAAAACGGAAATATTCTCCTATTTCTGAAATAGCAGGAACAAAGAACTGCAACTGCAACTGCAACTATTTTGCTACAACTTTTGCGAGAAACTTCTGCCCCCCAACACCCTACGGCACTTCAGTTGGCGATTGTTTTATTTTACTAGCTTCTGGAAATACAAACTCCTTGTACTACATGCAATATGCATATGCTATCAGAAAATCGAAAAGGTTTTCCTTTTTCTTTGTGTTTTTGCAACATTTTTGGCAGAATCTCCTAATGCGCATTCAAAGAAACAACGACCACACCTCTGCCACTCGCAACCAGTCCGTTGGTTGGGTTTTTTGAAATTCAAAAATCAATACAACTATCCGTAGATGTTTGTGGCCACTTTTTGGTACCTACTCGTAGGTTACAAATGCAAGTAGAGCCAAAGCCTTTTCGGACCTAATCCTTTCTGGGAAGAAAGATATTGAAACAAAATCCCTTTGTGGCAGGAAAAATTTCATCGTCGTCGGTCGTCGGTCGTCGGTCGTTGTCGTTATGGTTTCCTGAAAATCGATTTGGGATTTTGTTTGGTAAATTATGTGTATTTGATGGGTGCCGCCATGGTCTTTTGGTTCCGAATTGGGTCAACAAAAATTTATGATGAACATTTATTTGGCCTAGAACCATGTACGAGTAGGTGCTAGGAGTGGTGATTAGTGTGGTCGCAATTTTTGGAATGGAATATCACACATTTGTATTTTTTTTCTTTTTGAGTGGTTCCGATATTGGAAGGATGGCGTGGCGCCCAGCCCAAGACATTAAAAGTGAGAAAATGAAATGTCACTCGACGGAATTAGCAAATGAAATCGGTGACAGTAGACATTTTCACCGCCCTAAAAAGACTATGGTTTGTGTTGTTCTAAATTTAAAATAAATTGGAAGAAAGGAGGACTGAGTCCATTTTCAGCTTCGGTGTCTGAAAGCAATGACATTATAATCTAGTCGGCATGAAAGATGGCGGCAATGTGCTCAAATCCGAAGTGAAGTGGTATTTTGTTTTAAGACGTGCTTCAAGCTGAAGACAGTCACTTCAACGACATTTCGGACAACCATCTGTTCTGTGGAATTAGAAAAAGCTTCATCGCAACGATGGCCTTGTTTAAACAAGCACCGTGCGAAACATCCTTTCCAACCACTGGATTAGCATTGTGTGCACCAAGGATTGACTACATTTGCGCTAACAGTTTTAACAAATTGGATAAACTAGGATCTATACTTGTACTACTGATAGATTCAAGAGAAATCAATATTTTGAAAAGGCTATGCTCCTTGGACTGAGGCCAGTCCGGTCGCCATATATACACCATACACCACAGATGCATTCATTTACTCTAGATCATCATTGGCGTTGAATGATTTAGTGTGCCTGATGGACCAAATTTGCAATTATGGAAGTAAGGCCGACTTCCGAAGTCATTCCTTCCGGACGACGGAACTTACATTTTAAATCACTTGCTCGACTTAAGGTACTAGGAAGGGATTACTCTCCAAGGCTCAAACAATTCTATTGTACAATGGAGGATAAATCAAAGAAAATTCTTAGACAGGTTACGGACCTATGTATCTATCGTCTTTTCTGCTTACAATTCTGATTGGCGACAATTATAACAAGCACATACGAGTACTCGTATATAAGAGGCAGATGATAAGAATAGCACTCCGCATCACCAATTGAAAGGTCCCTCTAGTAAATGAAATTTACACTCCGTGATTTCCCCAACATCAAAGGAACAACAGCTCTAGTACAGCCACGATTAACGATGCTACTTGGAGAAAGAACTTGTGCAGAAGAACATCAGAGGGTGAGTTCCTCTCAACGCTCAACTAAGTTCTTGTTGGTGGACTTGGTTTTAACTCGACTATCTAACCTGACGATATGCCTGTCCTAGTAGCAGACAAATCGTTTCGATTTTAATCTAAGGATTCAACCAGCCAATAGTGGTGAGAAATTGAGCCAGTTAATAGGAAATAGGGGTTTATCGAAATGGGGGCTTGTTTTCTTTGTTACAAGGTGTTCTGCTGCCACTTTTAAACCTCAACATCAACACATTTCTAGGCACGATGCAAGAATTCAAATTGAACTGTTAAGAGAATATCGCAAAACGTATTTCAAAATCAAATAGGGCCTCGGGACCACTAACCAAGCTCGCCAAGAGCTTCAGACCTAATAGTTTAAATTCCTGCATGCTGAAGAGCCCGGTGTGTGAAAACTGCAATATGCCTACCACAGCGAAAAATCCTGCGAGAGTGTTCTTCAAAATGTTGGGAGCAGGATTGAAGGCTCACTAGTACCCGCATTCTCATCGACATTCAGGATGGTTTCAGCAACGCAAGTTTTGACGGGATGTGTAACTTGGCCAGGCAAAGAGGCGGAGACGAATTACAATACTAGTTTTGTGGATAGGAGCAATATTGATGAATAGGACACTGATATTCGATGCTGACTGCGTCGAATACGTGGCGGGGTAAACACATGGTAGCGTCTACATGGTGCATATTGGTCGATCAGCTTCAGACATCTACGCTCAAGCATCTGCAGATGATATAGCGTGTATTATTTTTTCTATCGTGTATAGCGACTGTCCGCTCTAAAGCGCGGCAGCCCTAGAAATGGACCTTCAATCAATCCTCTCAAAACTGACGTTAGTCTCATTACGAAAAGGAGAAATTCTGGGTGATATCATGGATTTTATCCTGGATAACAAATTTCTTTGGACCGAATGTCTCTGACCTTCTTCTGGCAATGTACAATAAATGAGCTGTCGTCAGGACCTGGCGCTTGTTACCGAGGAGGGTCGTTTGGATCTACATGGTTCTCTGGTGGAACAGACTTTCACAAAAATATGTTAACGCTGCTTTTACAAAACTTCAAACAACGATCTATCTCGGCGGCATGGGGACTACCCCTAGCGCACTTGGCTCTGCTCTAGACGCGCTGATGGATCGCTCTCTGCTGCACTCTCAAAGCCATTCTTCAGTTAAAGAGAAGTGGTTGGTGATTCAACATGAACTGGAGATTTGATGATCCCGTGCGCCGACTGTCTTTTGACTCTGGTCTTATAAATACGAAATTGACTTTCCCGGTCAGCATCTGAGCTAGGAAACGAATGTAGACGGGTCTTCATAGATGGCTTCAAAACTGATTGATTTAGCATGTGGCACTATTGTACTTTTTAGAGGACGACAAGTTTGCATCTGTAGCGACAGCCAAGACTTTGCCTTCTGACGGGTCTCGACCTGGTTCGAGAATGCAAGACTTCACTGAAAGCAGACGGAGATTGACTGAGTTTTGCCTGGGTCCAAGGTCACAATTGGATCATGAGAAATGAAATCGCCGATGAGCTGGCTTGACAGGGTTCATAGGAGAGTTTTTCAGATCCCGAACCTACGTTAGAACTGCCTGCGTTCTCGGTTGGTTTTTTTTCCAAGTTGCTGCTAGACTAGCAATTGCTTCCCTCTAGTACAATAGGTCAGCGGCTTTCCGACTTTCCCTCAATAGGGAAAGCTTCAAGCTATTTGCTGGCGTCGGAACAGCGCACTAGGCTTTTGTTGAGCATTTAAGTGTGTTGGACGTAAGTGATACATAAGTAACTACTACTACTTCTTTGAATGTCTGGCCTACGCTCGCATTAGACAGGAAGTACTCGGCGATGATGTGATGGATGCTCGCATTATAGAAACTTTATCACTAAAGCGCTTATTCAACTTTCCTGGAAAATTTCAGTCACACGAAAATATTAGGAATACTATGAACTACTTAGTTCTTTATCTGAGTGCTCGTTCTGACAGACAACAAAACTCTGAAACCTCGGCAAAATCTAGATAACAGCTTGCGTCGGAAATTTGAGATCAATCAGGACAGCACCAAGAGCTGCGTTGGAGGATATACTCAACCCCATTCCGCTAGATCCATATCATTGCAGTTCGGTGGCCAAATTGCATTAGGGCATCCCTGAGGAACACCTTTGATTATCCACAACCTACGTCCGCGTCTTTTCAGAAATTTCAGTAAATAGGTCAGAATTCCTGACCGAAATGAGTGAGGCATGAACCGATAACCAACACGAAAAAACTGACTTAGCAAGGCGACAGTTTTGAAATGGACTTGGTTGCACTCCAAAACCCTTGGAATTAACCTACCTTCCAAATCAAGGATAAATGAAGTGTCTTCAAGCTAAAATTACTGCCATTATCCATTATCTCACTACGGGGCTTCATACAGTAAAATCCTTGGCAGAATCCATCGTATTGTACTTTGTCTGAACAGAAATGATGAACTGAAGTTCCCAGATCAGTTATTCTAGGTGCATCCCTCATCAAAAAATAGATGAAAGATTCTTTAAGAAGAATTGAAGGTTATTTTAAACGGGGGGTCTCCATAACAGCATGAGGGATTCTCTTATCGACACTTATAATGGATTACTGCCATTCAAGCGATATTATATTGAATTCAAAATCGGATAGTTCAGCCTATTTTAGTCTCGGACATATCCTGAAGGCATACTTCAGTGAAAAGTAACCTCCTTGGGAACTAAAAAAAAAAAATTTTAAATGTTTTTTTATATTATTCAATATAGTCCTCTTTTAGTTTGATACACTTATTCCAGCGATTTTCCAAATTCTTGATCCCGTCCGAAAAGTAATTTTCCGGAAGGTCTGGGTGAGCTGAATTTTTTATTGATGAGCCATCTTTTGAGGTTTGGGAAGAAATAATAGTCCGAGGGATCCAAATTCAGTTACCAATCGACGCCAAAAGTACGCCCGATTCCGCATCAGCAAGTCCAAACACTCTTTCGAGGTGCTCTCGCGTTCGTGTTTTTGGTCATTCGCGGCACCCATGGGCAGGATAACTTTTTCATATGCCCAAAATATGGCGTGTGCGCTCAGTACTAATCTTTGTGGTATTTACTAGCTCGCGCACCTTCACTTTCCGGTCAGCCGACACCATTTCATGTATTTTTTTGACATTGTCCTCTGTAACCGCATCGGAGGCCTGCCGCTGTGGACTTGATCGGTAGTGGAGTTGCGGCCACCACAAAACTCTCGAAACCAATATTTGACGGTGTAATCTGACGGAGCATTAGCACCACAATATTTATACAACTTTTTTTTTGTTTCCTTCGCCGTTTTGCCTCTCAGAAAATAATGTTTTATGAGAGAACGAAAATCGTTTTTGTGCATACTCAACATGTTGCCTAACACGTCAACAACAATCAGCTGTCAAAACAAAACGAAAGACAGTATCGCACTGAAGTTTGGCATGTCTGCCTAAATATGAACGGACTTCAAGGCACCATAACCTTTTTTGCAGTAGCAGCGCATTCTGGTGGTCAAGGAGGTTACTTTTCATTCCACCTAGTACAACAAGCTAAATTACACATTAAGTTTTGTCTCGTCATTAAATATAGGATGCCACTCCTACAGCGAAATAACCTCTGAGCCCTAACATAGTTCCCTCTGCATTAGATGGATGGATGGGCCTAAACGAAGAAGCAGTTTTATTTAGCTCAAATGAAGCTAAGTACTCCCCGTTACGCACGCTTTGTTGGATAAAGTCCTTTTCTGTAAATAAAAATAACTTTGCTCCCGAAACCAAGTAGGGCATTATCATCTGTTCTTGATGCAGTCCACACCTCTGCGTCATAAGCCAGGACTGGTGTGATGAGGGAATTATATAGATTCACCTTCGTTGTTTCGAGAGAGCTGATTCCTACTCAATTGCCGCTTTAGCCCAAATAAACAGCGAGATATTTTTTATTTAATCTCAGCGGTGTTGGGATTAATAGTGGTATTTGGACTGAAATGAACGGTCACCGACCATGATGCAGCAGCGTGCGTTCTCTAGCGCTATGGTGACTATAATGTATTTCTCTGTACAGCCCATCGTAGATAGATGCGGCTAGAAATTCATAAAAAGGTAGCGTGTGAGAATTTGGCATTTGGTTAACTTCTCTGGACTAAAACCAACGAACCAAAATCGGTTGTCCACAATAGGGTTTAGGCACTCAAATAGGACAACAGATGGACTTTTGTGGCGAGGAGACTTATATCTCCATAGTCTACCCTTTCGGATTTTCGGATTCCATTCATACAAGACCACCAAGGTATTTCCTGAACCGCTCTCTTTTCATTGTGTTTCGTTTTTATTCCAAGTAGCCGGGGTACATCCCATCATAGTCCTGGCAAGTAGGTTTACAGATTTTATCGAGCACTACTTTGTGCGCTTCCTGTTTCGATATACGTAGGTTAGTGGTTTCCTAGCATGGTAGCCGAGGGATACATAGTATATCAGGGCCTTTGTTGATTTTTTCGCAGTGCTGACCTAATTTGCAGTACTTGATGCTGCCGAAGTGTTGGTCCTTGGAGTGATTAGGGACACTCTACTCAGGCTTGGGCATTTTTACCTTGCTAGTACCCTCTTATGTCTATCCTTTGTTTAGCTGCCGTAACGTTGCAGGAACGTGTTAGAGTTCTACATATATCCGAAGGTTCTGGTAATAATTCAGGTTTAATGATTAAATGGTTAACCAGTATGAACGTGACCCCAACGGATTATACTCCAGGTGGGACGCAAAATTGTGGCAATCCACCTGGATCTTCTCGACCGTGGCATATTCAAGAAACCCCCCGTTAATTTAGGTGCTAGTGCAAGATTCGCTAGAGGTACCGATTCCGATGGCTTGTGTCGTGCATGTCTTTCTACGACTCGTTCGGTAGATTGACTTCGAACGATGGAGAGAGTACAGGAGAAGTTCAGTTCAGGTTAGAATGCCGTGTAAGTCATCATCGGTGCTGCAACTAGCAAAAGTTGCAGTTCAGGTGAACGGAATTTGGATATCGCGGAAATATCAGCACCAAAAAAAAAACACAAAATGCCAAAAGGGATGAGGCCGGCGTACCTACCACCTTGATCAAAAAGTTACCGGCCACACCCACCCTGAGGCGCTCCCATTATTCCGATTTGAGTTCTGTTTTTTTTTTTCTTAAGTTGGTAAATCTGTTGTCGACATTCCTTGACATTTGCAAAAGTTACGTAGCCAAGAGTACATCTATCTCTGCGTGTCTTGGCGATTTTTTACAATTTTAGAAATGGACTTAAATTTGCAACAACGAACTTGTACGAGTGTTAAATTTTGCGCAAAAAACTGATTTAATGGTGCGCGAACGTTAGAAATGTTGGAAAAGTGTTTCGGCAACGATTCTCTAAGAAAACGGTCGTTTACCAGTTGCACGAGCGGTTCAAAAGTGGTCGTGAGTCAATCGAAGATGATGAACGCAGTGGCAGACCATCGACATCGAAAACCGACGAAAACATTGATGAAGTACTCGTAAAGGAAATGTTGGTCAATAACCGCAAATTAACTATCAGAGAGATAGCGGAGGACTTGAATATTGCCTATGGATCCGTCCAAGACATTTTGGTTAATGATTTGGGTTTCCGTCGTGTAGCAGCAAAGTTGGTGCCAAAAGACCGCAATTTCATGCAAAAAAGAGACCATGTTGACGTCGCAAAAGAGATGATTTGCGAGGCTGTATCCGATCCCACATTCATCAAAAGGATCATTACTAGAGACGAGACATGGGTTTACACGTCCGACACGCAATCCAGACATCAGGCAAGTGAATGGCTTTCACCAAATGAGCCGAGAGCAAAAAAAACACGTCGTTTTCAGTCAAAAAAGAAGGCAATGCTCACGGTTTTCATGGATTACAACGGTGTACGAGTAGTGCATCATGAATTTTTGCCAGAAGGCCGGAGAGTAAGCAAAGAGTATTATTTGAGCGTTATGAGACGTTTGCGTGAAGCAATTCGCCGAAAGAGACCAGAATTGTGGGCAGAAAACTCGTGGATTTTTCACCATGATACGGCACCGTCGCACAGTGCCATCATTATTCGTAAGTTTTTGACGAAAAATTCAGCAAATACCATCAAACAGCCACCGAATTCATCGTATTGGTCTCCCTGTGACTTGTTTCTATTCAATCGAATTAAAAAACTACTATGGGGAGCGCGTTTCAGCAGCCGAGAGGAAGTACAAGTAATGGAAAAATCGCAGGAAGCACTGATGGACATACCGAAAACCGAATATAAAAAATGTTTCGAAGATTGGATCAAGCGCTGGCATAAGTGTGTTGCAGTCGAAGGGGATTACTTTGAAGGGGACAATATAGATTGAGATGAATAAACTTGTATCTCCAATTTTCTGAATAAATTCCGGGAACTTTGATCAAGGTAGTATAAAGATCATCTCTCTGACACTTCGAATTGGAAGCTCTAGGAATAACAAAAGTCTGAAAGACGCTCAGTGCAGACTATGTGTTGATCAACTGCGGGAGATACTCGTAGCTGGAGTAGAGAATGTTTGCAATAAAGCAGAGGGCTGCGATAGAGCTATATTACAGAACGGAACTCTTAGAATGAAGTGATCCATGCAGCAAACTTCTGAAACTTTCATACTGATGCGAGCCATCTTCTATGGCTCATGTCCCCATCTGCACCTTGAAGGGGTTTTTTTCCACTTTATTTCCTACTGAGCGCCGTTGTGGTGAACAATGAAAGCATACCTATTTGTAGTTCTATGCCCATACTACATTTGCCGATACGATGACTCGAATCAGAATCAGTGTTGCTGACTTAATGCTTTCCTATATCTATAGCCGGCTTAGTTTTGATCTTGGTTCTCGTAGATACCTAGGTTTCAGTAGATGAAATTGCACCAAAAGTGGCGCTATCGACATCACTTCAAGTATCCGAGAAAGCAGCAGGACCACAGCACCATCATCACAATTTTTAACTCAAGAAATCCGGCTTCTGGAAGACATTTGGAAGTTCCTATTGAATGTAAATACAAGAGAAACATACAATTGGGAACGATTAACGAAGATTTTTGAAGTACTACTTCCTTCCTATACTCATAGAGTAGAATATGCCTGGTTATGATAGTCTACTACCAAACCTACGATGTTTATTACGTTACTCTGGTCACACTGATTCCTGCATTGAAAGTGAATTAAATTCAAGTGCGACAAATGCCAGTGCGGTCGCTATTCATAGTGCCATCGTCTTTGGTTTCGGTTGACGTCTGGAACTCTCGTTGCTGGGTTTTAGATTCCTCGAGGCCAGATTCTTGCCAGGTCGTTAAAGATTTGAAAGGCACCAACGACCGAATGGCCATCGTATGTTATGCTCATACAAGAAGTGCTGGTTGGAATTTGATCTTCTCCAGTGAAGTAGAAGTGGGCGCCAGTGTAAACCTCATGAGATATGTACATGTTACAAGGCTGTAACTGGTTTGAGTTTTTCTTCTTTTTCTCCTTCATAACTTGTTTGTTTTCGTACATCTACTGACCTTGTGGTTGGTGTTATTGTTTGCTGATCTCCATCGAATGAATGAGAACGCATAAAAATTAACTCAAACGTAAAGATACAGAAACGTATTTCGTAAATGAAATTAAAAGTATCTACGACTGATATGGGTACCAAAATACTTTCTCCAATTTTTCTGTGAAAGGAACAAAAATTTGGAAAAAGAATTGGAGCCATGAATATTGAAGCGAAAATTAGATGGCGAATAATTAAGTAGAATCGCATTTTAAACAGATACAGTTAGTTTTGAGTAATTAGAGAAGTTTTAACGGACCTGGTCTGGGAAAAGATACTCTCGCACTAACAGTTTTGAAAGAAAGGAAAAGTATTGGGTCTTCATCGGCCACGAAAGGGAAATCCCCATGATATTGGTCAAAAAGAACATGCCACGATTTTAACTGACGTCTTTTCAGCTTTTTTTGTTTTTAGATAAAAGTATATTTTATGGATGTTTAACAGTGAAATTCTTATCGGTTATGAGTTGTTAGGTGGTCTAAGGCATTCTTTGACATGTTAAGATGGGTTTACCAATTCGACATGATCTATTCGAACCATGATGTCTGCCAGACAGACAGGGCATACATAAGATAAAAAATCTTCACATTTTTTGAAAGGGGGTTTCGCCAAGCGCATTGCAAAGGATATCCTGCTAAATCCGACGGGCGCTCTACGGGCAGGAACAACAATGTTGACTAGTGAAACAAATACATTATTCCACCGAAGTTTGTTGACCTGATTCAAAGAGTCTTCAGTGCAAATTTAAAAATACATCTTGCACAGAAAAGGGAACATCCCCAGAATGATCCCTCCAAGGACACATATGTAAGGTGCATATACAACTGTTGAGGTATACATACTATTGAAGGACCATTTTTCGCATCTTTGACTAGTGTAGAACATTGCCTGACCAACCCCCATCCGTCAACTTTAATGAATGAGGGACATTACCTCTTGGGAGCCAGCCCGACTGCTTTTACCGACCACTTGGCTAATTTCACGGAAGTTACGAGCTCAAGATGGTAGGAGGGGTTTAGCCAAATCATGAGATCTCAATTGAGTCAAGACGGTGCTGAGTTATCCTGGGATCAACGACACCAAGAATCAAAGTCTAAATGTCAAGTCCCAAAATTGGAAAACAATCAAACTAGCATATGTACAGCAATACGTATCCGACAGACTGACGGCGAAGGTGACACTTTAACCTTTAAAATGGAAGGGTTTATAAGGCCTTGAGAAAAACAACTGATAATCCAAGACTTACATTTACCCATAGCGAACTAAAACTTAGCGGTAATGCCATAAGATTCCATATTCTGATGAAGAGTTCAATAGGCCAATCTTATTGGGGTCTTCATGAGACCGGTCTTAGGATTTTTTAGGATTTTCTTATTTCTGCGAAGTTATTGAGAAGAATTGTGATTCCTTGGCATTGAGAAAATATCTTTTGAAAGCTCTCAGCATGATCAGTTTTATTGAAAAACTGGACCCTGTCTGGAGGTGATTTTTTGAACTTTGTTCCACAAATTCAATTTCGAAGTAATAAAACGGAGATAGACTATGCTACTGGCCACTATCGAATGATATTAGTGGAGCTATCGGTACCACTCACCAAATATGAAAGGCAGGAAGTCTAAACGTCTTAAGTTATTGTGTAATCACCTTTATTAAGCAAGCGATTGCATGGGGAAAAAAGTCAAAGCGGCCTATACACAGAAACCTGGAAGAACCTCCTATTCAATTTGAAAGGATTTCAGGTCAGTCAGGTCTTCTTCTTCTTCTTTATTTAGGATTTCATCCTGTAACATATTTATAAGGGAATGTAACACGTGATGGGTAAACATACGAGTAGTAGCGAGTAACATTGATCAATGTTGTTCGGTCGATCCGGATGTCCAGCATTCGTGCCATCTTTTCGGTGGACGTTCTTGTGGTCACGGGTTGTTTATTGTGACCTCTAATGCCATTTTTGCCAAGCTACTTTAAGGCATTCTTTGGACATGGTCTCCCCACATCCTTCTTCTTGTTCTCATCCAGCGTGTGACATCGTCTGCTTGCAGATTTTTCATATTTCTAGTCGTGTGTATCCAGCAATAGATCTTAAATGTGTTCATCTCAACTGTGGCCGACATCTGTTGATTTTTGGTGTCTTCACGAGTTCCTGCTGCATATGTTATTATTGCCCGGATGCAGGTTTTGTATGCCTGATATCGTAGCGGCTTTGTTGGCTCGTGTTATTGGCCCTTTTTTAGATCTCTGCTGCTTGTTATGTGGGAGCCTAGGTAGGTGAATTCTAGGACTTGAGCCATTGGGTTCATATCGGTCCTCTTAGCGTTAAAACTGATTGATGTTTTGGTATTAGCGTTAAGCTCTTTAATGATAGCGCTAGTACATAAGGTGGTATGCCCTTCGCTTTCAAAGGCGTGATAACGTCGTGTAGTCTAACACTTTAGAGATTTTTCACATATTTGTCGTACCACGAATATGGCGTCGACTGCTGATCTGTTTTTCCAGATTCCTGGCTGTTCTTCGCATGTGATATCGAAGGCGAGCATTTTCGTACAGAGCTTGGGAATGGAACCAAGTAGAGAGATGCCCTGGTAATTTTTGGGCTCTTTCTTTTTTAAGTTGTGGATTTCAATCACGTCTTCTTTTGAAAACATTGGAGACTCAAAGACATAGTGATCTTACTTAACCGGCAGTATCTTTTCGAGTCCCAATACGCGTATTCTTCTTCATGTGGCGCTACAGACTGGGGTTGACCTAGCTTTCGACCGATAGCTCTGCCCATTTAGCACGGTCTTGGGGTAATCACTTCGAGGGAAATCAAGAAGTTGGAGCTTCCAAAGCATATCCTGGTGATTCAGCAATCACAGCATCGAACAACTTCCACCGAACTTTAACTGACTTACGGAAATCGTCAGTTAGGTTAGTTTCAAAAAAATGAGGTTTCACCACGTTTTAAAACCGTCAACCGTCAAAAGGTCAACGAATACCTTGAGAATGCCTAAAACTCGGCTTAAGGCTTCTTTAGAGACGATTCGCGAAATGGTATTTTTTTCCGTTTGACAATTGATTCCTGCTGGAAACTTCGAACTCGACAGACGGTGCACTTGATGGCTTGCTATTAAAAATGCTTT